>JAKCOX010000009.1:10802500-11300000 GCA_022605575.1 Laterallus jamaicensis coturniculus | reverse complement strand
TATAAAATACACACTAGGCTTTTTTTCCAAATAGATTTTCAGTCTACAAGGAAAAGGAACATATAAAACTATTGTAGTTAAAATGGATTTTTTTTTTATTTTAAAGTTCTATTTAAAGTTATTTTAAAGATTCTCTTTAATATTTCTAATTGCTAGAAATATCATTAATATTGTTCTACTATCTTTGCTGAGGATAAAGTAAGTTTACTGTAGTTTTAAGCATGGAATCGAAGCCAGATTACCAGGTTTGGGTCTAGAGTTTGATTTCTTATTTTTCCAATATCCAGTGATTTCATTTTGAAGGTTTGAGTATGCAAAACCAGAGGTCAAACCCACATTGACATATGCATATAGGTGTGCATAAAGGCCAAGCCAGTGATGAAAGGGCAAGAGAGATATTTCTTAGTTTATCTCTTAGGCTGGAATTTCTTGAAAATGTGTAGGAAATACAACTGATGAACCAGAGCAGAAGGGCTCTGATAATAATTTTCTTGAGATACGTAGTCTTGCTATGAAGTCTTGTTATCACTGTTAAATTAAAACAGTGTTAGAGTAAAACTCATTAGAAACAACTGCTACATTATTAAAGCTCTATCCCCTCCCAGACTGCTTATAGCTACCTGACAAAGTGACTGAATAAGTTTCATAAACATACAATAAGCTCCTAACTACATCAACAGTATTTCTTTATAATCAGAGAAGGTTGTGCTAATTTGGCTAAAATTTAGCATCCTCATATCAAATTCACAGTCCAAGATGTTTTTACTGTCAGTACTGTTTAGTCTAGAATTCATCCTTTCTTAAACAGAAAAGATAAATCAGACAGATCTTATTTTCAAGAGCCATTTGTTCCCAATTTCCATTTTAAAGGAGAGTAGACATTGTAAGCAGTATCCTGCTGTGAAGGATACACCTACAATTATTGTAATTTTCATAAGACTAGTGTCATAGAAATGTTGATTGAATGCTACCTGTGGAGGTCATCTGACCAAAACTCCTGTTCAAATCAGGTTTTGTCTAGTGCTTCTTGAAAGCCTTCAGGGTAAGGCGGTTCCCCACCCCTGCTGCATAACCAGTTCCACTCTCACTCTGCTCAGAAAAAAACTTTTGTGATGACCAGTCTGAACTTACCAAGTCATAATGTGTGATTAGTGCCCCTTGCCACTGTCATTTTGATATGGATTTCTTTTAGATTTTTGTTGTTGTTATTATTATTATAAAACCGATTCTAATCTTTATGCATGCTAAGCTTTTCTTCAAATGATGTCCCCTTGAAAGTGATACAGAGCTGTCTCCCTGGATGAGTATTTGCAGAGTATTTATTTTCTTCAGACTAAGAAGTGTTTTGAAATGACAGGCAATTTCTAAACCTGGGTAATTCAGATATCAAATCTATACTGAACATCATTTTTTAAAACTTAATGGGCCAGATCCTTCAAAGGTGTCACTGAACAAGCATGCAGTTTGACAAGATCTTCATTCTGAAAATATTGTTCCTTTCTACTCACAAGTAAACAGTCTACTTCTTGCTTTCTTGTCATTCTATTATGTTTTTCCAGTGGTATTAGGAGTTAGCAACAGGTAGTAATAACATACAGAAAATGCTTTAGTATAGAGGTGTATGTATCATAGGCAAGTAACAGAGGTATCACACTTGACTGGTATGAGAAGGAAATTATTTGGAAAGTCGCTTACTACTCTATCTTCAAGTCATAAATCTATTCCTTAGAGGTTTTTAGTGTATAAGGAAGAAGAGTTACTGACTACAGTTCCAGATATATTCTATCTTTCTTTCATTCGCATGAAGCAGTGACTTTCCAGTCAAAGAGCATAGATTTGTTATTTTTACAGAAAACCACTTCATTATGGTAGCAATTTGTAGGCAGGTCTGTAGGATATTTTCACTGACGACTTCTTCAGCTTTTTCAATATAAGAGCAAGGTCCAAGGAGAGAAAGAATAAGTAGAATAAGTGTGCGTATTTTAGATATTGGAGATAGCAATTATAGTTCTATCAGAATAGAAATGATGGAAAAAAATCTAATATAAATCATGCATCAAAAAAGGGTTACAATATAAAATACATCATCAGAAAATAATTAATAAAAAAGTCATGCTAATTGTGGTTTTATTTTATCCAGGTGTTACAGGAGTGACCTCCAGGATCATAGATTTAGTAACTTATCACTGTTAATAATCACAATTGCAAACGTGTTTGTCTAATACACTTTTAACCTTAGCTTGTTGTCAGTGGTAAACTGTTTTTGAACTGAAGTTTAAATAAATGCACAGTGAATTCTAAAAATGAGTTTCTAGAATGTTTAACATCAAGAATAATGATTCAAGGAGTTGTAAAAAGTAACTGAATTTGAATGTTGAGCAGATTAACTTCTTGAGTACTAGGTACATTGTGTCAAATATGTGACTGTTACAGGTGCATGGCTTCTACATTTTTGTTGTTAGCACTGATTATGATTGAATTTATCAATAAGAAAAACATTATCTTAGACAACATTTAGTTTTCATTTGTTAAGACCTTATGGAGGTCTGTGTTAATTTCCTTCCTGAATGTGCTAAGTTATATGTATTTAAAAAGCTTATTAAACACCACTACCGGCACAACTAAAAGGTTAAAATTAGATTTGAAAAAAATTAAGTTCCAGAAAACACATCGTTAGCAGTCTGTGTCAATCATAATGCTATGGCCTGCTCTCCTATGATCAAATAAAATTTGCCTGGCACAGTATATTATAATTCTTCTTTCCTTTTATTTTACTCTTGTTTATCTCAGTAGAAGATATTAGAGCTAGTGTAGGAATGCTTGCTGAAATATTTTATTTTCTTCCATTAAAAAGAAAAAGATAAAGAAAAAAGTGCTCTCTGACATTCTGTAAGTGTGTGTAGGTTTAAAGATGTACTGGTGTCTATTATTCAAAACAACATTAAAGAGCAGTAGACATAAATATTCCATTTGAAGGGAGCAATGTTACCAGGAGAGGTGGAGAGTGGATGAGATCTTGGCTCTGCCAGTCCCCTGGGATGGCCAAAACCCTTCTGGTAGAAGAAAGGAGGAAGAGGCATGTGCGAAATTGGCACATACTCTTTCTCCATTTGAGCAACTGAAGAAACATCCAGAATGTGGATCCAGGAATACCCTCCAGAATAGCTCTCTAGTTTCACTTCTTTTCCAGCTGCACAGCTGTGTCCATCCATTTCTAGTGGAATCATAGGTATTAATGAAATATTTTCCCCATAGCAAGAACATTTGCTTCTGTTCTCTAAGCAAGGAACATCGATGGTTATTACATCTAGATTCATTGTTCAACTTCTTATTTATTGATAACATGAGCTTTTCTATATCACAGATGAACAAAGCACATAGGAAAAATCACAATTTTAGATCTTTAATTTTTTGACTACCTTGTAGGGGCATCCAATTAATTTCCTTAGATATCAGTTATCGCCCTTAACTGAGGAGATGGTGGTAAACTTAATCTAAGCACTTAGATTTACTCTTTACTGCTCTTAGGCACTTTTCCTTTAACTAGCTTTTAGAGTCAGTGTCTAGATAGTTTTACAAATAAAAAGGCCTTATTCCCATAAATTTTGTGGAAAATAATAGGTCAGGTTTTCATCAATCCCTCCTTCTCTGCCCCTCCTTCTCCTTCCCCCCAGCTTCTGGCACAATTCCTACATTTGTCTTTTTCTTGTTATATTCATCACAGTAAGACTCACAAGTTGTAGCACAAAAGAAAAACTTCTGCTATCTCATTCTTTACTTGATACTCCTTTTTCCTGTAATTATTCTAGAACTGTGAACTGTAAGAAAGAAATGACATTTAAAAATAATGAAACTCTATGATCATCAGTAAGCTCTATTATGGTATGGAATAAAATTTTTTTTAAAAAGCTACATAAATTGTCAATGGTTCACGTGCAGTTGTCTTTACATAACAACAAAAATCTGTGTATCCCAGGGCATTTTGGTACTTGCACATTTAAAAGACTATGGCTTCAGCCACCTAGATTTTAACATTATGTTTCAAAATGCCCATAAAAGTTATGGTAAGATTTGGAGAACAGTATTAGGAGTAGAGGGTATTTTATAGCAGAGAGTCATTAAATTATTAAAAATATATTCTGTGACAGTAAGAGGTACAAGGATTTCTTAAAGGAAGTATACAAACTCTGATCTGCTGGGGATAAGGTATGGGCCCCAAAGCAGTGGTCTCTTGGAGTTCTGCTGACAGACCAAAACAGCAGGCAAGCTGCCCAACCAGAGAAGTTGCAGTGGCATTTGCTTTTAAAGGTGTGAGAGTACTGAACAGATAAAATGGGAAGCACTACACAAAGGGGTTTTCAAAAGCCTTTCTTCTCGTGGGTTTTATGGCTTGATACGGTATTCTGGGATTTGTTTTCCCCCACGAATTCTTAAAATATTGTGCATGTATGTGTGTTGGGACATTCATAAATAAAAGGTTGTCCTTAAAGCAGCGTAACCAGCAAATAGTGCCAGTGCTAAACTGTTGCCCAGGTAACTTCTCTGACCGTTTTCTTATTGTGAAAAAGGAAGGTAATGTAGATTAAAGGGGCTAAATTCAGTGTAACATGATGTAGCAGTCTTTAGCCTTGTGCTCACACTGACAAAGAGCAAACCTTCAGTTCTCAAGCTTAGTTGCCGGGAAATCAGAATAATGAAGATTATATAGAGATAAATAGAGAAAACCACTTCTATATGCAAATATATGTAGTCACGGATGCACAGCAAATTCATACATGTCTGTAGACATGCAGCTACCATTTTTCCCGTAGAGCTGATTTTTGAGTCAGTATTTTGAACACAAGGTATCAAAACCGGGAATATTTTAAAAATACATTTATTTACATGCACACATTCTTGGTGTTTCTTAAGTTTGAGGGAAGAGTAGCTATTTTAAACCTCTCATCAGTGATTCTGATTTCTGGTTTAAGAAATCATTACCTTACAGGTATGCAAGAATAAATGTACATGCAAGAATAAATGTAAAAACGTTTTTCCGAACTAGCTATAAGCTGAAAATGAATAATGAAGGAACTTCTGCCATAGATCTTATTCTTAGGAGTAAGTGCTTTGAACAGAAAAACTTCTATGTGATGGCATTTGTAAGCATAAAAACAATGAAAAGACAATGCAGTTCTTGTACAGTTATTGTGGATGTTTTTTGACGAATGCATGATACGTCAGTGTGCCTGTCACAGTCATCCGGTTGCTTTCAAATTGGCTTTTCATAATGACTAAAGAGAATATTTTTTAACCAAAGCAATCCAGTGTAAGTAATACTGAAGTATTAAGTTGTTGATAAATTGCTGTGTAGTAGCTGGAATATTGTGTATGTTAGATATACATTAACTGTGTAATGCTGAGTTGAAAGTAAATCATACTTGCTTTTATTGCCTCAGAAGTCTATCTTAGGAAATAACTGCATAAATTATAATAAGGAACGATGGTAGACTACTTAGTATACTGTCCTGGGTTCAGCCCAGCAGCAGGCTATGTTAGCCCTGAGAGTATTCCATGCCAATTGCATCATGATCCGACAGGCTGCCCCCCCCCCCCCTTTGCAGGGGCGACTTCGGACCCAGGCACGGGAAGTCCTGGTCTGGGCAGCCGCAGTGCCAGTTCCGGGGGAGACTCCAGACCTATCAGAAACTGCTGGGCTCGGGAAGTGCTGGTCTGAGCAGGCGTGTGGGAGTTCCGGTTGCTCTCTCTCTTTCGGGATCGGCGTGGCAGGAGGTGGTGAGGGGGGTGCTCGGGGGTGCTGGGCTCGGGGAGTGCTGCGTTTGGGAATCTGAATCGGTTCGGGCATGGCTCAAATGACATAGTGTGGTGAGAGGTTTGCACTGTATATAATAATAGCACTGTAGTTAGTTGTTTTCATACTTTTCCCTGTTGTTTAGTAAACTATCCTTATCCTAACCTTGCAAGCCTGTGGTTTTTTTTTCCTCTGGCTTTGCAGCTAGCTCCGTTCGCCCATCCTCCACCTCTTAAAGAGGTAGGGGGGCTTTTTGGTCTGACCTTTGTGGCCTCAGCTTTCCGTTGAGGTATAAACCACAACATATACTTAGAAATTGCTTATTTCTGCGGCAAGTTTGTCTAAACAACTGTAAAAAACCGCACGTATTCAATTATGTAAGTGGAATATATACCCATATCAAACGGAACTGTACAGCAAAGCCAATTCCATCAAAGTTTCTACATCTAGCAGTCTGGAGAATATCAGCAGAATACTGGCACTTGCTTCTCTCTGGACATGACTACTGTGCATATTTTCAGAGGCACAGAGAAATTAATATTCTTATTGTTGAGTAGGGAAAGATGAAGTGTAAAGCGAAGTAACAGCACTCAAATATGGAGAAAAGAGAACTGGAAGGATTCTTGCATTTATGACAGAGCTAGTGGTTCAGGTACGTTGCATGATGAAATATTTGGGTTTAGTAAATACGTTCAGTCTTACAAACAAGTACATGCTTCTTTCTATGTCAGTGACTGGCTTGACAGGCTTTCTTACAAAGAATAGTGTGAATGAGTGTTGAGGACTAGGTTGAAATTATGTCACATGTCCAGATAGCTAATGATCTTTTAGTGTAGTGTTGGGAATGAAATGCTGTTTAATAATTTTACTTTCTCTCTCTTTTACCTGTGGCTAAGGTTCAATTCATCAGGTTGAACTGTGAGATACAGTCTTTCTTTGCAGGTTAAAGTAGGATTCTTTTACTAATATAATTAATAAATCTTATATACGTGATGATTTTATACTGTTCTTATCAAGCGCTTTAGAATCTGGAGAGGAGTGAAAATATCTTCTGAGTACCTTTGATGCAATCTATTCCTAAGTTCCAGGAATAATTCTCTGAGATTCACATTTGTCATACCCTGTAGAGAGGCATTAGAAAGATTTTGTCCTAAACCAAGTGTGCAGATAGAAACGAGGTTAGAGAGTGAGAGAAACAAGAGCAATATATTGTAGTTATTATTCAGTAGCACACTGATGATGATCATTGCATTCGATTTTAGGTTAGCAAGGACCATGCTGACCAAAAGAAGAAAACAAAGTAAATAGAATAATGTGTGCCACCTTTTGCTGTTCAATAATGGGGCAATGGACAAGATAGAAGGAATCAATTAGTAATTTCAGGGTAACACACCAGATTTCACCACCATTTAAGAGAAATGAAAGTTGCTATAAT
The DNA here is from genome assembly GCA_022605575.1 of Laterallus jamaicensis coturniculus. NCBI lineage: Eukaryota > Metazoa > Chordata > Aves > Gruiformes > Rallidae > Laterallus > Laterallus jamaicensis. The sequence goes on along the minus strand of JAKCOX010000009.1, from coordinate 11,292,774 downwards.
TTTCTGCCTCCATGGAAAGAGCTCAAAACCTGACTGATGCTTCCACAGGGGAGTTATACCATTCTTGGTTATTTTGCCTATAGCTTTATTATGATGTTACCTCATGTTACAACTAAAAAAGATTCAGAATGTTTTCCCCCTTTCTTATAATAACTTAACACATTAGATTATTAAAATCTTTTAATAGTACTGTAATAAAGAACAAGATTATTTCATCTTGTTAAACCTAATAGTAGCCACAAATCGAAAACCAAGATCTATGTAACTTACAAAGTTTCAGACTTTAACTAGAATATATACTGGATACAGCCAAATGACTATTCCCAAACTATATGCAGCTCTCCAAGTTGTAAATGCAGCTCCTGACAAAATTCTTAACATACACTACCATGTGAGAGAAAGAGAAGTATTCGAGTGTCTTTATCCCTTGGAGGCCTGGGCAATCTGTAGTAACTAGCTCCCATCCATGCCTGGCAATGTCTGCTTCTAAGGGGCAGAAAGATAATGGAGAAAGCATTTTAGAATTTGTTATTTTTATCAGAACTAATGTTATCTGTATAATAAATTGACAACATATTTTACTTTTATTCTTGGTTATAATACCATAATTATTATTGTCGCAACACAAAATGGTACACAACCGAATTCAAAGTACTTATTTTATTGTGAATGAAGAAGCTTATTAATCCATCTAATGAACAAAATATACCCAAACCATAAGTCAAAAAAGTATTTGTGTGGCTGCAATATATATTTTCATATACTAGTAATGATATTCACAATAAACATATCTGTGAAATGAACTTGATCACTTTAAATTCTTGAACACTGTGTTTTGTCCGAGCTGTGGTTTACTCGTAATATAGCATAACACACCTTTCCCAGTTGTAATGATGTCCAGTGATAGTGACAGTAACATGACATTACCTATGCATTCGCCGTCTTTACATCAGTCATCACTACTGGGAAAAATGAACACTTGATGGGGAGAGGAGGTGGAAATGCTGATAAATAGGTCACATTGTGGAAGCTTCTTGACAAACTCTCAGAGGGGTGCTGTGTCACATATCATGTTATGATCTGCATCAGTAGCCAGCGTACTAGCAAACCAAGAGGGGAAACAAAAGGTCGTATCCAAGTGATGGAAGATTACTTTTTTACTGCCTCTTTGCATCCTTCACTGGGACTGCAGATCCATTCAAAATAACATAACTTATGATTAAGAACCTAAAACTTTTGGGGAATTTTTTATTCCATTTTGCAAATTTCTTTTCCTCAGCCTAAAAAAATAAGGACTGATGATGTGAATCACATAGAATCACAGAATCTAAGGGGTTGGAAGGGACCTCAAGAGATCATCGGGTCCAACCCCCCTGCCAAAGCAGGCTCCCTAGCTCATATTACATAGATAGGCGTCCAGACTAGACTTGAATATCTCCAGAGAAGGAGACTCCACCACCTCCCCGGGCAGCCTGTCCCAGGGCTCTGTCACCCTCACTGTGAAAAAGTTCTTCCGCATGTTGGTGCGGAACTTCCTATGCTCCAGCTTACAGGCATTGCCCCTAGTCCTGTCCCCACAGACCACTGAAAAGGGGCTGGCCAATCCCCCCTGCACCACATGCCTAAGATATTTATAAACACTAATTAGGTCCCCCCTAAGTCTTCTTTTTTCCAGGCTGAACAGACCCAGCTCACTCAGCCTTTCCTCACAGGGGAGATGTTCCAGACCCCTAATCAACTTTGTCACCCTTCTCTGGACTCTCTCCAGAATGTCCCTGTCTTTTTTATACCAGGGAGCCCAGAACTGGACACAGTATTCCAGGTGGGGCCTGACCAATGCAGGGTAGATGGGGGGGATGACTTCCTTCGACCTGCTGGACACTCTTCCTGATGCATCCCAGGATCCCATTGGCTCTCTTGGCCACCAGGGCACACTGATGGCTCATAGCCAACCTGTCATCAATCAGGACCCCCAGGTCCTTCTCCACAGAGCTCTTTTCCAACAGGTCATCCCCCAGCCTGTACTGATACAGTTGGTTAATCCCCTCACACATGAATAATAAAGTCAAGGGAATAGATCCGTGTTACATAAATAAATGTTCTGTCAAAGATAATTTCAAGGTTTTATATCAAGTAATATCTTGTGAGGCTACAGGGTAAAAGTTTGGTGGTGTTTGGTTTTGTAGATGTCCTTTTTCAAGGACTGGGTGAAGACAAATTTAAGAACTAATCATCGTGAAGAAAGAACTTCACTAAGTTTCCAAACATTTCACCCTACCCCAGCTTTCTGAATGTCTATTCCCCACCTCTATTATGAGGGTTTGAGAATTTTTACTTCTCTGTGTAGTGTTTGGCTTTGAAGAAAAGTCTTAAATTATGCGATATTAACCCTCACAAAGAATTGGTGGTGTCTGGACTTTATCTCCATTCTTTCCTCAACTGCTTTTGTAGAAAGGTGTGAAAAAATGATACAATTAAACAAAGAAAATTTACTAGCTTTCATTGCAGAAGTGCTGTTCCATTGTATGAATTTCAATGTAGAAAAAATGTTTCATCATGTTCTTTATTTTCAGAAGAACTAGAGTAATTCTGTCTGGAAACAGTGTGTCTGATCAGAGCAAAGAAAAAAAGAATCCTATTATTCAGTCTCTGCGTAAACTCATTATTTACACCTGTCTTATTTGCCTACCCCTGCCTCTTGTTCTGATAGGTATAGAAAATAGTTAGGAAATGTTATATGTAAGATAGTATGTTGAAGAAAAAAATCTTCAGGAACGTTTGCCTCCCTCGTAGATTTGTGGGTTTTTATGTAGATTTATTTTCCATGGCTTGCAGAATGTCATCACATCTTAATGGTTATTCCAAATCAACACAGCATTCTTGGCTACATAACACACTATTCATAGGAAGGCAATTTTTTTCAATAAGTGAATCCAACAGATACTCCAAAGACATTTCTCACCAAATGTTGCTGAAGGCAAAATGTAATCTAATGGTAAAATTGATTATTGAAATGTTAGAAAGATACAAATACCCAGCTATGCCGTCAAACATCAACCGTTCCATGACAGACAGACCTGATATTAATCAAGTCTGTGAATATCTATATATATAGATGCTGAGGGGCTACCCTGAAAAAAAATCTAGTAATAAAATATCAGTACAAGGAATATTGTAGATATTCTTTATGGCATTCTGCAACAGGTGTGATGACTTTTTTCACACAGAAAAGCGAGAGCACCTAATCTCTAGAGTTATTAGAAATGTTTCTTTTGCTGTGTTATTGTACTATGCATTTGACGGTCTCACTAAAAACTTACCAGCTTATTGAAACAGGATGAAATGAGGGTTTTAATAACTAGCATAAAAGACAATGAGCAATTTATAAAGTTATATAGAAGGAGGATGTAATGAAATAAGTTAATGAACCTTCTGTGAAAATGAGCTTGACTTCTGATCTTATTAATGTCACCTGTGCAGACACAATTAAGACTGAAGATTTTGGTGAAAATAAAGAAGTCTTATGGTATCTGGGTGACAAAGGGGTGGATCTAGAAAATTGTGCTAACCACTAGTGATCTTAACATATGTGGAACTGAGGCAAGATATACTGTTTCATGACATGCATTTTTAAAAAGCCTGTACGGAATGATTCCCTTTCAGTTCCTAGACAAACTCTGCAAAGACAGTCTTCAAAAAAAAAAAAAGAAAATCAGAGACAAGTAGACTGACCAGACAGGATTCTCATCATCTGTATGCCCTGCTTACCTGTGGAACCTGGACAGAAATAGACCATGCAGAAATTTCAGCAGAACAGCATGTAGAGAGTTTGCACCACTGGCTGAGAAGGGCATTTCTCTTCTGGCAGGAACCTATGTTGCTTCATTGTGTTTTGCTTATTTTGTGTGACCAATATTCTGTTCTTCCTTCTGGGTGCCTGAGCAGGTGCACCATTTCTGTGTGTTAGAAGTGCATTTGGGTGGTGACCAATCTAGTGTTTTCCTAAGGGTATTTTGTTTTGCACATAACTGTTCAGGTATTTGTGAAAATGCCAGCTGAATCAGGAAGCTGTTTAACTACTTCCCCAGGAGCCCAGATGCTCCATCTGTCTGCTTGGGAAAACATGTGGGTACAGTTACAGTTGCCAATATTGTTGAGTTCTCCATATGTCACTACAGTGTTAGTGGGGTCATTTCACTGTGCTGGGAATCCACATACCTTGAAATAAATTTATAGCCTTATCAGCTGAATGCTTGCTCTGGAGCTACTTTTGAAATGGGACTTAGGGCTCAGTAATTCAGAACCTTTTTTCCCATTGATATGTGCTATCAGGATTGTTTGTTTGCTATTATCCTGTAAAAAGAAAACCAAACCAAAACAAAACACTAAACAACAACAACAAACCCGAAACCAAAGCTACCTCTGAGAAAAGTTTTCCCTGAATTTAGCACTCTGGTTTTATCCTCTGAAAATTCACATCTTGAGAACTTCTTGCAGTTCTGGTATCACGCTTCACCGAGGACATAACAGAAGTAGAGAAGGTACAGCAAAGTATAAGGTTAGTGTGATGGAAGGGATAGAGTTGCTACTTTACAAAGGGAAACTGAAAGGTTTTGGTTTAGAGAGGAAAAGTCTAAGAGGGGATATGTCTCAGGTTTATAGCATCATGAAGGCAGTAGATAAGGTGAATGCAAACAATTATTCACCCAATCCCACAATGCTTTATAGCTTTCAGAGAAACTGGTAGGGGATTAATTTCAAACCTGCTTTCCAGACTTGTCTGAAAGTATTGTGTCTGTGCTTGGCCTAAACTGATTTTGGCATGCAATCCCTGTGGGACAAACATTCCCCAGGAATATGAGTGAGCTGCAGGGGAAGCCTGCACCCCTTCCCTGGGAGCAGAAGACTCGGTAAGAAAATACATAAAGATGGCCAAAGAGTGATAAGAATTAAACCCCAGAATAATGTCGCACTCTTAATGAAGACCTAGGAATGACAGTGACTTGTTGCAACATCCCAGTTTTGGAGAAAGACTGATACTGTCAAGTATAAGATGAAGATACTTTGGAAGGGTGATCATAATACCAAGGAAGACGGTTGGATACTAGGATGTTCTTTCTTAAAATATAAATAATCTTAACTATTACTATTGAAGATTTCCTGGTTTTGATGATTTGAACTTCTAGAGAGATAAAACATTACTTGAAATGTTAGAAAAAGAACCACAGATTCACTAAGTTGAAAAAGACCTTTGTGATCATTGAGTCCAAACATACCTATCCTCTACTAAACCATATCCCTGAGCGCCTTGTCTACCCATCTTTTAAATACACCCAGGGTTGGTGACTCAACCACCTCCCTGGGCAGCCTGTTCCAAATATCTCCACCGAAAATTCTTTCAGTGAAGAATTTTTTCCTAATGTCTAATCTGAACCTACCCTGGCACAGCTTGATTACATTCTTCCTCATCCTATCACCTGTCACTTGGGTGAAGAGATTGACACCCATCTCTCTACAACCTCCTTTCAGGTAGTTGTAGGGGGTAATAATGTCCCCCCTCAGCCTCCTCTTCTCCAGTCTAAACATCCCCAGTTACCTCAGCCTCTCCTCATACCATTGATTCCATCTATTCTCTTAAAACCATTTCAGGGTTTTGTGTGTGACACCACGTCTCCTCCCAAAGTCCATCTGTGTAAAGGATGTGAGATAGAGTCTGGTGATGGGAGGTGCCAACTGTATGTGGAATGTGCATCACATACACAGAAATGATATGTGGCAGCTGCAACATGTATCTTTGGATACTACTAGAGATTGTTCAGTCAAAGTGCTCATGACTGTGGAGGTGGTGAGAAAAGTAATGGAGATAACTGTGATCTTGATGGAGGAAGGTTCCAGCAGACATGTTTGATTCTCCTTGAGGTAATAAAGGTGGTGCAGGAGAAAAACCTCGGCAGGAACTGTTGGTCCTGCTGTTGTTGTGCTGAGTGGGGCTTTCACACAGCCCCAGAGATGGTAAGAAATCCTTCTTTGTCCCCCTGCTCTTCTTGTGGCATCAGGATTGTGTGTGGGCAGGGACCAGCTAACATAGCTAGGCTGGCATATTTCTCCTCAAGAGCTGTCTCGTGTATGGTGATGGAGTTGTCACTGATGGAGAGAGAGTACTCAGCTTGAGGGATCAGTGCTTTGCATAGTAGCGTATTTCTTATGATTTTTCTCCTGTTAATAATTCCTATAAAAAGCTTCACTGCAGTATATTAAGATATATTGAGTACATAATAGAAGCTATAAGGGATAACCATGCCATCTGCTACCATGTTCTCAAAATATAGATTATTAGCTGTTTTCTAACTTGCCTGGGAAAATACCTTGACCAGATAAATGTATAAAAGCTGATTACTCCAGAAATAAATGCCTTGAAAGTGCAATATTTCCTTCATTACTGTTTCTTTCTAAATCTTATGCAAATATTTCTCGGAAAAGAAATTACTGAAAGCATTTAGATGAAGCTCAGCAATTAAATGTGCTTCCGAGGAAATGACATATATGACATTCTAAAACTATACTTAAGCTGTCATGTTGGTGTAGTTTATGTACTAAAATCAGACCTCTGACATGTCAGCTATTTCCATGAGAATTAATTCACAACAGGTGACCTCCTTGATTTTGCAAAGTAAAAGTTCTTAAGTTCATAAGTGGTGTCTTTGGATATTCTTTGTGTGGTCTACTAGTGTTATTTTTTTTAAATTAATTAGTGATATTTACCTTGGTTTCTCTTTAGGAAAATTACTAGCAAAGAAGCTATTAGATGGACACTGAGATTCTTTGATCTCTTTCTTAATAAAACGGTCATCACATGTATTTGAGGAATCTTAAAAATCAGTAAATATATTGGTCATACACACAAAAATGTGAACCCATAAAAATAGTTACACATATCCACATATATCCCTACATATAGAGAAACACAGAAACAGAAAGCATGACACTTTTTTTTCAGGAAAATGTAATTGATTCTCATTTTTAAACAGAGTTGAATTTTCGGGATATCACTCTCAATAATCATCTGCTGTGCCGAGGAAATCACTGCCTCCTTTTCATTAGTATATGTATATTGTAGAGGCAGAGCAAGAAGAGATGAAACAAAGTCCTTGAATCACAGCTTTTTTGTAACTATACAGAAAAAATTAATTGGGAGATTAACATATAGACACTAAGCAATGTTCATCTACATCTTGTAGTAGCATCTGTTCCCATGTATTTCATAGAATCACAGAATCATAGAAACACTTGGGTTGGAACAGACCTTTAAAATCAGTGCTGTTTTTTTTTTATTTGTTTGTTTTATTTCTTTTATCATAGGATATGTACTTAGGTACAAATTTTTTAACTCTATGGAAACCTAAACAACCTAGAAGCTGATAAAATACCTATGATTTGGGAGAACTGGATATGGAATAAATGTGATGATAAATTAATAAGAGAGGAAGAATAAATCAAATATACACAGAAATCCCTATTAGAATTGAGCCAATTGGGTCTGGTGGCTAAAACAGTACTTTTATAGCTAGAAGGCAAAGACAATTTCTTTGTTTTACATGTCTCAGACAGTAAGGACTCCACCACCGGCATAGGTGATTTCACGGAGTACAGATTTATCTATCTTGGAAAAAGATCTGCCTGACAATGACATTAAAAAATACCCAACATCAGTATTAAGTATTTCAGAGTAGACTATGGTATGGGGCTGGAGGGCAAATCATATGAGGAGGGGCTAAGGGAGCTGGGGAAGTTTAGTCCAGAGAAGAGGAGGCTGAGGGGAGACCTTATCACCACCTACAACTACCTGAATGGACGTTGTAAAGAGGCGGTTCATGGTCTCTTCAGTCGAGTAACAGGAGATAGGACAAGGGGAAATGGCACAAAGCTGTGCCAGGGCAGGTTCAGATTAGATATTAAAAAAAATTTTTTACTGAAAGAGTAAAAACAGGCTGCCCAGGGAGGTGGTTGAGTCACCTTCCCTGGATGTGTTTAAAAAAAAAGTAGATGAGGTACTTATGACATACGGAAATAGACTCTATAACTCGAAAGTTATAAAGTAGGTATGTTTATTGCATGCAGGGGCACAGGGGATCGCTCCACCACAAACGTGCACACCGGAGCAGCGAAACCATCCCATACTTATACAATCAAACAATGAATATTCAATTAACGCCTACACATATTAATTACCTAGCCCTGCCTACTCTCGCTTCACATAATAATTAGCTTATCAGTCCTTCATGCTTGCGCAGATCCTTAAAAAAATTGTGGGCAAGGGTCTCGGGTGGTCTTTGGGAGGAAGGCTCCGAGTCTACCTCATGACGTACTTTTCACCCTTTGCCTGGAATGTGCTGGTCTTGATGTTTGCAACGTTCTTATCTGTCTGAGTTAGCGTATGGCCTTGTTGACTGTCTGCTTTCCTCGGAATGTGCTGGTCCTAGTCGTACATCAAGTCCTTTATCAGTCTCCTGTTTCTTTTATTGAGGCGGAGATGACGGGGATGGGTACCTATTATTCCATCCTCCAGTCCTTGCCCTTTATCTTTATCTTATCCTGGAAAGTACAAGGCTTTCAAGCTGTTCTACATCATTGTCTAGCTATGCAAGAGTTGTATTCCCTAATTGTGCTATACTATACATTTACTGTGATTCTATACCCCGGATCAATTCTATAATTCTATATTCTCGGATCACTTAGGGATATGGTTTAGCATAGGATGGGACACTTAGGAATATGGTTTAGCATAGGATGGGAACAGTTGGACTCGATGATCTTAAAGGTCTTTTCCAACCTTGTGATTCTGTATATAATTGTTTTATATTGAGATATATAGGAATATTTTTTTCTGGATGTTTTCTACTCTTTACTATTTCTTTGTTGCTGTTATGAAAATAAACGATTTGCAGTTCTTTATTACAGTCCTTCAATGTATTTGGATTTGTTCAGTTTGGTGATTTATTTTTTTGTGGAAATGGCTTTGGTTAGGCAGCTTTTGTGTGAAGATTGTCTCAGAGCCCAGGGGAATTTTTAAAAAAATAAAAAAACTTACCAGAAAACATCAAAATGACAAAGCAGCATGCTAAAATGTAAGAGATAACAGGAATCAGTTGACTAACATCTGCTTAGCAGCTGAAGTCTCCCTCCCGTCTGTCCCCTGTGTGTGACAACCCCTGGCAGTGAGGGGCTGAGGAGGTCCATCAGGGGATGTGCCTGGGAGCTGGTTGTATGATCCTCTGCTCTCCCAACACAGTGCTTTCTCTGCGCTCCCAACTGTCTGTGCCATTGGACAATGTATCAGGGAGAATGGCAGTGCGTGAGATCCTGGCATGTAATGTGGACAGCGAGCAACTGGAAGCCTTCCCCATGCTGGCTCTGAACTGCTGCTCCCTGCTGCCCCCTCCCCAAAAGTGATGTATGGATGAGGCTGGGTGCATCTGGGGAAAGGGAGGCACTTCTATTTGTCTCATTCTGCGGCATTCCGAGAAAACATCGACAGATTGAGAAAATGATGCAAAGATGAGCAAGAGCCTGAACCCAGAACCAGAGATGAAACTCTCTGTACCAACACCTTGGTCCCCTGGGCTGTCTGATCTCATTTAGCAATCTGTTCATGTCCAGCATCACCTCACCTTGCTTAGCTCCTTATGGCCTGGTGGTACTTATTACAGACATGGCCTTCTGTTACTGCTACCACCGTTCCTTTGTTTTCGCAGCTCTCTTATGCATTTCTCAGTTACGGTAGAAACCCTTTGACACATTTAACCTTTAAAAAGAAGTCAGCTTTCCTCTTTTGAACTTTAACGCTGTACATTTTGGAGAATCTTGGACTAATAATCTGGAAGCTCTTGTTAACAAATCAAGTCCTTATTTAAGAGTTCAAGCTACCACAAACAGTTAAACCATAAAAATTAATTTCCCTCCTACTCATGTGGGGTTTTTTTATTTTTAATTCTGATCTTAAAGATATTGCAAAAGCACTGAATTTAAAATGAGTACGCAACATGGAGAAGAAAAATATCTGGAGTATTTGTAGGCAGGACAGTGCTGTTAACTTTTAGAAAAATATCTTAAGAGTTCATAGTCTGCTGTAATTTTGTATGCAGAATTTATAAACAATATGTGATTCACCAAAATATTTCTATAAAATTCCCTATTGATATCAACCTTTATTTCCGCTGCCTATATGAAACAGCAAATTTGGCATCAGACAAAAGAGTTTCTTTAAAAAAGGAGAAAGTCACAGCCCTTCACTCTAGATCTTCATGCCTTAGAAAATGAGGCTTTATTAAAGCCTAAGATTAAAGCTCCTTCAGATTTATTATTTATTTAAGAAAAAAAAATCTCCACAAGTTCATAAAACATGTGAACTCAGGAAGACAGCCTGCTAAAATTACATTAGATAGTTTGAGACACCTGAAGTGGTATAAGTGTTTTATTGAAGACCTTAAGCTGCTAGGACTGGGCACACGACAGGCTCTCGCTACAGTCTCATTTTGAGTTAGAGGGAAGGGAGGTCACTGAGCACTTCAAAGGATCTCATGCTCCTCAGGCTTTGTGGATAAAGACATCAGTGGCCCAGTTCTGCTCATGTACAACTCAGGGGAAAGACTCAGGGAAAGTTGTTTTTTTTTAAATTCACAGTTTTTTCATAACCTAATTCTGTTGATGCAGGATAGAGACTGTAGTACTTTTGCATAAATAGGACATGTCTGATTGAATTGTTTCTGAGCTATGGAAAAGACCAAAATTTTTTTTTTCTTCTTTCTTGTCCAGATGAATGGGTTGAACTGCAAAGTTTTTGCATCTGCGCTCATTTTCAGTGTTTTATCTCACATAATTTTTTAGATTTTTTTTTTCTAGAGTAATGCTGGACATTACTTGTTTCTATTGTTTTATAAGTGTTATTTTATATGACCCTTCACTCTGATAAGTCCAGACGACACATGGTATTTTTGATCATATGAAATGTTTGAATTATGTCATAGACCTAGTTTTGGTTCGTAACAGGGAACAAATTTAAGTTGAAATAATAACATAACTCCAGTAATGATAAAAATGAAATGTGAGTGACTTGTGTAAATAAAAACTACCTTAATGTACTACTGTCATTAAGAATGTGACAGGTAAAAAACCATGTTAGTCTGACCATGATAATATGCAGAACCTCAGAATAGCATTTGAATTTACAAATAGATGAAGAATATAACACAAATTAACCACTTGATAAGGTCCTAGTAAAAGCATTTTAACAACTCCGCAAAATCTATTCTCATTCAAGAAAGGCTGTTTCACAGATAGAATCAATGAAATAAGAAGAAAGGAAATCCTTTTGGGGTTGGAAATCATGCTCATTTTTTTGAAGTAGCAAAAAGAAAGATATCTGTTGTCTGTTTTCTATTGGGTAAGGGGAAAGTGAAATGAGGGGACAGAAACTTTATTAATAGAAAATATTAACACAAGGAAAGAGAGGAAAAATATTGATTAAATTAAGCTTCAAATGAGTACAGCTACATAACCACCAGAACATTGAGACTTGATAAGAATTACTTTTGAAAGAACATGCTTAAGGCTGGGTTTGACCCATTTGATTGATATTATATATTTATTTGTGATGGTGGGTGGTGGTATGTGTATGGAGGGAGTGGCAAGAAATCTGTTCCAGTTCTACATTTTTACATCTTGTGGAGGAACTTCTGTGCTTGATCTAGCAAGTTGTTGATGTGATGGCAAGGAAAAAAATGAAACATGCATATCTGACTGACCTTGTTTATTTAATTACTGATCTTTTCATCCAGGCTTGGGATACCGTCTGGGCATGGACTAAATGGACTATCTGTATGGAGTTAGACAAGAAATAGGCTTTTACAGTCTGTTACAGAAAAAAGATTCCAAATGATTGACTGTTACTGTACTAAATTCAGAGACTAAGGAATAATAGCCATGTGGCAAGTTGTTAATTTGTTCTGGCCATGCATGGTTTAGTATTTTAAAATATTTCCACTGTTTCCAAGGAAATACATGGATAGCAGTGCAGTGAGCACAATGTGCAAGTATTCTTCTCTGTCCCACTGTGGTACAAATGTTTTTGCCCTTGTGCTTCACCAGACTGTGACTCTGAAACGGCAGATAGGGTGAATTCCATTTGCTCCTTCAGATTTTTTTCTATTTGATCGAAACTACTCATTTATTCCTCTGTATTTATCATATTCACTTGAATTGGCAGAGCTCAACAAATTAATGTTCAGTAACTTTGTAGAAATATACTGCAAGACAGATTTTTAAGAGGCACGTTAAATTCTACTGCCATTTCTGAGACTGATTTTTTTGGACACGCAAAATTACAATTGAACAGAAATCTGATAGACACCAACTTCCTTCCGTAAAAAAAGATCTGGATGTGTAAAGGCATTTCTCACCTCCTTTGTTATTTTGACCATCAAAACAAATGCTTTTATGTGTAAGATGAAAGCAAAGCATGCTTCTGTTTAATCAGTCTGGAGAGCTTTTCCTTTTAATCTTTAGGCTTTCAATTACTGAGTACAAATATTGATGTTTTATTTCAGCCAAAAGTCTGAAAATTTGGCGATGGGGGGGTGGGGCAGGGGCTTATGTGTTAAACTTTATTCTTTACCAACATGCAGCAACCCAAGGCAATGCTAACACAAATGATTTACTATATTTTTTCACAAAAAGTCAGAGGACGTGTAGGTTGTTGCTAGTGGCATATACATACAGTTTTCCATTCCCACAAGGAATGTAGCAGCAGGGAGAAGCCAGGGTTACGGACAAATGACACAAGGGTTTTTAGCTGCATTTCTACCTGAGGCTTCTCCCTGTTTCTCTTGTTCAAGGTCAAAAGGTGGACATTTTTGACTCTTCTTCTGCATAGTAAAGATGGAAAAGAACCTGCAGATAAATTATTAGCATGTTAGATTGGAAAAAGTGCCAATAAAAGTACAATTAATTATACAGTTTCTATCATTGCTCTCACATGCAAAATTAGCCACGTTTCTGAATAACTAATGTTGTATATTTTAAAATTTTAATTGGTGGTTTGGGTCTAAAAAACCCTCATAATCAACATAGAACCCATTTCCAGTTCCACATTATTCAACATTTATTGGATCTTTTTCCCACTGATATCAAAGGTAAATGACTCTGTGGGAATAATGTAACTTTTTTTCCTAATGAACATTAAATGAACGTAATAGAATTTCAGTATTAACTAAAATTAATAGAAGAGGCATATTATAAATAAATATATTGAGTTTATTCAGCATTATTTTCCCCCCATTAATTATGCCTGTATAGCTAACTAAATAAATACATATTTTATGTAATGAAAACCCCCTAATCTTGCTTAATTTCGCAAAGATTCATGTTAGGGAACCTATTTTAATTTGTTCTGTAATAAGTACCATTTAAGTTTATAGTAGTTTTATGTACACGTATTAAAGACAGCAAAACACTTTGTAATTGTCTAGTTTTGATCTGTTCAAGTATTCACCAAGAACCATGGAAAACTTTTTGAAATTTTATTCAGTGAAATCACAGAATAAATCATGAATGTAACATTTTATGTTATTAGGAACAGCAGTATATTATGTTGGAGAATGTCAGTATTTTATCTTACACCCTTACTAAAATAATCTCATTTTCGAGCTGCTAACTGCTATAAATTCCTCATTTTAAAAAAGGTAAAACTTTCCCTCTTTGACAGATTGTCTCTGGATATTCAGGGCAGCACAAGATTATTTTGTAATGGTAAAATTGCCATTGCTATCATACTAGAACTTCAAATAAGGAGCAAACAGGCTTGCCATACCAGCCCTGACCAGTTCACATTATCTCCCTATACCTCTCATTTGGTACATGTATAGCTCAATGTTGCAGTTTTGTGTAGCTGTGCTGTTGAGACGGTTTTTGTAAGCAGTAGTTTTCTGCCAGCCTCAAAATGTGAACAACGGACAGTTCAAGACCAAAGTTGCCTCTGACCCAGGGTCAAGCCAATCAGAGCTGGTCATAACACCTCTGTGAATCACATTTAGGAGAAAAAAAACCTGCTGGCAGACACATTTTGCAAACGGATTAAGGAGCGAGGAGATGTAACGAGCTGTGCAGACACCAAGGCCAGGGAGGGCGGAGGAGGAGGTGCCACAGGTGCTGGAGAGAAAAATGTCCCTGCAGCCCAGGGAGAAGTGCGTGGTGGAGCGTGTCCCCACCCCTCCCACAGCCCATGGAAAAAGCCGAGACCCCAGCTGTAGCCTGTGCAGAGGCTCCACGCTGGATGGAGCAAGTGCAGACACACAGAAGATGCTGTGACCCATGTTGGAGCAAGCCCCTGCCAGCACTTGCAGCCATGGAGAGAAACAGAGACACAGAGATGAGCAAGACAGAGATTTCCCCCAGAACAGATTTACTGCTGATGAAGAGATAAAGCCCTGTGGGAAAAGGACTCACGTTGGAGAAGTTCGTGGAGGACTGTCTCCCGTGGCTAGGTCTCCAGGGTGCAGCAGGGGGAGGGTGTGGAAGGAATGTCCTGCCCCAGTCGAGAAGGAAACCAACTTGCAAGGAACTGACCGAAGCCCCCATTTTCCCAGTCCCTGCCCCACCCCATGCCACAATGGGGGGAAGAAGGGAGTGAAATCATGACTAGAGCGAAGTCTGCTAAGAAGGGGAGTGGGGGGGGGGGGGGGGGGGGGAGGGGGGGGTAGGGAGCTAGAGGTGTTTTAAGATCTGGAAAAGGAAAACAGCTCATGAAGAAGTAATTGAGAACCCCATTTTCCCTAGTCCCTGCCCCCCCTTGTGCCACTACAGGAGGGAAGAAGGGAGCATAATTCTGACTAAAGTCTGCTAAGAAGGGAGTGGTAGGGGGAAAGTGTTTTAGGATCTAGTCACATTGTTTTAAGATCTGGTTGCACTTCTCATTATCCGACTCTGGGTTTCACTCTGTGTGTAGTGTAGTGTAATAAATTAGATAGTTTTCTTTCCTTCACTCCGTGTTGAGTCTGTTTTGCCCATGTCATTGATGACAGGATGATCTCTCTTTGTCATCCTTAGACTGATTCCTAAACCTCTCAATATATATTTTCTCCCATGTCCAACTAAAAAGGAGAGTGATAGACTGACTTTGGTAGGCGTCTGGCCTCCAGCCAGGGCTAAACCGCAACAGTCAGTAAAAAAGAAACATGATAGACAAGGTAAATAGTTTATTTGATATTGCTTTAATGGAAATGTATTAAAAATATTAGCATAAATAACAATTTTTACTTAAATGCAGTAAATCAATGTGAGCATACTTTTAAATGTACAAAATTATTTTCCACAAGGATGTCTATATCAAAGTAGATAGCTTTATTTCCATAGTTCTAGAATGCTCATATTAAAAAATATATAAACTAAGAAAGTGTCAGCAATGTCTTGGGAAGGTTGAAAGTAAGGATCTAAACCAAGTGTGATTCAAAGGCTTTTCTTTTCTATGCCCACACTGAACTTGCAGTATTCACTATTTGTTTCTTCCTTTATGGTGGCGGGAAAAGAAAGAGTGAGGCTACTTTGTTTTCTGAAGAATTAACAGGCAGATGTCAAATATTCATTTATACATAAAAAACATCCGAAAATGGAAAACATTTAATAACCTGCAACAGTGGCAGACCACACATTGAGCTAGTATTTATTCACAACAGGTGCTAGATGTAGCACTTAAGAAAAATGCCCACAGCATTGGTAATGTGGTGAATGCTTCCTCTATAGGAAATACACCTTCCTTTATTTTACTGTCAGAAGAACACAAACCTCCTGGCCTGAAATTTGCAGCAGCTCTTTTTTCTCCCTAAAGTTTTCAACCTCCCCATCCACTCAAATGTCCTTCACTTCCTTAAGACCAGAAGACATGTGCTGCCCGCTGCTCCCTGGGCACCTTTTCCTGCCTTTTCATGTGTATGGTCTAAGGGATCTTATCTCTTGCTGGGACTTTTAAAAAGCATTATCAGGCTACAATTGCTGTTGAAGTTGAACTCTATCCTTCGGTTGGTACATGTGGACTATAATCTTTCTCATTTGGAAATGTTTATTCTATCCTGAGACTCCCAGAAGAAATTTTAATAGTTGACCCTTTGGGCATGTATGTGACTGTAGAAAGATATTAATTTTGTTTCTATAGGAGGTCTGTAGCTTTTAGCCTCATGTGACAATGCCAAAAAGAGGTTAGTTGGTTTTAATTAATGTTTTTTTAACTAGGTCATCAGAGTATAAAATCTAACTTCAATGGCAATTAATTGGCACTTTTGCAAATATTCAACAACTCCCTTGTCAGTCTCACAAAGGCATCAGCTTTACTTCCAATTACCAGAGCTATGATTGCTCCACTCTAACAAATTTGGAAAACATAGTGCACAATACATATTTCACTATGGTTTTAATTCAAGTAATAATGTAGCACAGAGAAGAATTTCAAAGGGATGGGTGATTTTATCATTTATAGTTTTAAATTATGATTGATGGCTCACACTGTATGATTAAATTCTACTTCAATGTTCCATCATTCTCTACTAAAGGCCTAAACCCATCATAAATTCTTCAAAATGTAACTCAAATGGCTAGTATTAAAAACATAGTTTTAATACATTCTAGGTGATTCTTAGGAGGCACTAGGGTAATAACCACCCTAGCTATTTTTAATGACCCTAGTCGTTACCTTATGCAAAAATATACAGCTGTTATTTTTATTTAGAGGACATCTGCAGATTTTCTGTTTGGCAATGTTAGCTTTTTTTTTTTTTTTTTTTGTCACAAAGTTTGTGAATAGAAACCAGAACTGCATTGATGCTAATTAATTTACCAGATGCAGTGGCATTTAAGTCTTTTTTCTCTGTTATTGGCAGAAGGTCACAGGCTGTGGGCTGTGCAGGTCACAGGGGTGTCCGGGCTGCCCTTGGGCTGAGTGGGACTGAGCTGGGTTTACAGGTGATCTGTGGCCAAGTGCCCATTGCCTGGCCTACCTGAGCTCCAGCTCTGCGAGTGCCTCTGGGGAGGGGGCTGGCAGCCCCAGGTTGTCTCTGATGGACAAATGGGCCCTGGGTGAACCTGGAGTGGCTACAGGGCAGCATTCACCCCTTCTCTGGGAGCAGGGGGAAGAGAGAAAATTAGGATGAGAAAGTACATAAAAATTGTCACATGTAGGATGCAGAAGGACATTGGAAAGGTGAGCATAATACAAAGGAAAAAGGATAGACAACAGAATGGACTTTTTTATAAAGATAATTTAAAATGCATTGTTGTTGAAAATGTCCTATATTCCATTATATGCACTGTTAGACTGTTAAAAGCAGAATTTGACTAACAAAAATTTCTTGGCTCTGCTTTTTACAAGGTGCTGTGCATAAAAAAGACTATGTATACTTCATTAGTCTGTGCTTTCAGGAAGATGTAGAATTTCTCTGCTGCTTATATTATCTAAGACACTGTTAGCACATGGCAAATAAATAGTCACAGTAGAAAAGGTGCATTGAGAAATCCCACTGAAAAGTTTGGCAAATGTCATTTAAAATAATCATAGAATCACAGAATCGTAGGAGTTGGAAGGGACCTCGAGAGATCATCAGGTCCAACCCCCCCTGACAAAGCAGACTCCCTAGCTCACACTGTACAGATAGGTATCCAGACGAGTCTCAAATATCTCCAGAGAAGGAGATTCCACCACCTCCCTGGGCAGCCTGTCCTAGGGCTCTGTCACCCTCACTGTGAAAAAGTTCCTCTGCATGTTGGTGCGGAACTTCCTATGTTCCAACTTGCAGCCATTGCCCCTTGTCCTGTCTCCACAGACTACTGAAAAGGGGCTGGCCAATTCCCTCTGCATCCCGTACTTAAGATATTTATAAACGTTGATTAGGTCCCCCCTCAGTCTTCTTTTCTCCAGGCTGAACAGTCCCAGCTCTCTCAGCCTTTCCTCATAGGGTAGATGTTCCAGGCCCTTAATCATCTTGTCTGAATTAAAGGAAAAGGAAGTAATACTCTAGATTATGTGATGACAACATTTAGGAAAGCAAAAACACCTCTGTGGAAAAGACCATCCTTAACACTCTTATTTCTGTTTTTAAGCTTGATTTTTAACCAGGCAGTAAGGATTCCATTGCCATAATATGGCTGCTCAGTGCCATTTCAGATTCTGTGGCTTACGGTGCCTGGTGCCCAGTGTCTGCTACGGAAAAGCCGAGGCCTGCCTAGGCACATCTGTGCATACCTCAAACCCTGGGCCAGCTCAGGCACTACATGTCCTGGTTTGGTAGCTGAACGCAACAGATTTTGAGCTTGGGTAACCGATACAGGACTCAGCTTAAAATAGTAAATGAACAGTCCTGAGGACCTCAGGCAAACATCTTACTGGACACTTTATTTCTCAGAAAGTGTTAAGTGCTTTTAAAAACCGTTTGATTAGAAATAATGCTCCTCCATTCAAATTAGCCAGTCTCTGGAGAGCCTAGAAACAGTCTTAAGGGTTAAGAGATGGGCTGAGAAAGTATATTCAAACCAGGAATAGTTAAATGAGCACTTTCTTTCTATGCTTTTTTGTTGTGCTGGACACTGTGCAAACTGAACACTTCACATAATTAAATATTTGAGTATCACTGGTAGGTAGCCAAACACTTCTATTTTTCCTAAATTTGCTGTGACTCAGGGGCATCCAATGAGGCTTATGGCATGAGAAAGTGTGGAGGATTGTTTTTTTCCAGCTGTATGACCACATACTATATGATACTAATGAAGTCTCCCAGATTCTTCCTGCTGATACAAATTCAGAGGGATAAAATGCTTTTTTTAAGTCTGTCACCAGGATGAGTTTCAATATTTAACAATATCAGAATAGGAGTTAATCGCAGATATCCTTCCTGGTTGTCATGATTGCAGTGAAGAAGCTGAATTGGTTTTCTTAAATTTTAAATACTTTTGTAAATAAACAGTTTAATAAGGTTCTAGGCATATACTGAAAGCTTACTCAAATTTAGTAGATTATTAAAAAAACAGTTAATATTACAGTCAAGCACAGGACAGAACCAAATTTAAGAAAAAAGAAAAAGAAAAAAGTATGTGCTAGTCTTTACTTGCTTAAAAAATATACTGAGATTTACATTTAAAAATAAGGTCATGCTTGGCCAAATATTTCCATGAAATTTAACACCAAGCTTTCTTATATATACACATAAGAATATGAGAATTTGGTTTTCCTTTTTTTTTTTTCCCAAAGAAAACTATCCAAGCTTTGAAGTATGAAAAAATCCCATTTAGCGTGAAGAGATGAAAGTATCTGTGAATAAGTACACACAACTTGTAAATCTGACATTTAGAATAAAAATACAATTCACTGTCTTGGCATGAATCAGTCAGTGTGCAAGACCTTCCTGGGGGTAAGAAGGGAGGAAAGGAGAAAGCACTTTGATAGGTTAAAGAAATGTGCTGGTTTTAAAAACAAGTTAACAGTGAAATAGTATTGAGGATGAAGGAAAATTATGTTAAGCCATCTGATGGCAGGCAGAACCTTCTGTTAATATTTACTCATATTTTAAACAATCTGTCAGTCAAGACATCTGCAGAAGGCACAAGATCAGTTTTCACAGAAGAGACTTGGTTTTTCAGTCCCATAGGCTCCTTTTCTTACAGTCCTTCTTACTGCAGTTTGCATTCATGTTTGAAGTTTATTTGAACACCAGAAGGTTTTGGTGTTTTCCTTTGTCCTCCTGATTTTTCTGTTTGTACAGAACCAGATTGGAGGATTGTTTGAAAATAATGGAGGAGCTTTCTATTTACGTTGCAGTCAGTCTCTGGTCTGTACTAGCTCTATACCCTTTGGTCGTAACCCTTTCTTCTAGAAGCTGTTCTCTTTTCGAGTTCTTTACTTACGAATAGAAATGTTCAGAAACCAGATACATTTTCAGTCACAAGACACTTTCCTTTCATTCTGAAATATTTATGTGAAGAGAATTTTGTTGTAAATATATTTATAAACTCTATTACAGGACGGGTTAATATGATATAACATAACATCAAAATTCACTGTCAAGATAAGATGACTAATGTCATAATGCAATTTTTCTTTCAAGAAATTATTTTTTAAAATGGATGATAACTGGCTTTCAATATGATGAAGGGTATTTCTTCTGACAGAATTACTTTGATATAGGCATTTCTAATAATGTACTGCTTAGAAAACACCAGTTAGTTTTAATGTGGTATTATGGAAACTACACGCTTATATTTGGTTACTATCTTAACTTTTTTGCTAAAGGTTTGCACTTCATGGTGTTGAAGGTTGTTAAGGCCACATATTACCAACAGAGGCAAGCTAAATAAAATTACTCAAAGTGCAGAAAACTCGTTACTTGTAAATAACATTTGTAATTTCTCTCTGAATTCTGTAAAGGAGTATGTAGGGTGCATGTTCAAATTTGTGATTTGTAAAATCTGGGGTTTATCATCAACATTCAACACCCCATTTTTTTCAATAGGAATAATCAAAAAATATTTGGGTTGTTCTTACGTGTAGACATATGTAGTGGTTTGACTCTGATGACACCAGATGCCCACCAAAGCCACTCTATCACTCCCATTTTCAGC
The DNA here is from genome assembly GCA_022605575.1 of Laterallus jamaicensis coturniculus. NCBI lineage: Eukaryota > Metazoa > Chordata > Aves > Gruiformes > Rallidae > Laterallus > Laterallus jamaicensis. The sequence continues at coordinate 11,272,125 of JAKCOX010000009.1, read as the reverse complement.
TGGACAAGGAAGAAAATATATATTGAGAGACTTGGGAGTTGAGATAAGGACAGAGATAGATCATTCTGCAATCAGTGTCACAGGCACAATAGACTCAGCACAGAAGAAAGGAAAGAAAACTCTCTAATTGATGACACTGCCCTGCACACCCAGTGACATCAGAGTCAGGTAATGAGAAGTGCGACCAGATCTTAGAGCACCTCACCACACCCCTCCCTTAGCAGACTTCACCTTAGTCATGATTTTGCTCCCTTATTCCCTCCTCACTGTGGCATGAGGAGGGGCAGGGAATGGGGAAATGGGGGTTTCAGTCAGTTCCTCACATGTTGCTTTCCTTCTTAGCCGGGGTGGGGGCATTCCTCACCCCTTCCCCTGTGGCACTGTGGGGTCCCAGCATGGGTCACTGCTGTGGGGTGTAGTCATAAATCATAGAATGTCTCTCAGTCTCTCAGGCTGAGACTGCTCCAGCCTGGTCCCCGACAGAGTCACAAGCCCCCCATCCCAGCAAACCTGCTCCAGCGTGGGTGTCTCTCTATCTCTCTCTCTTTCTCTGTAACTGGCTGCAGATCTGCTGCCAGGGTCTTGCTCCAATGTGGGTCACAGCATCTTCCATATGTCTCCACCTGTTCCACTGCAGGTGGGGTGTCTGCTCCCCATCATCTTCCATGGGATGTGTTGCAGAGTATATATGATCTGTATTTTCAATACAGGTTCTCAGAGAAGGAACTTTCTTAACTTTTTCTATTCTTCCACATTTTTAATGGTCATAATATTAGAATTTCTCCAAAATAATCAATTAAAGTACAATCATTAATAAGATGGTTTGCCTCTATATAAAGCCTATATACATAGGATTATATATATCATAAATATATGACATAATTTATAAGAAATATAAAAAGATAATTGAGTATTTTTTTAGTCATTTCATTCATCTGATTTGACACAAAAACAGATCATGTAGGTCCATTCTCTGGTATAAGAGATGTTAAAATGGCCTGAATTAAAACCAAAAAATAATAATCATTAATACCTAACCTCTGTGTGAATTAATACCCCATATTTATATAAATCAAGAAGGCTAAATTTATACTTCAAGTTTACTCTAAATTTGTCTGCTCGAGCCAGTTTCAAAGAAAACTACCAATATGCAGCCCAGGCTTTCTGAAACAAAAATTAAAGCTGGCTTAATTTTGAATTCAGGATGAACACTCATGTCTCCCTGCCTGTATTCTCACCATTGACTCTGTCTTCATGTTCTGTATCATTGCTGGACTATTTCATTTTCACTCTTATTAGTCTCCCCCCTTGAGAGGTATGCCTGGAATTACCTGTGGGCAGATGACTCTCTTGAGCAGTCGATTCCACAGCAATTGCTTATAGGATGGTGTGAATAAATTCTGAACAATACCTGCAGGCTCTGGCTGAGACAGAAAGGCTAACAAAACCACCACAGCTGCTGTAAAAATATAGAAATGTTGTACTATCATCATCAGTGTTTCCAGTGTCTCACATTTACCAGTAGGCTAAATTGTGATCTTTTATAAATGAACTGTGTAAATGCTAGTGGCAGTATCTTTAACAAATGTAATTGTGAAGGAATTCACTGTATCTGAGTTATATCAGTGCTTTGGGGAGATGCTTGGTCATGTGAGACTTTGGCAGACCTTTATGATGTCTCTGAATCACCTGTAGGTATCTGAAAAACTATGAAGTTATTCTTTTACATCTGACAATTAGGCCTTAAGTGAGCAGGATGTTTCTATAGATATTTAATCTGAAGCATCTTTAGAATGCCACTGTGTTCCCTGGGGTTTCTCATTTGCTTCCAATTGAGGCATGAGTTTGAATACCTAAAAGGATTGATTGAAAAACAATTTTAAATGTGGTAAATAAACAGATAAAACTGTATATCCGAACCAAACACAGTAGGTGCAACTATATGGGAAGTCCTGCTCAAGGAAACAAGGTTTATTGAATCTCTGACAAATGATTTTTCATGTAAGGTTTGCAGTGGACAATACTGGTTCAAAACATTTCACTCTATATATTTTCACATAGAACAGAGCTAAACTTTGTTCCTAAGAACCCCCATTTTTTTGTAATTCTCCTATTGAAACAGTCCTTGCTACACATTCCAATTGTTCCTCATTGAAGGGAACATTTAATGTATTTATATATTTTTTATATATATATATATATATATATATATATATATATATATATAAACTATACTGATATAGTATATAAAGTCCCCACCAGCCTGGAATGACTCTCCTTCATCTTTATAGCTATGTTTAATTTCAGTACATACAAGTCCTAGATAAAATGAAGATAACCCCTTGAGAAAAAATTTGTGGTAAAGAGGGGAAAGTGTAAGGGGAAAGAAAGTAGCCTCTGTAGTCAGATATTATGGAAGGTGTTAAATTACTCTCTTGCCTTTTTCTGGAGGAGGGTGGGATGGGGGGGAGGGGGTTGGTGATATGGCTCAAACAAGCCTAACTGAACCACTGAGGGAAATAAGGGTCAAGGAATGATCTTTGTAAACAGTTACTATTTCAAATAGTTTTATTATTTTGAAATGGCAAAAATAACATGCAATGATGAGAATGTAGAAACAGTACTGTGACAGATACAGATATGCTGTATTGTGTGAAGGGTTTTCTCTCTAATGCATATTATACTGATAAAATGTATATGATTTAAAAAAACCAAAAAAGAGCTGAAGGTTTTGAATTGGTTTTCCAGATAATAAAGTCTAACATTGCTAAATTTCTTAGAATGTTTAACTTCTCTAATTTAAGTTTTTAGAATTTTTAAAGAGCTGTGCAAAGATAAGGAAAGACAGGAATGTGATAAGAAGGCAAAAAACCTGTAACAATAGAGGTCACTCATAATTTGAAATCAATTACCTTAGATATGTTTTTTCACAATGAATAAGAAACAAAATCAATGCCTGATTGAAATTCCTGACATTAACTCCATTGACCACACCCAGTCTAGAAAAGAAATTTAATTTGGGGGGTCTAGATGCAGAAACATAGTTAATATCCTGCCTCTAAGTCGGTGAGTGAGTACCAAGGACACACAGACCGCTGCAAGCTCTCTTACGTCTCTGCAAAAGCAAGCCAGAGAATAGCTCAAGTCAAGCTCTATTGTTCTCTAGCAGGAATGTTTTCAATATTGATTTCAAAAAAACAAATAATTCTTAAATTAAGCAACCAAAAGCATGGCTAGATGTCAGTCAGCTGATGACAGAGAGTGAAGGCTGGCAATATTCAAATCACAGCAAACAAATACCCAGTTTTCAAGAGGCTTTAAACAAAAGGAACTGATTCAATGCAAGTTCCCTAAGGTTCTGGGAAGTTCCACTTTGGCAAAAGTTAGTTTTGCCAGGATCCCCATATTAGTATATTAAGGAGCAGAAGGGATGAAAGTAAACACAGACAGAACCTGTCAGTTGTCAAACAGGGCTATAAATGACATCCTTTATCCCGATACATAATTTTCTGACACCATAATTCTAAAGACAGGCAATCTATTTTACAAGATGGCAAGAAAGGGAGAGAAAGGTAGAACCCAGTACACAGTCTGAGGGGGGAAATACAATTTTCCCAGTATTTTATTGTCCCTGTTATGCCAGGATAGATCTACATTTGGTGCAGTTATTAAACTGCTGTATATTAGATATCTCACATAGACTAATATTACATATCATCATATGCACCCACTTGGCTGATCTTTAGTTTTTATATGAAGCCTTAAATATTGAAAGACTTGTGAGATGAAGAGGAAAAAAACAAACCACGAAATACAAAAAAATAAAAACATAGAAGAAACTTGGTGATCAAGTATTGTTGTCATGTAACCAAAGTAGCAGGTACAATATAGTGTACAGTAACAGATTAATTTAACAAAGACCATTGTAGGGCCATTCATGATGATCTACATTTTCATAGTTCTAACTGATACCAGTATTTTGTAAAAATTGAGGAGCTTTTATCAAGACACAACTTTTAATAGGCATGTACAGATAAAGTTTTCATTACACACAAACTATAGCCATTTGTGTGAATATAAAGTGCTTTATCCTCCCAGCATACTCAAAATCCTTGCCTTTCTATGTTTCTGACATTCTCACCCAGTGTTTCTAGGGGCTGATTAAGTATATATCAGATTTTATCCTCTTTCACTCAAGACACATCATATATTACTGGATAATGATTAAAACGACCGCTTTGAAGAGTTGTATTGTATAATTCATATCTTCTTACAGCTGACTTTTTACACAGTCTTAAGACCAAAACCTAGTTGGTGTATTAAAAGCACAATTTTTTACTTTCTTTTGCTTTCAAGTCAGCTTGTAGCATCTCAGTTTTGTTAATAACCAGTTTTCTGATGAGTTCATTGGCTGGTTCATCACTGTGAAGCAAGCTACTCACTTCAGGAATCTTTCAAACCTATCAGAGTTTCTTCCTATGACGTCAGTCTATTTTATATCGGAACTTTGTCTTTTTCAGACAATTATTTATAATTTTGATTAGCATGATTGCAGATAAGACTATAATGTAAATATATCCCTTTAAAATAATAATAATATATTATTTTTCTTTCTTTGTAATTACAAGTATAATTGACTTCAGGCATAACTGTAGGTGTAACTTGAAATGCTTTAAAAGACTGATCTTATGGGTAAAGACCTAAAGGAACATATTCTACATAGTATTTCAGATTTTTTTTTACTGCCTCAAATAATTCAAATACACTTCTTCCCAGGAAAAAAACCCACAAAAAAACCACAACAAAACCTGCCATGCTTGGAATTTAAATGCTTATGCTTTTGGGAAAAGAAAAAAGAAAAAAAGAACAAAACCCCTGACTGACTATAAGATATATTGGCAGCAATAGTGGATAGAGATAAGAAAACATAGTAATATTCTTGAAAAGAGGACTATTAATCTTTATTTTTAAACTGACCTTTTTTAATAGTTTAAATCACTAATGGTTGTTTTATTTGTTTTAATAAAATTAACCTTAGTATTTATGAAAGAATGAACTGCTTTTGTGTACTGTTGACAAAATGTAAGTATATAATACTTATTGCTTTGGGTTTTGCCTGGGATAGAGTTAAATTGCTTTAATAGCTTGTATGGTGCTGTATTTTGGATTTGTGATGAAAACAGTGTGGTTAACGCAGGGTTGTTTTAGCTGTTGTTGAGCACTGGTTGCACAGCATCAAGGCCTTTTCTGCTTCTCAGACTGCCCTGACAACAAGTAGGTTGGGCATGCACAAGAAGCTGTGAAAGTACACAGCTGAGACAGCTTACCCCAGCTGACCAAAGGGATATCCCGTACCATATGATGTCATGATCAGCCATGAAAGCTGGGGGAAGAAGAAAGGAGACACAGGCTCTGTGTTATGGGATTTGTCTTTACAATCATTAGTTTGTTGGTTTCTAACCTTCCTGACCAGTTTGACTATGAAATGGTCCAGACTTTTCAGACTTGTTGCATGTCTCATATTGATCTAAAATTATTTTAACTTTGAGGGAACATAATATGTGTTGGGGGCCTTTAAAGACAAAGATATTGGGTTGGTATCTTTAGACCATAGAGTTTCATTAGCTTTCTAAATGTGTCAAGACTTAGATCCCAAAACAAGAGAAAGGATATGGAAATACTTCGACCAATATTAACATGAAAAAAGTCCTCTATTTTTTTTCCTAGAAAGCCAAACTAAACTTTTTATTCTCATTTTTAACAAAAATGATCTTTTTCTCCAGAAAAACAAATGTTTCCTTGAGACCTTTATTTCCTAACAAAATTCCTATAATTTTATTTAAAAAAATGAAAAATGGGAAATAAATGGTGAATAAATTTCTCTCTAGTGCTACAAAGGTAAAACATTAATCTATTCTCTTGATGTTATACTTAGAATCATAGAATCATAGAAACATAGAACTTTTTGGGTTGGAAGGGACCCTTCAGATCATCAAGTCCAATAATCACCCTAACCTGCCATCCACTACAAAACTATGTCTCTCAGCACACATTTAACTGTCTTTTAAATGCTTCCAGGGATGGAGACTCTACCATCTCCTTTGGCAGCCTATTCCAATGCCTAAAAACTCTCTCTGTGAAGACATTTTTCCTAATATCCAATCTAAACCTCCCCTGATGTAACTTGATGCCATTTCCTCTTGTCATCACTTGTTGCTAGGAAGAAAATGTCAACCTCCACCTCTCCACAACCTCCTTCAGGTAGTTGTAGAGAACAACTAGGTCTCCCCTCAACCTCGTATTCTCCCAGTTCCCCAGGCGCTCCCCATAGCATTTATTCTCCAGTCCCCTCACCAGCATCATCACCCTTCTCTGGACATGCTCCAGCACCTCAACATATTTCCTGTAGTGAGGGACCCAAAACAGTACTCAAGGTGGGACCTCAACAGTGCTGCGTACAAGGGGACAATTACTTCCCTAGTCCTACTCACCACACTATTCTTAATTCAGGCCAGGATGCTGTTGGCGTTTTTGGCCACCTGGGCACACTGCTGGCTAATGTTCAGGTGGCTGCCATCAGCACCCCCAGGTCCTTCTGCCAGGCAGCCTTCCAGCCATTCTGTCCCAAGCCTGTAGCACTGCTTGGGGTTATTTTGACCCAAATGCAAGACCTGGCATTTGGCTTTGTTCATTCAGCCTTCCAGATCCTTCTATAGGCCCTTCCTACCCTCAAGCAGATTAACACTCCTGCCTAACTTAGTGTCATCTGCAGGCTTACTGAAGGAGCGCTCTATCCTTTTATCCAGGTCATTCATAAAGATATTAAAGAGAACTTGACCCAGCACAAAGCCCTGAGGAACACCACTGGTGACTGGATACCGACTGGATTTACCTCCATTCACCACCACTCTCTGGGCCTGGCCATCCAGCCAATTTTTTACCGAGCAAATAGTACACTTGCCCAAGCCAAGAGCAGACAGTTTCTCTAGGGGAATGCTGTGGGAAATAGTGTAAAAAACTTTGCTAAAATCCAGATAAACAACATCCACAGCTTTACCCTCATCCACTAAGTGGGTCATCTTGTCATAGAAGGAGACCAGGTTGTTCAAGCAGGACCTGCATTTCATGAACCCATGCTGGATGGGCCTTAGTCTGACTTAGTCACATAGATATTACCATTTCTTAAATATCAAGTGTATGATAGGATCTGCCAGGTTTTCAAATTGAACTCTGTAGTATCTGTGTTTTGAGATAAGGATGCTCAGTGTATTTTATGAAAGACGTGTACTGTCATCTAGCTAACTCATTTTGGAATGTGTACCGAAATATAGTGATCGCTTTCACAGCATTCTTCATTTCTTTAGTAGTTGCTTCATTAACTTTAGTAAGTTCAGCCAATAGAGTGGCTTGGATTTTTCTCATATCATATGGCTGCTGTAATATTTGTATTGGTTTATTACCTGCAAAGAAGAGAGGCCCATTACGATAGGCTCTTCAAAGGATACTCTCTATGGTCAAAAGCAGTTAAGTGGTTGCAGAGGCATCAGGGGTGAATGCTGAAAACAAGGGATATTGAAAAAAATGTACATTTATGGAGATATCCAAAACTAAACTTATTTTATAGGAGAATGATGAGGGCAAACTCATCTGAAAATCTCTGAAAGACTTTAATTTCATAATTTAAAAATGCAGGGTGCTACCTTTCTTTTTCTTCGTCTCTGCATCCTTACCTGCTCTTGAATATCTAGCATAAATGCACTTGCTATTAGTTTGCAAGCTCATCAGAATTTGAAACCATAAATTTATATTAAAAACAAACACTCATCACAGTAGTATCACAAGTGAAAAAATAAGGATTATTTTAAGATAATTTGAACATGGGAGATAGCATAGACAAATAGGTAACTGTTGCTGTAACTTATCTTCAGTAATTCAATGCTTAGGTAATTATCTGACCTCTACCTTGTTTCATGTTTCTGTTGTATGGCTTTCAAGCAACCTTCTTTCTGATGAGCTGAGTAGCTTATGGTAACAGAAAATGTTTAATATTCTCATTAGTACAGTTATGCTCAATATTTTAAAATGGAAATGAAGTTTAATTAATTGCTTATATTTGTATATTTCTACAGAGTGTGAAGTAGCATCAGAAAAGCAAATGGTCAAGCAAAGCAGTACCTACGTACAAACAGATGATCTTTTGATAAATAAGCAATTTGACCTTTAAATTTCAAATGTCTATATTAGGCACCTAATTTTCAAGTCAAATATCTCTCAAGGGGAATTATGGTTTGTTATAAAAAGAATTTAATGAACTTAAAAGAGACGGTAGTCAGACCTTCAGCATTTAAATTGAAACCAGTAAAAATTCTCTGTACAGTGTCAGGTCTGAAATCTTTTGGAACTTATACTTTTGCTTTAAAATGTCTCTAATATCTACACAGTGTACAAGGACTTATATAGATATTTTTGCTGACTGGTTTTCTTGTGAAATTTAGTGGACATTTACCGTATTTGTGTGATTCTTGGACACAAGCTAGAGCAGCTACAGGCAAGCTAAAGGTATAATTATACAGGAGATCAAGGTGCACAGAGTCTAGCTGAAATAATTTTTTCTTTTAACTACCGAATTATTTGGAGTGTTGTGGTTGGTGAAGTTTATTATGAAGTTTTCCCATTTATAACAAAATAGCAGTGAATATTGCAAATGAGAGTTTGTTTAATCTCAGCATACAGAGTGATCAAAAGCCTAGCAAAATTAACAACTTTAGTATTCTATTGGATTGTACATGAAACACCTGTAGCCTGGAAGCTAGTAGGCTTCCCATGTTGCATCCAGAGTCTTTGGGGAACAAAGGCATAACAGAAAAGCAAAAAACATATAAACAAAAAACCCACTTCTTCAACATGTACATAAAATTACAAACTATATTTTTTGTTCTGAATTGATTATGAGGTTATAGAGTTATCTTCTCAGAAGAACAAAAAATCACTCATTTGGTAAAAAAAAAATTAATCCCCAAATCAAAAAAAAGCAACACAACAGAACCCACAAACAAGCAACCAAATTCCCAAATAAAATGAAGGACTGTCATTAACTGATATGCAAATTTCTTATTGATTCCACCCAGCTGTCATCAAGACACAACACTCTTTGGCTAACTGCCTTATCAGAGAATTCAAATGCATGGGGAAAGAATGAAGACCCATAATAGTTTTCCCTGTTCTTTGGACACTGGAAATACTGTTTGCCTTTTTATTTGTTTTGTATTGCAACTTGCTGTCTTTGCCATGAGTGACTGAGTCACTAATTAAATATAGGATCAGATCATCAGCCAGCAACGGACCTTGCTCATGAAGTCACCAGACCAGTGAAGAATCTGGTTCATTATTATTATGCACTGCTACTGTATTATTTCTAGTTACTCTAATAAACAGATTGGGAGGATGTTTTACCTCTCTGTTGTATTACCCATATATTCAGTCCAGTTCTTGGTAGTTGAAAAGATTAGAGAAAAAAAAAATGTAATGACTTGACTGATGAGTATGTGTATTGAAGCATGTAAGTGAAAGTGCCTGACTTACACCTGGAGAGAATTAATCAACCAAAAGCAATGCCAAGTGGGATATTATATGTTTGCAAAGTACATACTTAAGACAAAGAGAATGTTTTATTAGGAGGTTATGATTCAAATGTTTAGTTTGATCCCTTATCGCTACTCACATCAAATTTCTTTTTCCCCTTCACTTAATATCTTCTCCCTGAAATCAATCAATTATTAGGCCATAATTCTTGCTTCTGATTGTATTCTAATGAATATCAGTTCATTTTAGTCTTTGTGGTGGTGACTTCGTATGCTCCTTTAGCTAATGTGGGTTAATAGTCCAATACATCTACTGGTGTTTCACGGAACTCTACTTGTACAGTAGAAACTTTTGAGTTAAGTGAATATTGTCCAAAAATGTGCTTTCTTTTCTTACTGTTTTGAGATATACGGAAGCAAAATTTACACCAAGAACTTGAATGTGTCAGAAATTAGGAGCAGAATGATGTGACCTGAAAGAGGAGAGGAATTAGTGATGTTGGGCAAGAGGTCTGTGGAAGAGGCAGAATATGTAAGGCAGGATGCTACAGCTGTTGAGGGATGAAAGGGAGGAAGAACTGCATGAAACAATTGTAGCAGGGAGAAGAAAGAGCACCCTGGCTCAAGAACAGCCATGGTTAAAAGCTTTAGAGGAAGAAAGGATAATTAATGTTGGTGAGCAAGGTGGGAGGAGGAAGACAAGGAAGAATGGGAAGGAAGAATGATTATATACGAAAACTGGGATATTTGTAATTGTGCAATTTATTACTATTGTTTTAGCAGCACTATTGATAAAATAACCTGACAAAATATATGAGCTTCATTCTTGGACTGAGTGCTAAGTACTATTGATATTACAATATGACAGGATAACAAATAAAAGAGCACACACATTCAGTTGAAATTTGTTTTTGAGGAAAAAAGGATGATTACTCAATACCCTAAAATGTAAAATACTCAGATTCCTGTATTAAAATTAACTTAATTTGTTATACTGCTCATAGTTAACACTATATGCAAAATACTATCTCTGACACTGCACTGTGATGCACTGCAGAAAGTCCTGTTAGCTGTAGTTTAAACTAGTTGGTCACACAGTAGCAGAAAATTCAAATTAAAACTTCCAAATTACAAATTATAGAAAGGATTTCTCCCAATATCTTTTAAACCCCAAATCTGCAAAAGGATTTTGACTTACAAATTCATATGTAACCAAGGGAAATTAGTTGTATAACGGCTATTTTACTATGTGACTTGATAATCAATTAACTATATAAGCAAGACATTTGATAAAAAAATCAAGGAAAGGAACAAGGTTATAGAAATAACAAACTAATCTTTTTTTTATGAACAAAGACTTCCATTCACATAGGAAGTGAATCACTTTCTTATGATATTAACTAACAATAGCTTTTGCAAGGTTTTGCTTTGTTTAAGACCATGCTTCTTTCCTTTGCCTTTGCTGCTACTTACTCAACACTTATGACCTTGTCTACCCACAGAAGATACTATACCCATTAAATCGTGTTATTACAGTCTTTATTCAGCCTCATCAACTTTTCCAAATGGAGTTGTGAGAACAGGAGAGGGGAGAAATATGAAAGTAGATTTAATAGGGATAGATAGAGATTCACAGTGTTTCATAGATACTATTAAGATAACAAACAATGTATTCTCAATGAATAAATAGGATTTTATAAAAGCCTTCTAGCATGCTCCTGGTGATAGCTTTTAAAGTATCACAAATGAAAGCATACATTTTCTTCTGTCAAGGTTGTACTATGCAGTCATGGGGACATTAATGTTCTAAGGGGCTTGTTGAATGGATGTCAGTCATCTTTTATACACAGTGAATATATCTTTCTTGGTACATTAATTGAGAACAGATTATGATTTTTATGAACTTGTTCTATTTGCTATTGTTCACTGAATGTTTTTGTGTGACCCTTCTGACTCCAACAAACATCAGTCACAATAGGATTGTGTGGACATAACTGAGTGAAAGCTGGCATAACAAGTTAAATACAATTGGCATTAGTTAAATGAATGGCATTTTTTGTCTCTTGTTTCAGTTGCATTATAACCAGTACAGAAACTCTGTTTTACTTTTGTAGTGCTTGAAACTAGATAGATCCTCATTCTAGTTCAGTGCTCTGTATAATCCCTGTTAATAGAGGAAAATTCAAAAATATATTCCAAAATCTCTACCTTGTACCTACCTCACTACAGTTTAGAACTGTTACCAATGAGTAGACTAAGGAACAGCCATGTCATCTGCATAAATACCCAGTGTGGATTCTCTGACTTCTTTCCCACTCCATTCCCATTTATCCTCTTTCTGTCATGACTTCCCTACCCCTCTCTTGACAATAGCTTTCTGTTGACTATGTAAGCTCTTCCAGTCTTGTCAGTGATCTTGAAACAATATGTAGGTTTGGGGGCTATTAATCTTAGCCCCTAAATTATTACAACAAGCTTCACGAAGGATTCAAGAAAAGGTTAAAGTTTCAACTGTATCTGTGATTGACTGTGCAGGTGCCTTGCTAAATAAGTTTGTGTAACATGAATTCCTGCATTTAACCTATATTATCCCAATTTATTTTTTCCTGCTTTTCTAGAATCAGACACTGGAGAGATTTCTTTACTTTGTGGACTCTGAGAGACATTGTTACTCATAGCTGATGCAGTGCTTTAAAGGGTCTTTTATTGCAAAATAAATACCTGAAATATGCTACTGGATATGAGGAACAGTCTGGATGACAATGGTTTGTAGTCACAATATAATCAATTGTAGTTATTAGCTTTTAGTATAGAAAAAATTTATAAGTCTCTCTGTGAAAATGAAGTTTGACTTACCTTTCTATTAGCAGGACTAGCAATACCAAGGTCAAAGAAGACTGAAAAAAATGGAAAGTGTCTGGTTTTGGTGTTTCCTTTTTGTTTGGTTTTTTGTTATTTGTTTGTTTCTCTCCAAATTTAGGTTCCTAATACATTGTATGATACTATGAGTTAAAAGAAATTAAACTTGTTGGACATTAAATTCAGCTGTTTCATTTTGGAAAACCATAATAAGAACATTTTAATTGTTTTGTATAGGATATATTTTAACATTTTCAAACCCATATTTTAAAAGCCATGCATTGCACTTTCAAATAAAAATGTTGGAATAAAGTAGTTATGATCACTTAAGAAACATTTTTTCCCATATGATAAAATTTCCTTTGGTAATTTGTAACTATATCCCATTGGAAATGCAGAAAGTGACCTTGTTTGCCATTTTGTTAATCAATAATAAATCATATTTCTACTGTTCTTGTAACTGTTCATAAGACATCTTTAATACATTAAAGAATGTTTTCTAGCCTACAAAATATGCAAAAATACCCTAACCCAGCATAGATAGAGGAACTCATCCTTTTAATCCAGAGAAGACAATAACAGAATGATAAGGATTTTATATTTTGAAACCTCTTTTATTGGTGGAATTAATCTACATTTGTTTTTTGCTTACCTTTATAACAGTAAATGGAAATCCTTATAAATTGAAGAGACATGTACAAAATACTGATACTAAACTATTTAATTTTTTGAAAGGAAAGAGTTAGTGTAAGGAAAGTATGATCTCTAAAGCAAAATATCAGAATATTGGTAGATGGTGAGACATAAAATATCCCAGTAATCAATTTAAAAATCAGTAATAATGTACATTGAAAAGACTTTTGTTCATTCTTCATGGAGAATTTTGAATACTTTAAATAATTAATTGTCACTTTGAAGAATGGATTCTCATTCTAGTCCAAGGCAGAGCTGAGTGAAAAGTTGAATGCTACATTGTACTTGCTAAGTAACTAATGTGCACTACCTACTTGAGCGTTATTTATAAGTGGGGACTGTAGCTGGCAGATGATATGTTAGATTGCAAACAGTGTCAGAAATTAGAGGGCTCTTTCCATTAGCCAACTAAAATCCCGGACTCCATGTTCCCTCAAATCGAATTTAAGTTGCAATAGAATATGTGATAAAGAAGTGTACATTCATAGACGGTGGCTCTTTTGCTATATGCCTGTCATACACATTAAGTAATCTTTTACAAGATAAGCAGTACAGCTGTACGATTGTAAGCCCGATTAATGTGCAAAGGCATTTAGAATGTGTGTGAAGGGGTGAACTGATTCTGTCAAGGGTCAAGAGGAATGAAATATGAAGAAAGATACTGCTTTTTAGTTTTCTTATCCTTTTAGCTCTTGACACTTCACTACTTATTTTATTAATTAGACTTTTTGTTTGTGTGGTTGTGTACAATTAACAATAAGTAAAGACCAAATGCTAGAGCCAGTGCTACGGGCTACTATAAAACCTGTTCTGCAATGCCTCAAATTTAAGTAACTGCTCCTCCAGGAAAAATCAGATTACAATTAGGCATTTAGATATGTAGCAACACTTCCTCAGAGTTACATAAGAAGAATTTGACAGGTAAAAAGATGGTCTAAAAAGCCTGATGACTAAGTGGGAAGCAGATGAGATGACCATTACCTAAGAGATGAGACATGAACTTCTGCTTGTCTCTAGATGCAAAGTGCTTGCAGATAACTTCTGTTCAACACCTCTGTCTTTCCTTTACAGCTCAGAATTTTCAAAATTCAGTAGACATTTCTGTATACTTAAGCATACTTTTCAAAAGGATTGAAGAGGTATCACTCTGTTTAAGCTGCTCCTATCAACATCTCAATAGATTTATAGTCAGGACACTCTGAAAGGGAAAAGTGCACAATCCAGTTAATGCTCTCAGTACGAGTACTGGATTCTTTAATGTATATCTGCCTTAACTTTTCCTAAATCTTAAAAATTCCTGCTAAAAGTTTAGATTTAATTTTGGCAATGAATATTTATGTACCTGAAGCTCTTTTCTGGAGTACTTCTGAAATGAATTTTTGTATCAGTGAAAGGTAATACTTCCTTCTGTTCTTGTCTTATGTGTGCTGCATTGAGAGACAGAGGACAGAGAAGGAATTCTGCGTGGTACAGCACCCACTGTTGAAAGCCTCATTATGGTTGTGTCAGAATTACTGTGCCAGGCCACGTTCCCAGTGTCCAGGTCTACGTGCAGGTCCTCTTTCTCTACTGCAATACCATCACAAGAAAAGACCCAGGTTGTGGCTGTGTCAGCTACTTCCTCACAGACTCTTTTCAATACAAAGGAAATAAGTTTTGGGGTATTTTTTTCTGCTGAAGGAGATGCCAAATATGCTGATACTTTGGTCTAAATAATTGAAAACACAATATTTTAAGAATCACTGAACATAGTCTCAAGGGAGAACATGTGATTTCACAAGACAAGCAGAATTTAGTGCTAAAGTCGATATTTGAGTGTTTTACTTGTCATTCTCACTGTGCAGTCAAAACAATTCTCTGGAAGTTACTATAGCCATTAAATTAGAATGGTAGCCTCAGAGTGAATCTGCCTTTGGATAAAAGAGTTGTGAATGTCTTTTCTCATCTTTCTTGTACAATTCTCTTCCAGTTTATTTATCAGGGTCTGACTACAAGAAGATTTTCGTTCCGATATAAAATACATATTTGTCTTTTTTAAGGAGAATGAAGACTGAGTTTTTTTTTCAAATCTATTTATTTTTAAAATTTCTTGCCTTTATTACAGTTTTTAAAAAACACAGAAATGCCTACAATTCACTTAGTAAACTAGCAGCAACACACATTACTCTAAAGCAGAAGTAAACTGTGAGTATAAAAAGGGAAATCTAAGATCACATAGGCAGAGGAAACTAGATTTTAAACTGGTCAACTTTTCCCTAAATATCAGCTACCTGATCTTGTTCATTCTGTTCAACATAAACTCAACCATCTATGTCTCCTCTTAATTTATTTTTTCCTTTTTTTTTCTTTTTTTAAAATTATATTTCTCTGTTCCACTTTAAAAAACTACAAAGTTATTAGTTGCATAACAGTGGACGAAGACTTTGAGTGGAAAGATGATAGTGCTTTTGTCATGTAATCTTAGTCAGAGCTTATAGGGATACAGGGCTGCATCTTTAGGGTGTTAGGTAACAAGCAAAAAAAAAGTAAATTTGTAAGAGGATGTGAAGCATCTGTTCACCTCAGATTGCTAATCATCTAAGCTGAAAAATCATTGATATCAGAGTGTAGCATCCAGAGCCAAACGTTGTAGGCAGCTGTGGTGGTTTGACCCTGGCTGGAGGCCAGGTGCCCACAAAACCCACTCTATCATTCCCCCTCTTCAGCTGGATAGGAGAGAGAAGTTGTTAAGAAGAGGCTCGCGGGTTGAGATAAGGACAGGAAGAGATCATTCACCAATTAACATCATGAGCAAAACAGACTCAAAAAAAAAATATAATTCTAATGTATTACCAAATCAAAACAGAGTAGGATAATATGAAATAGAACCAATTCTTAAAACAATTCCCCTGTCCCTTCCTTCTTCCTGGGCTCAACTTCATTTCTGAATTCCTTACCTTCTCTCCCCAAGTGGCACACGGGGATGGGGAATGGGAGTTGTGGTCAGTTCATCACATGTTATCTTGACCACACCTTCACACTCTGCAGGAAGACTTCTCACACTCTTTCCTTGTTCCAGTGTGTGGTCCCTCCCACAGGAGACAGTCCTCCATGAACCTCCCATCGGCTACCGTTCTTCACAAAATGCTCCAGTATGTGTCCTCCAAGGGGTCTCAAGTCCCCCAGCAAACCTGCTCTGTCATAGACCAGTCTCTTCATGGGCTACAAGTAATGCCAAGAACTTACTCCAACTCGGGCTTCCCACGGGGTCATAGCATCCTTCATATGTCTCCACCTGCTCCACCATGGGATCTTCCTTAGGTTGCAGGTGGAATCTCTAATTGCCATCATCTTCCATGGGCTGCAAGGGTACAGACTGCTTCACCACAGTCTTGTCCACAGGCTGCAGGGGAATCTCCCTCTGGTGCCTGGAGCACCTCCTCCCTCTCCCTCTTCTTTGACCTTGCCATCTGCAGAGTTGTTTCTCTCACATCTTCTCACTCCCTTTTCTAAGAACAGAAAGTTGTCCCTTTAATTTTTTTTTTTCCTTCTTAAATATGTTATCCTTGAGGTGCTATGACCTTCACTGATTGGCTCAGTCTTGGTCAGCAGTGGGTCTGACCTTGAGCCTGGCTGATATTTACTCTGTCAGGCCTAGGAGAAGCTTCTAGATGCTTCTTGCAGAAGGCACTGCTGCAGCACTTCTTCCCTCCCTGCCTCCTGAAAACCTTGCATGCAATCCCAAAGCATCTGCCAAGCACCCAGTCACAAAGAAAAAGAACCCCTGCAGTATATTTCTTATATTGGGATCATATTGATGAAGGGTTACACTTGCACTGTATAAAGATTAGATTAGTAACAGGTAAAATTAATGTCAAGTTTACACCAGAAATGCTTGGGATGGCAACATGGATTGAGGCACCATGTGTTCTGGAACACCACACTAAGGCAATGCTCTGAGGTGGTGCAATAGAGGAACATAGATCTTGTTGAAAAAAAATCATATTCGGAAGTTTCTTATGAACAGTGAAACAAAGCACAGCAAGTAGTAAACCTGTTTTACTTCAGGATGTATGGTAAGACTTCCTTTGCAAGTGATTTCCCCTTGTGTTTACAATTACTGTTTGCCTCTACCTGAAGGATCATCACTCCAATTAGTTAGAAACAAAATGTTTTCAGTATGTAATAAAGACTCTCTTCCACAATCCTAGTCTTTGCACATGATGAAGAAAAATTTAGTGTGTAAATGAGATTAACAGGAAGAGAATGCAGGGAAGACATGACACAACAGAAATACCTGGTAAGTGCAGTAAGCAGCAGAGACAAAACACATGCTAGGTATGCACTCATTCAATTTTAGAGAAAAATTGCTAATGGACTTATTCTGAATACAGGCTATTTGCTGAATTTTCTTACAGATACTTAGATGTATATATTTAGTATATAAAAAAGTAAAAGCAAACATTTTCTATTATTTAATGAAAATAGAAACATTAAGCGTACATTTTATAGTACACTGTAATAATATATTTTGCTCTATTTACACGTAACTGTGATCTGTCTTAACACGATTTTATGTGAGCGCCATGAGAATTTACCATCGAAACTGCTATGCTTTACAGTTAAAAATTACCCTAAGGTCCTGCCAATAAATGATGTGTAAATATTATTGGGTTTTTGTGCAATACTAAACTACTATTTTCTTGGCAGCTGCATGATTAGCTATGCTGTCCTGTGAAAAATGCCTATGATTTTGTTAAGTTCATAAATGAAAAATCTCTGTAAAAAACCTCAAGAATATTACCTCTAAGAAGGGAGGGGGAAAAAAATTAGAAAGACACCCTCCCCCAGGCTTTTGTGTTCTGGAATGCAGCATGAGCTTCAGTGCATTACTAGATTGTACCTCTGCATTGCATGTGTTAATGGTTTTCAAAAGTAAAATTTGGTATATGTGAATGATAATAAACAGAAAAAATTGCAGGGAGAAAGCACAGTTGCTTCTCACTGTTAACCATAGACTACTAGCTCTTCAGTGGTCAAGATCTAAATGCTACTTGTCTGCCATCAGGTTTGCCAAAAATATAATTTCTCTGAAGCCCACTCAAAATCTTGCAATTGTGAAAGAATGATAAACCTAATTGTTATATTGAGGGAATGATGTTCAATTTGAGAAACTGGACAAAAGACTTCAAATAAGGCAAAACTTGTTGTTTGGTTTTTTTTTTAATCTTTGTTTCACCATCACTCTGATTTTTTTGTTCCCTTGGTCTGAGATTTATTGATAAAATAACAAATACATATTGCCACACTACTGGCTAGAGTATTACTAGCTAGGAAATGAGAAATCTTCAAAAGGCTGGTTAAAGATAACATAGAACACTTTATGCCATTGAAATAGAGTTAAAAGTCTGAATTTTAATATTTATATAAATACTACATTTCAAAAATTAAATAATGCACATGAAAAGCATTAGGTTTTAGCTTAATAATATCTAGACTATTTTTTTTCCTCTTTTTTAAACTATTGTACACTGTTTACTAGATTGGAAATCTAAAATTTCATTGCTTGGCACTTACGGAGGTGAGATCTCTAGAGTTTGAAATTTTGGCACCTTTATAGGATTTTGGTTTTTTGTAGGAATTTTTCTGTCTTACAATTATAACATCTATCTCTTAATAATGTAAAAGAGACTAGATAACAAAACATACAATATTTCTTTCTGATTGTGCATGAAATATTTTATAATCACAACCATATAGCACTAATTTTATTTTAAAATCACTATAAGAGTTCAATCACAGTACATCCAAGATGAAGAATTATCGGCTAATGTCTCTCTGACCCAAAGGGAGGTTAAACTAAAGATCTGTGTTTTCTAGTTACCATTTCCACAGTGGGTGGATTGGCTTTACGTTAGGAAACAGCTCATCATTGCCTGTAGGTCCATGTGGCATGTCAGCATGTACACTGACATGACTTTCTCACCCAAGATTTCATAAGTGTCTTCAGGGTTTATAGTGACATTTTTATTGATGAAATAAGCATCTTCATTTCAGAAGAAAATTTCTGTTCCTCCTCACAAGTGTAAGTTTCTAGAACAGTAAGGAGGAATTTTTTCTGGTTAGTTAAGGAAAAAAATGTGTAAATAAAATGTGGTGACTCTGTAGGTATGCTTTCTTCTACAGACAGATCACCTTCCAAAATTGTATGATCGTATAAGTATATGGATATCATCTAGGGCTTCTAAATTGACTGTCTTCCTGATGGGGTCCCCATATTTGGAGTAATTTTTAGTTTCCCTCTGTTGAATTATAAGACCAGAAACTTGTCACAACAACTTTTAGTAGAAATGAAAATGTAAAATGTCAATATTTTCTTTTTAATGCAACCATATGTTTATTACAAAACAATGATTCAGGGTAGTTTCTTTCCCCTCACCTTTTCTTAGGAGCTAGTACTTCTCTCAAGAGTAGTCCGATTGTCCTTTATAGGAAACTGCATGTTCTGGCTCCTAATTTGATTGTTCGTCCGTATCTAGGCTCAGCCTCAAGGGCTAATCAAACCATTTGGCTCCCATTAACACCATGTCTGCTATTGTGTGGTTTCTATGCCTCATCACATCAATACAGAAGCAGGTTGATTATAATGTTGTTTTCCAGAATCTGTGCAATCAGTGTTGGAGCTACTAAATGTAGCAGTTGCCTAGCAAACAATGAAGTAAAATCAATGCAAACCTGTTAAATGTTTTCATGTTACCAATCTGTGCTTTTCGCTGAAATGACATTCTTGAAAAAATATTTCAGTCACTTCTAGTTTTTTAGAATTTGCCTTTGTGCCAAATGTCTTAAAGTGAATCTCATGCAAGGACACTTATAGTACTGTAATTAAAGATGAAATATCTTTCATGCTTTATTCTTAACAAGTTTCTTATAATCAAAATGATGTTTTTTTCTTTTTTTGATTAGAAGAATGAAGGCTTCAATATTTAAAAAATAATTTCAAAGGATTCCTATAATCTCTTGTTTTAAAAGTGAAGTGAGTCTCCCCGTAGAGAAGGTAAACATAGATTTGTAGCCTTTGTACATCAGCTTTTGTATCCTTTCAAATGCCTTTGGAGAAGGATGTCTTCACTTTCTTTAACAAATGAGAGTTTCTGCTCTTTGAGAAAAAAATTCCTGTTGGTGGTATGATTTTTTTGGCTAATCAGTTCCCTAAATAATAGCATTATTTTCATAATCCATATAAAATACCAGTTAACAATACTTATAACATGCTGAAGAGAAAAGGAACACAATAGTATAGATCGGGGTCTGTCTTTCTATTCTATTGTATACTGTAAAGGAATACAGAACTTCAAGCTCTGTACTAGGAGAGGTATGTGCTGGGATTTTTGTGTTATCATTATATGTGATACTTTTAATAACTGACACTTATAGAAGGAAGGTAAAAGTAGAAGTTCCACTAATTAGCCTGAACATCTAATATAAAATGAAAGTTATCTATGAAAAAAGGTTGCACATATCAGCTATACAGCTCTCAAAGAATCCTGTAAAGCAAAGACAAGTTTATTACAGCTGAAGAATATCAAGGCGTATTTTTTCTGTCAGTGATTTCCCCTCAAAGGCAATTGTGAGGTGAAAGTTAATGATATCCTTTTCCCCTTGAAAACATACAGTAATCTGCTTTATTGCCTGCTTTACTCTTTCCCTGAAAAGCTCCATGTTTGCTGCAGCAAACATCATGGTTTCATCTGAGAGAGGAGAAATTGCAGAAATCAGCTCCAAATGAAGGATTAAGGTCAAAGACTGTACAGAATCCCCATCAGCATTTCTGATCGCAGATCAGACAGCATTATCTCTTTTCAAACACAGATCTAGCAAAACACACATGGGAGATGATGTCAAAAGGAGCCCACATGTGTCAAAGTGCTTTACTGGATCAGAACCAGAGAGGCTGGCCAACCTTTGCTTGCTACATTGATTTCATGCTAAGTGTCCATATGTTTATAGAGAACTATTCTTCCTGGAATGCTTCAGAACTGTTTTACATTACATGCTATATAGAAAGAAATTGCTTCAGCCAGTTCTGCAGTACATTTGTGGTGTACTATGCTGCAGTGGTTAATAGAGCACAGCCGCACTGCAAAATGGCTTAGGACAAAAGCAGAAGAATCCTGAGTCTAATTAAAAATGCAAAGGAAAACGAAGCAGGCAGAGTGTAATTACCTGAGCTGAAATTTAGCCAGGACATTAGAATTAAAAGCTCATTATTAGGAAGCGATCAGGTCTTTCTTAATAAACATTAGAGGAGCAGGGTATCTCTAAAGTATTTGCCTATGCAGGTTCACTTGAATATACATGAATTTGCCCAGTTCCTGCTTAGCACTGACATATTGATATGATGTTATGGCTTTAACTCAATACAAGCCAAGGGTTGCTTAAAGGCATAATCTTTATATAGCAAAGAGTTATGCCTATAGAAAATTTACTCACACCCAAGGTACACATGGGGTATAGAATGTAGTATAGAATGCAGGCTACCTTAGCCTCATTATTAGAGCCTTAGCACAGAAATTACAGTGTATATTCTTCAAAGACACTCTGATGTACACACCCATATTTTTATTTTCTGCAGGTAGTGAAGACAATGGCTCTGGTCCAGACTATTGTGATTAACAAACACAGAGAACTTTGTTGTGGGTATGTAGGTGGGTGCTGGAGTGGTGATACCAAAGCATTTGATCTTTCCACCCAGGCACTGACTGGCCAGCTGCCTCTTGATCAAGGAAGCACTGGACTTGTGTGTTATGGTCAGAACAATGGGTTTACTTTATTGTTCTGCCCCAGGTGTGGTGACAACATGCTGAGCTTCCTAGCAAGTATATTCCTGTTTATGTCCTGATTTTAAAGTTTTCTGATTCTCCTTTTTGTTACTACTGCACTTTCTTTTTCTCCACCCCAGTCTCTTCCTTGACAAACAACATGTGCCCAATTATGTGTTTCCAAGTGTTTCTAGTTTTGCTACACCTGTATCCAAGCTTCAACTTTATATGGTATGAATTACATTTAGGCACTGTTGGCCTTGCAAGGTTTTGGTCCCATAAACATCCCCAAGATTGCTCTGTAAGTGTGTGCTGGCATAGTTTGGCACACAACTTCTGTGCAACCACCATCCTTCCCAGCACTGTCTGTAACTTCTTTCACATCATTACAGTGTGTCTAATGTCTACAGTAATGTCTAATGTCTTATCTTCCACATACTCCAGCTAGCATAACCCTAAGGACATAGCCAACAGCATGGAGAGTTGCCCACATCTGTAACACACATTCCATGGGACAAACACTGGTTGATTCACTGGAGAAACAGAATTCATGAGGCTGATAGTAAGAGCAAGAACCTCAAGGGCATCAGCTGGCATAGACCTAATTCACACTTCAGAAATATGACCACAGATATGAAATTCATAGTTACTTTGTATGAATGAATATATTGACTGTAATTTTAAGCTTTGTAACAGAGTCTATGTTGAAACATAAGAGACTGTCAGATGTTTGCCTCAACACAGCTGGAACAATACACCACTAATACCACTGTCTTAAGCAATGGAGCAACAGTCAGATCGCAAGACTAGAAGTTTTAACATCACTGTCAGCAATGAAGGAATGGTCAGACTGCAAAACTAGATGTTTTCTGCTTTCTTATGGACCTGGATGGAGAGCTGATTCAATTTAATCCAACCCCTGTTTACGTACCCAGACCTGGGTTCTGGGTGTTAGAGGGGCCTGGAGACCCCCAAAGACCACTAGACACTCCTGGAGACCCCTCAGTGATGGTATTGGGCATGCACACCACCACTGCTGAGTCGTGGATGCGGTTAAGCAAAACAGCTCTTGGAATAATATGCTACTTGATCCCTGGAAGGAATGAATACAACCCAATAAAAGAGCAGAGATGACCAACATCATATGAAACATTCCCCCACCCAACCTGAAGACATCAGTCTGTCGGGACACTGCAGCTCCATGGTGGTACTTATTGCAACTAACTACTTTTCTTTTTCTTCTTTTCTTCCATTTCTTCCATTTCTTCATTTCGCTTTCCTTCTTTCTCTTGTATTTACACATATGACAGTGAAGTAATCAATAAATTCCTCTAGTTAGCAACATCTACCCTTGTTTCTGTCTTAATCTCACTCTGGGTATAGCAATGAATCTCCCCAGCCTGTGCCTTCCCAGATCGGAACAGTCTCTAAATAAATTTTATGGTAGTCTAATGATAGGGAAAATTTTATAAAAAACCCAAAAAACAACTTTATGGGGGAATAAAAAATACAATATCTGCAGTAATTACTTTATCTCTTTCATATTCATAAGACCATTGTGAACAGACTTTCAGTGTGTGCCACCTAAGTCTGGGCTTCCGAACTTCACCTAAAAGCAACGGGAGTGGGTGTCTTCAGGGAGGTACAAGGAAGGTCTCAAACAGGTGGAGCAACTTGTAGGATACTTGCAGAAAGTGTCAGCAGCCAGCTGGGTTTCAGAAAGATCTGATGAGGTATACATTAGAGGTTTGTGGTGTGGAGGAGAAAAGTTGATTGAAAATAATTTAAGGAGATGAGATGGATGGCGGTCATGACAGAAATTTGGTTTAGACAGCATTGTGAGGTTCTGGGTAGGAAAAGTTAAAAGATATGTGTTAATGGCCAGGTGTCTAGAGGTGGGTTAGTTTTTGAAAGCATTTGAGACATTTTGAAAAGATTTGGGACTTTTATATAGCAGAATTTTACTTAGGTACACACAAA
Organism: Laterallus jamaicensis coturniculus; assembly: GCA_022605575.1. Taxonomy (NCBI): domain Eukaryota; kingdom Metazoa; phylum Chordata; class Aves; order Gruiformes; family Rallidae; genus Laterallus; species Laterallus jamaicensis. Next base: position 11,248,211 of record JAKCOX010000009.1, on the reverse strand, counting down.
AACCATATATATATACATACATACATATATTTGCAGCCTTCAGGAGGTCCACAGAAGACCATCTCATCTCCTAATCTCTCTAACACATAGAACTTCTAGGAAATCTGCTCCTCTTCGCTGTCTTGTGTCCACTGTCAGGCATGTGGTATCCATCAGCTTCAGTGAGAGATGGGTGTTTAAATACATTTGCAAATCTTGAAACCCCAGAACTAACTACTGTGACATTCAAGATGAATAAGAGTAAATGTCATAACTCCTGTGACTAATGATAATTAAATGTGCATTTTAAACATCATATAACAAATACAGCCAAAAAGCTATTCATAATCAATTTACAGATTAAAAAGACAAAATAAATTTTCCTCTATGGTGGGCTATTAAAATGAAAAAAAGTTAGTAAGGGAACTCAAAATTAAAGTATAGATCATCCAAAAGAAGGAAAAAAGTCAGTGATTCATTGTGACTCATTCTGTTGAAAAATTAATAGAAGGAATGAATCTTCTTATTAATTTTTTTGTGGTTTTGTTTGGTTTGAGGATTTTTTTTAAACTGTTCATTTAATGAATGAACTGTCACACAACAGGAACAATGTTATTTAAACTTAATCTAATCTTAAAATGTATGTTGAATCTGTCAAGAAATGTGTGTGATCTGTCTGATATATACAAGATTTACAGAGATGATTTAAGTAAGTATTCACTTAGGCATAAGTATCTCTAGATGCTCTTGGATGGATTTTTTAAATAAGAAAATAGACTGAGTCAAAACTATCTGAGGTACATAAACTGACTTTCAAGTTTATTGGTTTTGTGTTTTGAGATTGGCTGACAGAGAAATTTGATGCTGCTGGAAGCCTGTATGTTCTTGTTGCTAGCAATGCCTTTAGCCTGTGTTTTAACTCTGGCAGTTCACGGCATTGGGAACAGATTAGCCTTTTGTGATATGAAACTCCCTCCTGTATCCAGCTAGCAGAAAAGACTAGATCAACCAACTGTGACTTCCATTCACTGCCAAGGTCACTGATTTCAACCAATATGAAGGAGACAAGTAATCATTTTCAAATGTGTACAGAAAGGGTAAACTCACAAAGGGTCAGTGGAGCAGTGCTGTTTCCACTCATACTCCAGCAGCTCACCTATGAGGAACTCAGCAGAAAGATGTTATAGATTTTCATTTTTTTTTAAAAATGAGTATTGCAGAAGTGATACTCCTTCAGCTACAGAGAGGGTCACATTGCTGCTCAGATGCATTCCCTCAATTCATATATTTTTCCTTTTCCATGTATAGTTTTGCTTTAGGATTCATATAGCTATAAATAGAAGGAAACAGGTCATGGTTCATTCACTGATATTTTAAGACAGGTGATATATTTTCATTAATAGTCAAAGTTTGTTTACTTTTAAATTAAATTTAATATTTCATGACAATATCTTTTAAATTATCCAAATGGATGTCAGCAAAAGAATTTTCTCACTTTATCTGTATGCATAACTATTTCCTTTGTTAATATTCTTGCAAAAATTGCAGTAATTTTTAATCTCCTGACTTGCACTTATTAAGTTAACATTTGGATAAGAACAGATTATTTAAGGAATTTGAACCACACCTTTTTTTTTCTTTTTTTCTTTTTAAATTTGTGTTTTTCCTGTTGACAATTGTTCTAGAAAACAACTGGTTTAGGTAGTTAATTCAGACATTGACTTCTACATTCAGATTATATATTAATATATCCAAAAATGTATTATGAAAGTGTGTTTAATCTTTTTTATTATTTTTTCCCCTGCAGTGTTCCTATACAGTATGTATTATTGCATCTCTGGTTATTACTATAAAAATACAAGTCTACTCTTTTCTACAAGAGGATAAATTAGTTTCAGTTTTGTTCCTGTTATAGTGGTTCTCTTGGAAATGTGACTTTTCAAGAAAACATGAACAGCTACTAAATAAATAGAAAGAAGTATTTAACTATCAGATTCTTGGGGTGAGATGCCAGTTGGTTTGAATCAGTGTAGACTCCTGAGTTGGTTAGAGAGGTGGTGACGTAGATTGAGGGGGGATTAGGTTCATTGTCCTTAACTGAGAGAAACATCTACAGGCAATTATGCTATTAAAGATTTACAATAACTGGCCGGATGTAGGAAAGCAGTGCAAGCACTGTTCAGACATAGTCAAGATGTTAGTGTCTTACGATGACTGTTTCAGTTACAAATCCAACCACAGCACCGTACAGGCTGCTATGAATATAACTCCCATCCAGACCCAGTACAAGGAGATAAGTCTTTACTTCCAGAATAGGAAAAGGAAGAGTGAACTGATGTCAAATCTCTCAAGTTTACCATCTTCTGCACAATCTGGCTATTACCTACAGGTCAAAGTCATTTTTCTCTTCCTCTCAGACTTGAGGGTTATCTCACATGGGGATCTGATTTTTAAGTGTCTGGAGGTGCACTTCCATCTCCAGCTTTGACTCTTGCTTTTAAAATTCATAAATGCATTTATTTCTTCTCTCTCTCTTTTATTGTCTCTCTCTTTTTTTTTTTCCATTAAAACTTTTCAGTATATCCAGCTCCACTTTGGATTCAACATTAGGGCAAAGATATGTAAAAGGGAATACTTTCCTTGATATCTGTTTCTGACTTTTGATGGGAGGAGGGCAGGCTGCTCAGAAATTGCTTATCTACAGTCAATTGTGGTCTGAAAGTTCATGGCACATATTGCAACCTAAGAATATAAATCAGTTCTATGAGCCAATTATGGATTTTATAAAAGCATAAGCAAGCAAATATTCGCTTAATGAGACATATTTCTAAGGTAATATGCTACAGTTTTATTAGCTAATTAAAGATGAACAGTACAATGATCAAATAATGGGAACATTTAAAATTGAATCAATAAATCAGTCGGTTCCAATTATTTAGTCACTAAATTATTGCATTGAATAATCAGCTCAAGTTATGAGTTTGACATGGGAAGGAACTGCCTAATGTTAGCTTTGCCTTTGGAGAATGTAAGAGGGTTCTAGTTTTGTTTCTGTCCAAAAACTCATATACAAATTTCTGTCAATACAATACATATTCACTACATTCTTTTCAATTTAAACCTCAGATGAGCATGTAAACTGGGACTAAGGAGGAACTTCTTACATTCACAGATGTGATGTAAAATCTTTTATCTTCTGGGTGCCTTAAAGTCTGTAGATAGCTGGTTTTGTTTTGGAAGCTCTTTACTGATATTGAAAAGTACTATGTATGCACAAAATGGCTATCCTATGTAGGTGACTGACCATTTAACCTTCTGAACCATATCTAAGTATTGTACGGGACTGAAAATATAGGCTTTCCTAAGCATGTGGAAGAATTAAATGCCTGTCTTGCACCTGTCATTAAAATGCTTTTAGAACTGGAGTCTCAACAAGGTTGATACCTTTGCTTCCCATTTAGGCCATGACACAGTAAAAAATAAGAATGAAAAATTCACAGAATTACAGAATCGTTGGGGTTGGAAGGGACCTCAAGAGATCATCAGGTCCAACCCCCCTGCCAAAACAGGTTCCCTAGGACATATCGCACAGATAGGCGTCCAGACGGGTCTTGAGTATCTCCAGAGAAGGAGACATCACAACTTCCCTGGGCAGCCTGTTCCAGGGCTCTGTCACTCTCACTGTGAAAAGTTCTTCCACATGTTGGTGCGGAACTTCCTGTGCTCCAACTTGAAGGCCATTGTCCCTTGTCCTGTCCCCACAGACCATTGAAAAGAGGCTGGCCATTTCCCTCTGTGTCCCACACTTGAGATATTTACAAACAATAATAAGATCCCCTCGCAGCCTTCTTTTCTCAAGGCTGAACAGCCCCAGTTCTTTCAGCCTATCCTTGTAGGGAATATGCTCCATTCGTGGTAGAAAAAAAAAGTGACAAAACATTTGATCTATGTAGGCCAGTAAATCTCGTTTTGCCATTGTCTGGGGCAAGAAGCTGCGTGCTGTGCCTGGTTGTGTTGGGTCCCAGGAGTTTCTGGACTGCCCTCATGTTGAGCGGGTCTGAGATGTGTTCCCAGGCACCCCGTGCCCAGCCTGCCTGAGCTCCAGCTCTGTGAGTGCCACCGGGGAAGGGGCTGGCAGCCTCAGGCAGTCCCTCATGGATAAATGGGCCATGGAAAATTAAGATCCAGGATGAGTATAGAAACATAATCACCCTAGAAAATGGTAGGAGATAGAAAAGTGTCAGGGATGACAGCAGGCCTGCTAGCAGCCTAGCTCTTTTCTCCCAAGATTTAGGCCCTGACAATATTCTTCTATTCCCATGAGAGAGGAAAAGTTACTCATACTGAGAAGATCCTAATAATCACATTCTCAAAACACAGTGGCCTTGTCGATAGGGGTACAGGCTACCCTAAACCAAGAAAGCAGTTATGGGAAGGTATTCAGGAGTAACAGAACATGTTAGGAACCAACCATAACAAGAGGTTCAAAACAGCAGGTGTGTAGATACTTTTAGGCATCAATGGTAAACTAAGGATATTTAGCTATAAGATCAATACAGTGTGAACAGCGTGTGTAACCAATTAGCAGTTTTTTAGATTGCAATGTTTACAGTAATGAAGGTATATAATCTGTGTGATTTCACCTAATAAAATGGCTTCACCTAAAATTCATATTGAATTGCACGTTGCTCACTGCCGGTTGCCACAGAAAAGCATTCTGGAACAGGTTTATAATTGAATTTTTTTCTGTATTAGATAATTTCACTATTGGACTCCTGAAAAACTAATTAGACTTCATGATAAATTCATATATACAATACATTCTCTTTTATTCAGTTAAATTATTTGGGTGTAACATCAGCAATGAGTTAATGGACTTGGAGTATCTAACACATGATTGCTCATGTACATTTGCATTAAGCTTTTGTTAGGTACAGCATATAAATAACCTCTTCCCTATAAATATTATTAATAATGTTGCCTGTAACCTAGAGAAACCTTATGATACATCCAATGACAATATATTATATTAAAGTACTGAATGTGACATTTCTTCCCTCATAGACACATCTCAGGAGATAATTCTTACTTAATTTCCTCCAACATGTAGACACTTTAAATAATTCCTCATAAAGAAATCAAATGCAACATTTATTCTCTTGATTGAAATTGCTACACAATTTTAAATATTTGGAGGTGCAATAAACATTATTATGTAAGAAATGTCATTTTATATGTTTATTAGTTTGTTTTACTTTTCATCAAGATTACAACATGATAAGACCTTATGCACGTTTAGAACTTAAAGACAGAAAAATAAAGTGTATATGTATGATCAGACCTTAAATAATAATTAAAAATATTACAATCTGGAAAGTTACATATTTGAATTTCATGCTACTATTCCTTTGACAATTGTCTTCATATAAAAATCCAGCTATATTTGTTGTATTCAGTTTACACTGCAGTTATTATAAGTATACTGAACTACTCAGTAACGTAAATACTTGAAAATTACACCGGCTTTTTTTGGGTTTTTTTTATACTTATTACTGTATTAGAATTCCTATAAAAATATACCTATGGAAAAAAAAAGTTAATTTTTTCTCATCTAATATTCAGTGGAATATTTACCTCTATTCATTTCAATGATGTGATTCATCATTTTGCTAGGACTTTGATTTGTGTGTGATGACAGCATTTCCTTGAAACACCATATTATATCTATTTTCTTGGGACAGCGTACATGATGAGTATTTAAGAGTCATATCCTTAACCAATGCTTTAAGCAGCATGAAATTTAAAAAATAATAAGTGTTTGGCTTACTTGGTCAAAGTCTTTTGTATTCTGGGATGTATGACAAGTAGTGATTTTTTTAAAAACAGAACAATGGGATTCTAGCTGTGGAACCTTTGTGAGTGGAATAAATTGTCATAATTGTCTTAGATTGTTTGACTTTGCTTGTATTTTCTTTCATTCATTATCACACAACGCATATTCTGATGCATATAAGCTGTTTTCATAGCCTGAGTATTTTTGGTATTTTCTCTTTGGATAACTTAATCTATAGAACCATCCAGATTTGTGCATGTTTGTCCTGATTGCTACACCTTTTTAATGCTTCCAATTAATTTTTAGCTAGAGAGAACAAGTTTAATGGGCGCACACTCTTTGAGTTTAACACAGTGGTAGTTAATTCTGTATGGCTATTTAAACGTTGAGAAACCCCACTTAGTGCATTTCACCTCTTGTTTGCTTGCTTTCTTCTAGAAGTACTTACACAGACAGAATTAGATAGATTACAAATCACTTAAAAGTACTTTAATTTCAGCACGGAGTGCAACATGATTCTATGTCTTCTCTTAGCTAAAAAATTAATAAGTCAAATATACAGGTGAAAAGAATATTTGAATACAGGTAATGTAAATAAGTCTCTATATAAAAGAAGCATATGTGACTAATATGTGTACAAAGTGTTCTTTTTTTACATCTTTGACTTGAAAATCCTTTACAGCATGTACTTCGGATGACAGTCCCTCAGCGAGAAAGTTATTTATGAGTATTCTTGGACACTTCCTCTAAAAATATTTTACTTTCTGTCAGAATTAAGATGCAAAATAATATGGGGAAATGCTCTAATTGATTGTTTCCATTCGCCCCACTACCCTGGAATTATCCCAGATATCTCCCCTAATCAACCTCATACCAGCTCTAGCAGCCCACCAATCTCCATAAAGTCTTATGAGATGTGCTGTGCATTGTGGAACATTTTGGGAAAAGAGCAAATCAGATTTCATTAGAAACAGTACCTAAACACCAGCCAAAACCTGATTAATATTTCTCTGTATTTTATAGAAACATAGCTCTGGGAATAGCTTTCTCCTAAGTGAAATGAAAACTTACTTGTCTATTGGGATAAATAAGGCCTACTTGAAGATGTGAAGTAGTAACTGGTGTTTGCTCAGTGACATACTTCATGCTTTCTAACACTTCCAATTAGTGTGGATCAGTAAAAAGAAAGGTGTTGGATTAGCCAGCTTCCAATGATGCATTAACAGTTGAAAATTAAATTTTGTTAGCTTTATTCATAAAAGAAATAAAGAGATTTAATGACAGCTGCCACTTGCAAAAGGTCCAATAATTCATGACTCAGCTGAGCACCCGAGACAGTTTTTGGTAAAATTTGTATGTTTGGTGGGAAGTTCATTTACGGATTTTTCAAGCTGATCTAATTGATTTGCAGGAGGGCTAACAACCCTATTTCCTGCACCTGGTTTGACAATTGATACCATCTGGTTCATTGGATTAGCAGCTGTAGTTCACAACTTCTATCAATTCAGACATGTTTGACAAGAGTTCTGCATCTTTGGTCTCTTCCAATTCATTTCTCTCTTTATATGCTGAAATCTGCAGAGCTTCTTCACTGTAAAGAAAGGTTTTTCTTAATTTATAGCACAGGGATAATAGGATGATGATAATTACTATTCTAGCCTAGTAAGAGCTTAAAAAAGCATGCACAGTGCCTACAGCAAACACAAGGGGATGAATTAACATTGAGGGCCACATCTGCATTTTATTTAGTTCAATGGAGATGGAGGGTGCTCAGTATCTCAGAGGAGTGTAACATTAATCATGAGGAAAGTACATATAATTATCACATTTTAGAAATTAGTATCGGGTCTGCATGATTCCTTGTTCAATGTCTCATCTGCCACAATACAAAGATTCTCTGACAGTTCAGTAAAGGTTCCAATATGTCTCTCATAATATGAGAAGCTGAGGTAAATTTAAACCTGTGGTTTCCTTCATATTTATCTAATTCTAAAAGTAAGGGGAATTGCTCAAGGGACACATTGCCCAACTACCAGGAGACCTCACTTCTGTTCTCAATGTCCAATGCTGAAGTCACTTAACTTCTTGTTCTTAGACTTCCTAGCCATGCAATGGTGGCCAACTATATTGTGTTTCTAGAGTTGTGAAAATGAGCTAATTAAAGGGTTTTTTGTAATTGCCATAGAATGATGCTAATTGGGGTGGCTTACTCACCAGCATAATTTGTGGTCAACTACAACTGATTACCCAGTAGTTGGACAGAGCATAATGGAGGGGTGTATCATTGTAATCATGCCCTGTTCTCCTATTTTCTTTGCTAACCTTTCCACCTTCTCAATCCCAAGACAAAAAAAACAAACAGAAAACCCCACAAAAAAAAGAAAAAAATCCAACCCCTCCGCCTAAAAATCAAAACAAAACCCCTCTAACTTTGTTTTAACTCCACTATTTTTGCATTCTGATGTTAGATTTTGCTGAGAAGCTGTGTTTGTGCTGTCTGAACATCACCACATATGACTAATTTTCTGGACTGCCATATTTTAGCTCATCTGCTGAGGTCAGTGTAAAATTTTATAACAATTACGTTAATGCCGATGAACTAGAGACTTCTACAAAATGGAGGGAATTTCTGGCACACTATCCTGCATGAAGGTTCCTGAAGAGAGCAAATGACTATTCATGAAGGGAATATTATATGCACGAACAGGTTGCTATTTCAGTATGTAGCTTTAACAAAGAAAATGAACCTACATGTCATTCGTAATTATGTCAATGATTTTTCAAATCTTGAAATTATCTCAACCTATTTTACAAACTCCATAATGCTCTTTAGATGTCTCTAGGATTCTAATCTACAAGAAGAATCCCACTTTGTATTATGCGTAAATGCACACAAAATTCCCATGCTCTAACATAGAAATATGTTTTTCTATATGGAACCTTTAATGGACACTGCCTGGGGTAGAGGCTAAGCTGAAAATTTATCATCAGAAGGTGTTATGACTGGGAAAACAATGAGAAAACTGCGATAAATATTTCAACCCTATCCATTTAGCTGGGATTACTATCATTTGTGTGGTAATACTAATGATGTATAAAGTGTAGCTCAAATATTAACCAATTAAACCTACAATGTTTGATTAAAAATTATCTTGCTGAGGTATAAGGTGTTTTACATGACCCGTTAGTTCATTAAAAAGATTTAAATTAATGTTTTCCAGTCACTGAAGAATAAATTTCTTAGCAGGGAAAGCTGCCAGTGCTGAAACCTTTGCCATATATTTTCTACCAATGAATAAAATATTCAGGCCTTGTGAGTGCAGGTACCTAGCAACCTTTGTCTGCTTTCGCAGCTCACTGTCAACAGTCTGATTTTTGAAAACATGTTAATTAGTAGTACTGCTATTTCCTGGGAGAGAAGGCTATCTTACCTGCCAGCTACTATCCAGAAAGCCATTGTTTCAGAAATATTTCAATTGGAAAAAAATAAGGTAAATGGAAACTTGGGTTTTCCTATGGTGTCGAGATATTTTTCTATTTCAGAATTTTATAAATTGCAGCAGAAACATTTTTCTTACAATTTGAATAACTTATTAGTAGCACTTTCTGTAAATGAAGATGTTTATTTTCCATATCTTATAAAACCAATTAGGAGAGGGAGCATAGTATTTCAGATTTATGATTGACATATAAAACCATTTTTGTATACATTTGCATATGTGTATGATACACAAACTTTTGTTTATATGCTTTTATATATATATATATGCATTTTTATACATGGAGAAACAGAAGCTAATTTTTATCTTTTATTTGTAATGTAATTGGGAAAAAATACAATTTGCTAGAATTGTGATTTTACATTTGCTGTATACTTACAGAAAAATTGATCCCCTGGGTTTATTAAAGTTTCTCTCATGAAGAAACAAAATGTTACTGTAAAGATTAGCATTTAAAATCTCGTTATAATTTCTTACTATAATTTTACCTGTGCGGTAGCTTCTAAATTCATGCTTAACAAATTTGACAAGAGCAATAAGATATTTCTGAATAGAGTAGGCCTAGAGAAAAAGTAGTAATTTATATGAAATCACTACTCATTTAATATATTTTGAAATGCAGAGATGACTGTTCATAAAGCAAGTGGGGATTCTGGTATGCTAGCATGTCCAAAGGGAATTTAACAGAACATCAAAATTATAAGAATATCACATGAAATTTGTTTGACAGTGTTTCTTGCAGGGAAGTGCTGCTGCTTTTCCCATTCCACAAACATGTGTGAGTGGTACAGGGGATTCCAAGAGCTGTGCTGAAGCAGGTTATTCAACCTGGGTTGAAAATTACTCATCAAAATGGCAGGCTTGCTTTCAGTCAGATTGCTTGTTACATTCTGTAATTGGAAAGATATATACCAGTATATGCCCAGAGTACAGACATATTTTAAGCACATCAATATTAAAATACATGGGAGAAGTCTGTGGAAGCGATAAAAGAAAGATAAATTCAGATAGATAAATACATTGTTTAGTCCAAGAATGTTCTGGTGTTTTCTAAAACATCCAAGCAGCCTCTCTTTTCATCTGTGAGAGTTTTAAAGCCCTATTGATTATATTTTTTTTACTAAATTATTTCTGGAATAATTTGCAGAAGGAAATTAGACTATAGTTGCTCCACATTGCATTGACAGATACCTGCTTTACACAATCAAGATACATAATTTCCTAGTTTTGATTGGACACATTTAAATTTAAATATCCAGGTGAATTTTCATGTCTTTTTAAAAATCTTCCCCTAGGTCTGGTAATAAATCTCTGCATGATATCCCATCATAACTTAATTCTTATTTTGTTTCTTTTGAAATTATTAAGTCATTTTCAGATTTTCCTTTATTTTAAATAACAAAAATCATGGCAAGGGGAATGTGCTTTGCTGCAATGTAATTAAAACATATTAAATTATCAAATTAATATCTAAACCAGCAGAATTGTTTGAGGAGCTGTGTATAAATGTGCTATGCAGTCAACTTCTGAAATAATCTGTAAATTTTCAGTTAAATGAGGTTACTGAGAAGCAGAAAAGTAATTTCATTTATTCTTTTAAGTCACATTCACATTTCTGTTATCCAGTAGTTTTATTTAACTGTGTTAAAGATGCATTTGTAGAATTACATTTATACAGGGCAAATAACTCCACAGGGTTAGTGTTTCTTTTAAAAGGTACTGAATGGACATAAATTTGTGGGTTAAAAATGCTTTCTAGGGTCCAATTACATAATGGAATAAGCAGATGTTTGCTGGATTTGTTCCCAATCATATCTGTCATGCAAGAGTCATGTTTTATAGAGAAATCTCTGTGTCTCTGTGTGTGTGTACCCATAAGAGTGGGACAGATTGAGAGAGACAGTGATATAGACACATGCTGAGCACGGTCAAAAATGTGCTTTTTGCATCATTGGAAAATTGGTCTTACCCAATGTACATCCTTCAGATTTTATGCTCTCTCTTGTAGACTAATATAACTTTAATGGTATTTTGGAATACAAGCTTAAAGGTTGCCTGTGTTTGAAGGAGCTGGAATCTCTTAATGAGAAATAAACTTTAGGAAACAGCAAATAAATATATAAACTAAAAGTATCACGCACAGTTCCCATTTTATCAGAGATCAGACCTGAACAATGGACAGAAATGAAAGTAATAATTAAATCAATTTTAAAGCCAAACTAATTTTAATTTATATATTTTCTTTTTGAAGGGAAAACAGCAACTGGATGTAATGAGTATTTGATCAAATTCTCAGAGCATAAAGTGTTGTTATCTCTTTGCTGAGTAAACCTCTTCTGGCCATATGTTCACACTTCAGCTATGTGAAAATGCTTAACAGCAAAAGCATAAGCAAATCTATTAAAACATCACTAATAAAGTCTAAAAGAGACAGTAACGATGATACAGTTAGGTGTAGGACTCGATGTTGTTTGGCACATCTCTGGCTTTCTGGACAGTTCTGTCTTCCCAAAGGGTGCTGAGTGACTGCTTAAAATATGGGTTTTTTTTTTCCAGCTGTGCACTCCTTGAGTCTGAATCAGAAGCCACTGACACCAATGTGCTTTGGTTTAAAACAAAGCCTGCAATGTTATTACTTTAATTAGGAAATTATCAACTGGCTCAATTTCTCCTCCAGATTATAAACTCTAATAAAACTATCGTTAGGTTTCTTATAAAAGTAGTTCTAGATCCACTGTCTCTAAAATATACTTTTGACTGTGAAACAAAGTGATTTAGAACTGGTTGAAATAAAATGCAGGGCACTGCGTGTTCATAAACCACATAAGCATTTCTGAGTTTGAAATTTAGGAATAACACCAAGCTCTGAAAGAGTCTCATAAAACTTCAGGTTCTTAGTGTTGCTATTTTTGCAAAATGACTTCAAATATGCATTGCAATTTCATTATGCAGGAGTGGTTCATAAGGATAAATGTTTCCAAAACTCAATGTTCCTTGGGCTGAAGGCGTAAACTTCATGAAATTCAACCAAGACAAAAGAAATATTCTCTTCCTGGGAAGGAATAATAAATTTTTAGCAACGCAGGCTGGGGACTAACCAGTTCAGAAGCATCTCTACTGAAAAGGTCCTGGGGGTCTGGGCCAACAGCAAGCTGAGCATGAGCCAGCCCAGACAGTCCGCTCTGTTGTGGGCATAATGAACAGCCAGAAAATTAAGAAAAGGGATTATCCCTGGCTATTCAGGAGATTGAACATTGCACGTCCAGCTCCCCAGTGCAGGAAAGACATTTGCCCTTGTTTAAGCTGACACAGAGGGGTTTTTTTCTTTCTAGAAGCTGGTATAGTGCTGTCTTTTGGATTAAGTATGAGAATAATATAGATAATACAGTAATGGTTTTAGTTGTTGCAAGGTAGTTGGGTCTTTTCAGCTCCTCACGCCCTGCTGGGTGCACAAAAAGCTTGGAATGTACATCCAGGACAATGGGCCCAGGCTGGCCAAAGGGATGTTCCCTGCCAAAGAACATCATGCCCTGCATATAACTGGGGAGGTGAGCTGGGAGGCAGGATTACTGCTGGGAAAGAGACTGGGCATCAGTTTTTTAATTTTCCTTTCACATGTGGTAAGCAGTTTAATTTCTGCATAACTTGTATTATCATTATCATTGTTGTTGTTATTATTATTATTAATATTATTATTATATTACTGCTGCCCTGATGGTCTAGTGGTCAGGATTCAGCTCTCTCACCGCTGGGGCCCGGGTTCCATTCCTGGTCAGGGAAACAAACTCCCTTTTAACCTTCTATTCTCCTTCTAGGAGGCAGTGGGGGAAACTTCAGATTCTTCCCAGAGGTTTGAGGGAGGGCTCCTCAAAAAAGGTGGTGAGTCAGAAAGCCCAGCTGAAGTGTTTTTACACCAATGTGTGCAACATGGGTAATAAGCAGGAAGAGTTGGAAACTGTGATGTCGCTGAAAAATTATGATCTAGTTACAATCACGGAAACATGGTGGGATGATTCCCACAGCTGGAATACCCCTGTAGAAGGGTATTGCCTTTTTAGAAGGGATAGTCTTGGTAGGAAGGGTGGGGGAGTTGCCCCCTATGTTAAAAAGTGGATAGACTGTGAGGAGCTCTCTCTGAGAAGTGGTCAGGAGGAGGTTGAGAGCCTGTGGGTCAAAATTAGGGATTGGACTATTAAAGGACAGCTGGTGATAGTGGTCTACTACGGACCACCTGATCAAGGGGAGCCTGATGACGAGGCCTTCCTTCAGCTGCGGGAGGCATTGCAGTCACAGGGACTCATCCTGATGGGGGACTTCAGCCACCCACATATCTGCTGGGAAAACCACATGATGAGCTGCAAGAGATCCAGGAGACTCCTGGAATCTATAGATGACAACATTCTGGTTCAGGTATTAGACAGACTGACCAGAGGTGATGTGTTGCTGGAACTGGTGCTCACCAATGCGGGAGAGATCATTAAAGGTGTTAAGATTGGAGACAGCCAGGCTGCAGCCACCATGCCGTAGTTGAGTTTGTGATCTAGAGGAAGGTGGGCCTGGTAAAGAGTGGGATCAGGACCCTGAACTTTAGAAGAGCAAACTTTCCTCTGTTCTGTGACCTAATAGGAGCTATCTCATGGGCTACGCTGTTAGAAGGTCAGGGAGCCTGTGAGAGCTGCTTAAACAGTGCTGCTTAAACAGTGCTTCTTCCAAGCCCAGGATTGGTGCATCCCTTTGAGTAAGAAATCAGGAAAGGGTGGTAGAAGACATGTGTGGATGAATGAGGAGATAATGCGCAAACTCAAAGGGAAGTGAAAGGTCTATGAAGTGTGGAAAGAGGGTCGGAGCACTTGGGAAGAATATAGGAATGTTGTCAGGGCCTGCAAGGATGTGACTAGGAAGGCTAAAACCCACCTGGAAATGAAACTTGCAAAGTACGTAAAGGACAATAAAAATAGGTTTATTAGGTATATGAATAGTAAGAGGATGACCAGGGATAATGTGGGTACTCTGCTGAATGAGGTGGGTGTCCTGGTAACGGAGGATGATGAGAAGGTGGAGATACTGAATGCCTTCTTTGCTTCAGTCTTCACTTCAAAGACTCCCCCTTTGGGACTCCTGGACCCTGGAAAAAAGAAAGCGAGTTTGGGAAATGAAGAGCTTTCCTCTAGTTGAGGTGGGAGCGGTCCAGGAGAGTCTCAAAAGGATCAATGCACATAAATCCATGGGCCTGGATGGGATGCATCCACGTGTGTTGTGGGAGCTGGCGGAAGTGATTGCGGAGCCGCTCTCTATCATCTTCGACAGGTCTTGGAGTACAGGAGACGTGCCTGAGGACTGGAGGATAGCCAATGTCACTCTGGCTTTCAAAAAGTTCAACAAGGACTGTAGGCCTGTCAGCCTCACTTCTGTCCATGGAAAGGTGATGGAACAGCTTGTTCTGGATGCCATCTCCAAGCAATTGGAAGAGAAGAAGGTTATGAGGAATAATCAGTATGGATTCACTAAGGGGAGATCATGCTCGACCAATCTCATAGCCTTCTATGATGTCATCACTGGCTGGGTAGATGGAGGAAGAGCGGTGGATGTCATCTACCTTGATTTCAGCAAGGCTTTCGATACTGTCCCCCATGACATCCTGATAGCAAAGCTGAGAGAGTATGGGATAGAGGAGTGGACAGTGAGGTGGGTTGAGAATTGGCTGACAGGCTGAGCTCAGAGGGTTGTGATCAGTGGAGCAGAGTCGGACTGGAGGACTGTGACCAGCGGTGTTCCCCAGGGCTCAGTGTTGGGTCCAGTCCTGTTCAATATCTTCATTGACAACCTTGATGAGGGAATAGCATCCACCCTCAGCAAATACGCTGATGATACAAAGCTGGGAGGGGTGGCTGACATGCAGGAACACTGCGCTGCCATCCAGCGAGACCTGGGCATGGTGGAGAGCTGGGCAGGGAGAAACCTAATGAAGTTCAACAAAAGCAAGTCTTGCACCTGGGGAGGAACAACCGTTCGTTTCAGTACAGGTTGGGGGATGACCTACTGGAGAAGAGCTCTATGGAGAAGGACCTGGGGGTCCTGGTGGATGACAGTTGGCTATGAGCCAGCAGTGTGCCCTGGTGGCTAAGAGAGCCAATGGGATCCTGGGGTGCATCAGGAGGAGTGTGGTCTAAGGAGGTGATCCTCCCCCTCTACTCTGCCCTGATCAGGCCCCACCTGGAGTACTCTGTATCTATTCTGGGCTCCCTGGTATGAAAAAGACAGGGATCTTCCTGGAAAGTGTCCAGCGGAGAGCTACGAAGACGATTAAAGGCCTGGAGCATCTCCCCTACAAGGAAAGGCAGAAAGAACTAGGGCTGTTCAGCCTTGAGAAAAGAAGGCTGCAAGGGGATCTTATTATTATTCGTAAATATCTCAAGTGTGGGACACAGAGGGAAATGGCCAGCCTCTTTTCAATGGTCTGTGGGAACAGGACAAGAGGCAATGGCCTTCAAGTTGGAGCACAGGAAGTTCCGCACCAACATGTGGAATAACTTTTTCACAGTGAGAGTGACAGAGCCCAGGAACAGGCTGCCCAGGAGGGTTGTGGAGTCTCCTTCTCTGGAGATACTCAAGACCTATCTGAACTCCTTCCTGTGTGACCTGTCCTAGGGAACCTCCTTTGGCAGGGGGGTTGGACCCGATGATGAGGTCCCTTCCAACCCCAACGATTCTGTGATTTTGTGATTATTATTTCTTTCCCCTTTTTCTCACATTGAACTCTCTTTATCAACACATGAGGTTTTTTTCCCATTCTCCTCCCCTTCTCCTTGGGTTGGAAAGAGTGAGTGGCTGTGTGGTGCTTAGCTGCTGGCTCAAGTGAAGCCATGTCTACTCTCAATGGAAGACCACCAAGATGTTTAGGACTGGAGCACTTGCTCTCTAAGGAGAAGCTGAGTGCCTCACACTTGTTAAGCCTGGAGGGAAGAGAACCTTGGGAAGTCTAACAGCTACCTCTCTGCCTGTACCTACAAAGACAGTACCAAGGAGACCCAAAGAAACTCCTTACAGAGATTCCTGGTAGGAGGACAAAAGAAAATGGGCATAAATTGAATAGGGTAACATTTCAAGGCAAAGTTTTTCACCATAAGGACAGTGAAATATTTGAGCTAGCTGCCCAAAAAGTTGTGAAGGACCATATTTTCAAGTTCTGAGAAGCCTGATTTGATGCTAGAGCTGGCCTTGCTTTGGGCATGAGATTGGATTTAGAGGCCTCCTGAGGGCTGTTCCAGTTCAAGCGCTCTCAGAGTCTGGGCATTTGCAGAATGCTTCACAAGTGAAACTCCAGCATTGCCAGAAATACGGGTAAGCATACAATCTTTTGAAATTATTCGCTTCACTTTGTTAGAAAAAAACCATGGACACCTAGGAACTTTACAACTAATCTGTTAAGGCCAAGAAATGTCAAAAGTACTGCTTCATTATGTGTTCAAATACTTGGGCCAAGTGGTAGAGAACTAAAAGGTTTTTTTGTGGAATCAGGGTTACCACTGAAATGTAATAGACTGTGATTTCCCATTGAAAATTCATCTAAACCTTACACCATACAAAAATGTGAATGAGAAATGAGGACTGTAATTAGAGTTTGGGTTCAGTTGACATTTATTCATTTGACATCCATTATTAGATTTATTTCAGTTTGGACTTCTTTTTGTTGAAGTTCCAGATTTCTCCCATCTGATTCAGACTGGGGTAATGTAGTTCATTCATTTGTATGACACATTAAGGCTGAATCTCTGTTTCTTGCAAACCTAATGGAATCTACCATATTGCATCTGTCATTTGTGAGCAATTCTCTGCAGGAGCTTTAAATGGTGCAATTTTTTACTGACTTAAAACCAGGAGCTACAGAACGAACAATTGTATTTATATTATTTTATTCAGGGTAAATAGCAGAAGGAACAAAGAACGATAATTCCTGTAAATATTTTTCCTTATCTACGTTTCTGCATTTCAGTATTTCCTTGCATGGTTTTGTAAGTTTTCCTTGACTGCCTTGCTTCCCCATCTTTATTGCTTCTGGAGGAAACAGATTGTCTCAGCACGCACTCAGTGTGTTCTTTCCATCTCCCTATGCCTTTTTGTGTGCCTGACAGCTTCCACTGATACTTTGCAGGTGGTCTGATCTCCTCCAGCATCTTTAAAGTTTAGGAGGTTTGACGTCATGCAGTGCTTGTGGGAGGCATGCAACTCTCTTCTCCAACCTTGTTCCCTTGAATATTTTTTCCTCACTGATCCAGTTCCTTTTTCCTTCTTCTATACTAATCCCATTTAACACTTTACCATCAGACAGATGAGTGTCATGAAGATAACCTTACTCCTTTCCTGGAATTCATGTCAAACTATGTATTTGTGCAATATCTGATACTGCAAGGTCCGAACTCTTATCAGAACATAAAACATTAGAAAATAAACATTTCCTCCAAATACACACCAATAAATGTGTTGTAGTTTTGTGTGTCTGGGTGCTTGTGGAGAAGGAGGAGGAGGGGCTGCAGGGGTGGCTTCCGCAAGAAGCAGCCAGAAGCTCTCTGCAGGCCGACAGAGCAAACAAAAGGCAAAATTCATTTTGTAAACTTCAGAAATGTTCTTTGTAGCGTGCAAAAACTATAGATAACACTGAGGTATCATTCTGAAAGCACTCAGTGTCTGTCCAGAGTCCAACTTTATAAATTTCTCTTAAAACAAGTGTTCACCAACTATTACTTTATCCAAGTAGGAATACTTTAATCAAGTAGGATCAAAAGAAATCATTGGGAAAACATGGTAGAAAGCAGAAAAACATACAAAAATATTGTGGTATGTATCTAAAATAATGTGAAAACATCAGGTTGTTTCTTTATGCTAACATAAATGCCTACAACATTCATATGAGAGAGACAACGTATCTCATCTTTTAGGGGAGAGAGTAGGAGGTCCTATGTGAAAAATCTAGGATGACACCTTGATATGAAGTCAGACTTACTGAATATAGAACTGGAATCCAGAGAGAAGATACCTTGACTTGCAGGAACTGCTGTGGAATGGCTACAGGTGCTCCTCCTTGGTACCCAGGACTCACCCTGCTTAATCACACGTAGGTGTCTACATCAGACAAAAGCAGCAGTGCAGCTTTGAAAAGCACTCTGCTCCTTTAGGGAAGTGGGACAAACCACCTACAGCTAGTATGTCTGGAGAATGTACTTCTGGATGGTTTTGCCTCTGTCTTCCTTAAGCATCACTGCACTGCACTACAGTTGAATCACTGCAATCACTGTACTACAGAGAAGGTCTTTCGTCATCAGATATTCCTATTTATCATTATGACCACCTTCAGGTCTTGTCAGATTGGTGCAAAGCTGACATAAATGTGAGGAAGAGTCTAGCCTGCTCACTTTCACTACAAAATGTAATTATGGATTTTTTCTTACACTAGCTAGCACTGTAAGATGAGAAATAATTTAGATTGTAGGTGGGACTAAGATGCTGAACTTGGAGATCAAGAAGTCAAGTGAAGCAAAATTTTGTGATAGCTGGTTCATAACGATGTGCATAAAAGTCCCATCAAAATTAAATAGAATCATGAAATTATAGAATATCCTGAGTTGGAAAGGACCTGTAAGGATCATCAAGTCCAACTCCTAGTAAGGTTTAACTGCCAAACAGGCAGAAATCTACAAGAACACTATAGGGGCATCTTTTTTATTAACATACCCACAGAAACCTGGCAGGACAGATGCCAGGGGACTTTCACCCACAAATATTTTTTTTGACAAAATATATGAAAACACCACAAACAAAAAAGTCAAATGTATTTGTTATGTTAAGATATGAGATGGAGTTATATTTGGTGCAGTTTACCATGGACTACTAACACTTAGGAAATCCTGTTCAAACACCAGATTATTATTATTTTTGTTTTAGGCCAACTCAGATTAGAAAAAACTTTAGAGGCTGAGTCCAATCCTGGAACTGTTTAGAATAGTGCCAGGTTCAATGATCTAGGCCATCCCCTTTGGACTAGGGAAGTCCAAATTCAGTTGTACCAGATGAAGGCTGGAATTCAAGAGCAACCTTAAAATGATGGAATGCCTGTCTTTTCTGTGGGTTTTTGAGTGGGTTTCTTGCTTTGTTTTGTTTTGGTTTTCCTTAGTTTTGTTTGAGATTTTTTTCCCATGCCGTGAAATGTGGCTGTAGATGAGTTTTTGTGTCCAATTTAACAACACTAAAGACAATACCAGAGAAAGAAAGAAACAAAAAACTTAGCAAAGGTTAATACTTCCCTTTAAGCTTCACAGGAAAAACAGAAATCCTTTCAAGACACTTATTTTCTGAAGTAGTCCTTGTAGCCACTAATTCTTGGGTTCTGCTTCTCTCCCTGTACGTTTATTTCACCTGCCTCATGTCTCACCCACTCTTGGACTTCTGCTGTTGCATTTTTTCCTTTCACTGGGCAGTGATATTAAGATTGAAACTATAATATGTACATATACCAGTACCTCCCCTCCTCACCCTAACTCACAACACATTTGAAACATCTTTTTATAAACCATTCTGGTAAAACTCATTTCTGTTAAAGTAGATGTTTTATCTAGTAAAAACCATTCTGAACTGTGAGCAGTCATTACTTCAAGTAGCTCACTAAAAGCATGTAATTTTCGCAGTACATGAAAATAAACATTGTTAGCAATTGTATTTTTTCCCCCATAAGCATTCTATCTATATTGACTAGGCTTATTTTCTTCTAAAAGTGCAGTGACAGCAGCTCTCTGTGTGTAAGAGGCTGAGACAGATACAAGGGTTGAGGTATGAGGGTTATATATCATGCATTTTCAGAAATGCTCCGCGTTGCTATTAATTTCTTGTTGTTGGGGGGGAGGGGGAGAAAGAGTCTGAAGCCCACCAAGTTTTTAACGCTTTCAAAATAACAGGGTCAAACAAAAATAGTGACTGACATAAATTTTTAAGTTGACAAGCTGTACATTTTTTCATCTAAAAATTCCAAAGGTGTTATCAATGTCATTGACTTACTTTATGATAGTATGAAAATGGATAGACAATACATGAGAAGCAAGAACATCATAAATCTTCATTCAGAAAGCTCTTCTCTCTCCCAGTCTAAGAAAAGTGAAATTAACAGACTGCATAAAAATAGACAGAGCTGTATTACTTCCCAAAATGAAATGATCAGCATAGTATTATGTCAGTTCATGTTGCAATACACAAAATGATTTAAAAATGAACAGGTGTGTCATCAATAAAATATTGTGTTAGATTTCCCTGTGTTTATAAGGATATCTATACAAAGATCAAATTAGGTACCTTGCATCCCTTTCATTAGAATGGAAGCAGTTTCCTCCCAAAGATATGTGAAGAAACTGCTAAACTGTAGTAAACAACTAGTCTGGTTGGGTTAAGTATGTTCTGTAGTGGCATCTTGTCATGGAGAGCTCCCTAATCAAATAGAGTCCTATTAATCTTTTTAATAGGTAGTAGTAGTGACTATAGAACCTAACCATGCATTAGATTCAAAGGACCACTCTGGTGAGAAAACAAAAGAAAGAAGAAGCCTCCATATGAGCTATGCAATGTCTAAAGAAAAGTAACCATTGCCTTAATTCTGCAATTCTATGGGAATGTCTCCAGGAAACAAAGGCATCATATGCTGATTTGAGATCAGTTCTTATTGTAGGGGTTTTCCAAGCTGCTTTTTTTATGGAGCAGGTAGATTTAAAATAAAACAGTAAGATGAATTGTAAACTTAGATTTTGTTGGAGAAGAATTGAAAAATGGCTCAAATTCTTGCACTGCTTTTATCACATAACAAAATCTCATCCCAGAAGTCTCCATCAGCTGATTCCACTGAACCAAATGGACATAAAGAAGAAAAGAAACACATGGAAAAGTTCCATCTGAATCTTCAAATCAATAAAAGGCCTAGATTAATTTTGGTTCAAAGTGACTGTCACCTACAAAATAAAAAACTAGAGTATGTGACTACAATACCACTTTGAGGAATTTAGTTGCAGTTCCAATCGTATTTTTCAGTTTCAGAAATCCCTTGTGGGAAGTAGAGGATGAAAGATGCAGTTGGACAGCTGGCATAACATCTTTAATGAACATAAAAGTAAATTATGAATTGGCAATAATGAATAATAGACCATAATGCAAGCAATTGAAAGCAAGAGTCCTGACAAAGAAGAAAAGACTGACATGCATAAAGGATTCTATAAAATCTACAAACATGGATATATGAACTGTATGACTTCAAAACAGATAATGAGGTAGATAAAACATTCACAACTTTAATTTTTAAATCACTATATTATGTTAAAGGAAAAAGAGTTCATGGAAGCATACATATATGGATTTATTCAAGAAAGATATCTAAAGGAAATATTTCACTTCACAAATCGAATGAGGAAACAAATTGATCATATTTCAGACACCACTAATTTTTTTCCTTATGTCTGGAAAGCTCTTATTACACAGAATCCCTTTAAAGAATTTCTAGGATCCTGTTCTGTCCCTTCTCCCTCTGTCCTCTTTCCTTTGTGTTCCCCCACTTCCTTGCTTCCCCACACACAGATATGTGTATTTCAATGGACCAAGAATGAGGAAGAGAGGAAGAGTCCATGGTTCAAAGGAAATTATCTTGAAATGTCAGCATTTTGGTCTTAGAACCTTTCTTCCATGCTCTCCTCCTCTACTTACCAATTCAAGTTCCTAAATGTTTTTTTAAATGCAATCCTAAAAAAATCAACCAACTAGCCAAACAAACAGAAAACCAAACTCCAAACAAAAAATACCCTATATCCCCCCTTTCAATTAGAAACTTTGCTTATATTTTATTTCTTCATCGTTTTTTCGAAATATTTTTAGAGTTAAAATTACATCTCTTTCAGAAATTATCCCTACTTATTCCTAATTGAAATAGAGCATTGAAGAATAAATTACTAGTTAATTACTTTTTGCTTCAGACTATTTTGAATGTTTGGTTGCTTCATGAAGATCTCATAATTCTTCATTTTCTCTAAGTGCCTAGCTCAGAAAGGACAGTATTACCTGTTTGATGGATCTACAAGTTATTTTTTATTTCCCCCATTTTTCAAGGGGACTATTCAAATTTTCTATTTCTACTCTTCCACTTGGTCAAGGTAATTATCAAATTCCTTAAAGACATATATTAGAGATTTTAAATTGCTCAGATGATGAGCTACTCGCGAGAGAAGAAAATTCTTGTTTCAATTCAAACTGATATAGAAGGGCAAAAAGAATAATGTGCGGATATTTCATATGATATTGACACACTATAATGACAGAAATTTCACATACAGGGGATAGGTCTTCACTGAAGAAACTTTCTGATTGTAAATCATCCCTTAAAATTGTTTCATGTGGAAATTATCTTAGATTTTTTGTTCTTGAATAGATGGAATATTTCTATAGCATTTGTGTCTTATCAATTTCAGTTCCTTCTGTTTTCCACTGTCATCTTGCAAGATTTTTTTCTAAACATAGATGAGTTTAAATTCTTTATTATATTGTATCTGCCTGATCTTTAATCTATTCTCCCTTTACACTATTATAGTTTTTCCACTTCTACAAGACGTAATCATCGGAATTTTTAAGAAACGTGACTTATTGTGGTGGTATACTCCTGGCTGGAGGCCAGACGCCTACCAAAGTCAGTCTATCACTCCCCTTTTTAGTTGGACAGGGGAGAAAATATATATTGAGAGTTTTAGGAATCAGTGTAAGGATGACAGAGACATCATCCTGTCATCAACAGCATGGGCAAAACAGACTCAACACGGAGTAAAGGAAGGAAAACTATCTAATTTATTACACTCCACTACACACACAGTGAAAACCAGAGTCGGATAATGAGACATGCAACCAGATCTTAAAAAAACGCGATGAGATCTTAAAACACCTTCACCCCACTATTCCCTTCTTAGCAGACTTTAGTCAGGATTTTGCTCCCTTCTTCCCCCACATTGTGGCACAGGGGGGGCAGGGACTGGGGAAAGGAGGTTCCCGGTAGCACGTTCCCCTCCCACCCCTCCATTCTTAACATACTCCCTTTAGTCATGATTTTGCTCCCTTCTTCCCCCCGATCGTGGCACGGGGTGGGCAGGGGGCAGGGATGGGAAAATGGGGTTTTCAGTCACTTCTTCATGATCTGTTTTCCTTTTCCATATCTTAAAACACCTCTACCTCCCCCCACTGATCCCTACATAGCAGACTTCACTCTAGTCATGATTCCACAGAATCCCAGAATCCCAGAATTGTAGGGGTTGGAAGGGACCTCAAGAGATCATTGGGTCCAACCCCCAGGCCAAAGCAGGTTCCCTAGCTCATATTACACAGATAGGCATCCAGATGAGTCTTGACTATCTCCAGGGAAGGAGACTCCACCACCTCCCTGGGCAGCCTATTCCAGGGCTCTGTCACCCTCACTGTGAAAAAGCTTTTCCTCATATTGGTGCGGAACTACCTGTGCTCTAACTTCCAGCCATTGCCTCTTGTCCTGTCTCCACTAACCACTGAAAAGGGGCTGGCTAATTCCCCCTGCATCCAATGCTTAAGATAATTGTAAATACCAATTGGGTGTCCCCTTAATCTTCTTTTTTCTAGACTGAACAGTCCCAGCTTATTCAGCCTCTCCTTATAGGGGAGATGCTCCAGGCTCTGAATCATCTTCATAGCCCTTCTTTGGACTCTCTTCAGGAGATCCCTGTCGTTTTTACAACAGGGAGCCCAGAACTGGACACAATACTCCAGGTGGGGCCTTACCAACGCAGAGTAGAGGGGGAGGATCACTTCCTTCGACCTGCTGGACACACTCCTCCGGATGCACCCCAGGATCCCATTGGCTCTCTTGGCCACCAGGGCACACTGCTGGCTCATAGCCAACCTGTCATCCACCAGGACCCCCAGGTCCTTCTCCACAGAGGTCTTCTCCAGTAGGTCATCCCCCAGCCTGAAACGTACGGTTGTTCATCCCCAGGTGCAAGACTCTACACTTGCTTTTGTTGAACTTCATCTGGTTTCTCCCTTCTCAGCTCTCCACCCTGCCCAGGTCTCGCTGGATGGCAGCAAGTGTTCCTGCGTGCCAGCCACCCCTCCCAGCTTTGTATCATCGGTGTACTTGCTGAGGGTGGATGCTATTCCCTCATCAAGTTTGTCAATGAAGATATTAAACAGGACTGGACCCAACACTGAGCCCTGGGGAACACCGCTGGTCACAGTCCTCCAGTCCGACTCTGCTCCACTGATCACAACCCTCTGAGCTCAGCCTGTCAGGCAATTCTCAACCCACCTCACTGTCCACTCATCTATCCCATGCTCTCTCAGCTTTGTTATCCGGATGTTATGGGAGACAGTATCGAAAGCCTTGCTGAAATCAAGGTAGATGACATCCACCGCTCTTCCTCCATCTACCCAGCCAGTGATGACATCATAGAAGGCTATGAGATTGGTCGAGCATGATCTCCCCTTAGTGAATCCATACTGATTATTCCTCATAACCTTCTTCTCTTCCAATTGCTTGGAGATGGCATCCAGAACAAGCTGTTCCATCACCTTTCCATGGACAGAAGTGAGGCTGACAGGCCTATAGTTGCTAGGATCCTCCTTGTTGCCCTTTTTGAAGACCGGAGTGACATTGGCTATCCTCCAATCCTCAGGCACTTCTCCTGTACTCCAAGACCTGTCGAAGATGATAGAGAGGGGCTCCGCAATCACTTCCAACAGCTCCCTCAACACACGTGGGTGCATCCCATCCAGGCCCATGGATTTGTGTGCTTTAATCCTTTTGAGCCGCTCCTGGACCACCCCCACCTCAACCAAAGGGAAGCTCTTCATTTCCCAAACTTTACTACTTTCATCCAGTGTCTGTGGGTCCTGGGGGGCCTTTGAAGTGAAGACCGAAGCGAAGAAGGCATTCAGTATCTCCACCTTCTCATCATCCCCCGTTACCTGGACACCCACCTCGTTCAGCAAGGGGCCTACATTATCCCTGGTCATCCTCTTACTATTCATATATCTAAAAAACCCCTTTTTATTATCCTTTATGTGCCTTGCCAACTGCACTTCCAAGTGGGCTTTAGCCTTCCTTGTTGCATCCCTACAGGCCCTGACCACATTCCTGTATTCTCCCCAGGTGCTCAGACCCTTTTTCCACAGTTTATAGACCTTCTGCTTCTCTTTGCATATATTCATTAGCTCTCTGCTCATCCACACAGGTCTTTTACCTCTCTTTCCCAATTTCTTACTCAAGGAGATGCACCGTTCCTCTGCTTGGAAGAAGCACTGTTTGAATGCTAGCCAGCTCTCACAGGCTCCCATTCCTTCAAACAGTGTAGACCATGGGATAGCCCTTATTAGATTTCGGAGGAGATCAAAGTTAGTTCTACCAAAATTCAGGGTAGCTATCTGACTTTTTGGCTTGCTTCTCCCACTCAGGATCTTGAACTTGATCAATTCGTGGTTGCTTTGTCCGAAGCTGCCCCCGACCTTCACTTCCTTAACGAGTCTGTCCTTGTTAGTAAAAACAAGGTCTAGCATCCGCCCTCCCCTCTGCACTATCTGTAGCAGGAAATTGTCTTCTACACATTGCAGAAATTGTCTGGACTGCATACGACTGGCCGTATTGCTTGCTCAGCAAACATCTGGGTAATTGAAGTCCCCCATAAGGACCAGCGCCTGCTATCACAAGGCTACTTCCAACTGCTTAGACAATGCACTATCAAGCCGCTCCTCTTGATCAGGGGGCCTGTAGTACACACCCACAACAATGTCACACATACTAGCCTGCCCCTTAATTCTCACCCATAAGCACTCGACAGAGAGTTCATCCTTCCCCAGGTGGAGGTCAAGACATTCTAGGTGCTCTCTCACATAAAGAGCAACTCCCCCACTTCACTTCCCTAGCCTATCTTTCCTAAAAAGCACATAGCCATCCATGGTAGCGTGCCAGTCGTCCAGGCTGTCGCACCACATCTCTGTGATTGCAATGAGATTGTGGCCCTGTGACCGCACAAAGATCTCTAATTCTTCCTATTGGTTTCCCATGCTATGTGCATTTGTGTTGTGGTTTAAACCTCAACAAACCTCAACCTGGAAAGCTGGTGGCCACAAAAGTTAGAAATAAAGTCCCCTGCCTCTTTAAGAGGCGGGGGATGGGCGAACGGAGGGAGCCTCGAGGAAGGAAAAAAAAAAACAAAGCCCCGCGGGTTGGGATAAGGATAGTTTACTAAACAACAGGAAAAGATATGAAAACAACTAACTACAGTGTTATTATATACAGTGCAAACCTCTCACCCCACTA
The DNA here is from genome assembly GCA_022605575.1 of Laterallus jamaicensis coturniculus. NCBI lineage: Eukaryota > Metazoa > Chordata > Aves > Gruiformes > Rallidae > Laterallus > Laterallus jamaicensis. The sequence continues at coordinate 11,221,549 of JAKCOX010000009.1, read as the reverse complement.
TGTAATTTGAACCGTGCCCGAACCGCTGCCGACTCGGAGCCCCAAATGCGGTACTAAGGACAGGTGGTTCCAAACCCCCCCTCAGCGCCACCTGCCCCGCCGATCCAAAACAGAAAGAGAAAGAGAAAGAACCCGGAACTGGCACTGGCACTGTGCCTGCCCAGACCGGAACTTCCCGTGCCCGGGTCTGGAGCAGTTTCTGATGGGTCCGGAGCCGCCCCCGGAACTGGCACTGTGCCTGCCCAGACCGGAACCTCCCGTGCCCGGGTCCAGAGTTGCCCCTGCGGGGGGGAGGGGGGGGCGGACCACCTGATCATGCCGCAATTGGCATGGAATACTCACAGGGCTAACATAGCCTGTTGCTGGGCTGAACCCAGGACAATTTGTATAAAGGCATTTTAGTGAGGCAGCAGATGCAGGTATTCTCATCAGACCACAGTGAGATCTTGCCCCCATTGTGGCACAAGGAGGGGCAGGGACTGGGAAAATGGGGGCTTTGGTCAGTTCCTTGCAAATTGGTTTCCTTCTCGGCCAGGGGTGGTGGGGAGGGGGCATTCATTCCACACCCTCCCCCTGCTGCACCATGGGGTCCCACACACAGTCCTGCATGAACTTCTCCAACATGAGTCCTTTTCCCACAGGGCTTTATCTCTTTATCACCTGCCCTGTCATGGATCACTGTGCAAGCAGTAATAAATCACAATGTCTCTTAGTCCCAGTCCTCCACAGGGTTACAAGCTTCCCCCCAGCAAACCTGCTCCGGTGCAAATCTCTCTCTCGCTCATCTCTGTGTTTGTATCTCTCCATGGGCTGCAAGTGCTGGCAGGGCTTGCTTCAACACAGGTCACAGCATCTTCTGTATGTCTCCACCTGCTCCAGTATGGGGCCTCTCCAACGGGCTGCAGGTGGGGTCTCAGCCTTTTCCATGGGCTGCGAGGGGCCACCCACTCCACCATGGGTTCCTCACAGGCTGCAAGGACATCTTTCTCTCTGGCACCTGGGGCGTCTCCTCCGCCCCCCTCCCTGGCCTTGGTGTCTGCACAGTTCCTTACATCTTCTCACATCTTCTCACTCCCTTCTCTGGTGGCAAAATGCAGATGCCTGTGGTTATTTTCTCCTATATGTGATTCACAGAGGTGCTGTAACCTCATCGATTGGCTCAGCCTTGGTCAGTAATGACTCTGGCCTTGAACTGGCCGATGCTGACTTTCTGGGGCCTGCAGAAAAGTCCAGCAGCTCCTTACAGCAGCCATCTCTGCAGCACCCCATTCTCCCAGCTATGCAAAACTGCAACACTTATACAGTTTTTACTTGCCTGTACTAGGCAAGAGTGTTTTACTTATCCCTATGAAAATTTTAATTGGAACAAATTTTAGAGCTGAACAAGATTTTTGCCAAATAAGTAGAATTATTATTAATATTATTGTTGTTTTCATTGTTATTATGACTATTACTAAAAACCCAACCTTCTTCTAGTCCTAAGGTTAATGGCTAATAGCTAAAATATTACTAATAATATTCATAAAATATTCAGATTAGATTTTTGAACTGCAGAAATACAGTTCTTGGACATCTACTCACTGGAAGCAACAATCAGCATTAGTAATGAACAAAAGGACATAGTTATGTCTTGTGAAGTAAATATTCAAGGTTGGTCTGATGAGGGCACTTTGAGAGGGTAACATGAAAATGCATAAATGAAAATGCATAATGTAAAAAGCATAATAGAAAAGCAATGAAAAACTGTAAAAAATGCATTACGTTCAATATCTTAAAAAAAAAAGATGACTGATTTCAGAGATAATTTTAAAAATGTCCTTAAATTGAACACAATTCTGATGAAATTATCTCATGGTTTGTATACAATCTTGCCACAGAACAGACCATGTCTGAATGCAGAAAACTCTAGCCTTGTACAAAAGAGGCTGTTGAAAAAGTCCTTTTGCACTATTTAAGATCTATTTATGATTGACCAGTTAAGAGTCATTTTGGATAAGTCTTCAGAATAAACTCCATAATTGGATCAATTTTAGCAGATGTGCATATGTACAACCCAAGGTAAGTGATACGTCAGCTGTCAATGACTGACACATCACTCAAAAGGGGTTTTGAGATGAATACAAAAGCTCATGTCTGGGTCTGGGGTTCAGGACATTACTAAGAAATGGGTACCAGCCCCTCAGACTATTACTCACTTCTGCTCTTCCATGTTGGTGGTGATGAAGCAGCAATGCATGGTGTAAGAGCAATCAAAAGAAACTCTAGAGTCTTCAGACTGTTGCTGATGGAACCTGGTGCACAGGTTATTTTTATCTCTCTCCTTCTAATTGAGGGCTGTAAACCTGTGAGAAAGAGATTGACCCAGTCCATTAATACATGGCTCTGTGACTAGTGTCATTGCCACAGTTTTGGCTTTTTTGACAATGGGATGGCCTATACACCACCAAGCTTGGTAGCATCACATGGGATTCACCTTTCTCAAAGGGGAAAGAGACTCTTATTGACAGAGCTTGACACTAAGCTTGAAGGGGGTGTGTGATAATATTAGGCTTGCCCGTGACAAACTGTGGGATGACATGCCAAGGTTAGAGGGATAGGGTGCTAACAAGTGCCCTCAACCTGTTGCTCAGAGGCATGATGGATACACTGTATCACATTTTAAGTCTTCAGAGATAAGCCAATGGCTCGTGATGTAATAAGAACCAACAGGGAAAAACTGGTCGTGTTGATTGTGGGCTCAACCTAAATGCCTATATGCAAACACAGGTAGCACGGGGTATAAATAAAAGAGATGTGTGCATGCTTGCAGGGCTATGATCTTATTGACATCATGGAGACGTGGTAGGGTGTCTCCTGTAACTGGAGTGTTAGAATGAAAGGATACAGGCTTTTTAGGAGGGGCAGGCATGGGAGACCAGAAGAAAGTGTTGCCATCCATGTCAAACACCAGCTGGAGTGCCTGGATCTCTGCCTGGGGATGGATGAGGAGCCGACTGAGAACTTACGGATCAGAATAAAAGGAAAGGTGGGGACCAGAGACACTATAATGGGGGTCTGTTATATGCCACATGGCCAGGAAGACCATGCAGATGAGACTCTCTATAGTCAGATAGGAGCAGTCTCATGCTCACAAGACCTGGTCCTCGTGGTGGACATTGAACACCCCAATATCTGTTGGAGAGACAAGACAACAGGACACAAACAATCCAGGAATTTCCTGGAATGCACTGATAACTTCTCCAAGTGATAGAGGATCAATGAAGAGAGGTACAATGCTGTACCTTGTTCTCACCAATGTGAAGCACAAGGGCAATCTTGTCTGCAGTAACCATGAAATGGTGGAATTCTAGATCCTCATCACAGCGAGGAGGGCACACATCAAGCTTGATACTCTGGATTTATGTGTGGTTGCAGCCCAGAGAGCCAATTACACCCTGGGTTTCATCAAAAGAAGTGTGGCTGCAGATTGAGAGAAGTTATTCTCTCGCTCTACTCTGCTCTGGTGATACCCCACCTAGAGTAATGTGTCTGACTTTGGAGCCCTCAGCACAGGAAGGACAGGGACCTCTTGTAGTGGGTCAAAAGGAGGGCCACGAGGATGATCAGAGGACTGTAGCACGTCTCCTGTGAAGACATGCTGAAAGAGTTGGGCTTCACCCTGGAGAAGAGAAGGCTCCAGGAGACTTTATAGCAGCCCTCCAGCACCTGATGTGGGTCTACAAGACAGGTTGAGATGGACTGTTTAAAGAGGTATCATGGGTTTATGGAGTAATGGTCTTAAGATAAAGGAGGGTAGATTTAGATTAGATATGAGGAGGAAATTCTTCCCTGTGAGAGTGGTGAGGTCCTGGCAGAGAATACGCAGAGAAGTTGTGGATACCCCATTTCTGGAAGTATCAAAGGCCAGGTTGGATGGGGCTTTGGTCAATCTAGTCTAGTGCAGGGTGTCCCTGCCCATGTCAGGGGGAAGTAGATGATTTTTAAGGTCCTTTCCAACGCAAATCATTCTATATATCTATGATTAAAGGTTTCATAACTAAAATATTTTCAAAGTGTCACAGTCCAGCTTTTGAAAACATAAATTTTACCAGGCTGTGAATCAGCAGATAAGTATTTCTTTCTTTTCTTCTTTTTTCCCAAGAAAAGTTAGCTTGATCTGATCAGTACATTTTCATTGCTAATTAACATACAAATGAAAATTTGAGGAACATGAGGGAGGATCAGGAGACAACTATATATATTTTTTTAAATTTCTGAAGGTTTATTTTAGTACATAATCTCAAACCGATAATCTATATCATTACCTGATATGTAGTATCAGATGCTGAAAGATTTTAAAGAACAAAAAACTGCTTTGAAGATATCTAGGAAAGGAGTTTCTATTTCAGTCATTTCTCTACATGATTAAGCAAAACAAAGTCTGTAGTACCTGATTTAATAAGATCTATTTATTTTTTTAAAAGAATTTTAAAGAGGAGTGCAAAACCCTAATCATATTAGCCTCTGATCAATGATGTAGTGAAAGATATTAGAAATATTACAAATCTACTCTTTCCCTTAAAATGAAGAAACAAAATCTAGCTACTAAGCATACAAAGCAAGCCATAATCTATCACCTCTGCCCCCAGATATTTGATGACATTTTTTGCAAGTAAATAAGTTTCCTTGAAAATATATTTAAATTGTTTAGGCATATATAATTTTGGTTATCAAGTATATAAACTTTTCAGTTTATAAAGGTTGATTTCATATATCTGAAATAGGAATTTTATATTAATAAAATAATACAATACTATATATATATATAGGAATGAATATATCAGTTGTGAGACTTGTGCTAGTTTTTTTTTTTTTATGAAATACAAAGGAAATTTATATAGTTACATTAATCTTAAATATAAACAGTCATGGGAATAATAATAATGAAAACACACCAACAACAATCCTATTGTTCACTTTTTGGATTTTTTTCTGCATTATTTTGTTTATTGTATACTATTTGTTCTGATAACTGATTAAGAATTGCCTGATTAGTGAATGCAAAATGGAGCATTTTATATGCCTTAGTTTTTATTTAAAGATACAACAATAAATCAATCTTCCTAAAAACCTTGTCAGAGAATTTAAGAAGTTAAGGAGATAAATTTAATTGACTATTGAAAAATACCCATAATGCCGGACTGCCTAGATTGTGATTATAATTTATATGGAAAGCTAGAGAGACGGTGGGTGATTTAAATAAATTTTCGCACTGCAGAAAGTTTCTTTCCAGCAACCACTTTCAGTAAACTTTTCCCCATGTGATATAGCTAATACTATTACTAAAATTATAACCAATGTAATTAAAATATTTACCATAATGGAATTAGCCCTAGTAATGAGTATAAAGTCTCTGTATTAGAGTGTGAGTCAAAGACCAAGAATCAAAGCATGACCAAAGCCAAACATATAAGATTTCATGCATATTGTATCAGGCAGTTAATGTAGATTACTTTTATTTTCTATAGAGGTTATCTTGAAATAATCTGAGTTTTCTATGAACTTCTGACAATGCCCCATAGTATTTTTGTCTGTATTTCTCTCCATCCTCTGAGCCCTAATCTTTCTGACACCATTTGCTTCAGTGAAACCTCTTCCAGTTCTGAGTGTTCTCCTTGCAAATTCTTCCCAGTACTGGTTTTTGAAGAGCAAATTTCTTCCACAGGATTTCCTTTTGGGATTTCTTTGGCTCGGAAGCACTCCAGAAGACATCTTTTCTTCTCACCTTAAAAAAGAACTACTGCATAATAGACTACAACATCACCCCGGCATGTGATAGATCTGTGGTGACTTTCCTCTAAGGTGGCAATCCTACCAAGAGAGGTAAACATACAGAAGAAGAAATGAGAAGCCATAAGATGCAGTGACTGTTGATTGAATCTTGAGTTTCAGAAAACTAGCCATTTAAAACTTTTTTGAAATGTATTGTATTAATGCTATTATCACTCTGCACAGCCCAGCAATGTCAAAAAAATGTTCTCCTTGGTGCTGTGTGCTTATCTATATTATGTACAGAACATCACATACACTAGAGAAAGAACAGCTGGAGTCAGCCATCATGGAGGTTACAGAAATATGTACTTGTTCTTGTCACTTCTTATTGCTCATGGTGCTTTGTAATGTGTTCTCTAGACTCACTGTGATACCAGCTACATCTTTTTTCCAGCTTTTTGGTCATTCTACTCTAAGTACTCCACAGCATTCTGTTAAACCAACTCAACAGAAAGTAAAAGGCATGCATAGCAATTAACTCTTACTGCATAATTATGTTTCCTGTATCTGAAAGGAGAAGAAAGAAATTACTTGTAAAATCAAAGCTGAGTTTATTTGAAAGAGAATATGTTTTGTTTTCTCAGACTAGTCTCCAGTCACGGATGTGCAGCACAGTTTAGACTCCAACCGCTAAACTGCTGCTGCTGCTGCCCTTGATAGTGTCATTCAAACTGCTTTTGAGGTTCTCAACAAAAGAGACTCTGAGCTGTTTGACAATTAGATTTTAAAAGCACAGAGGAAATAACAGTCCATAAAAGTGAATGACATTCTCAGAGAGACTCTGCTAGCTTTTTTTCCTCTCAATAGAGAAACAAAAGGATGACTGTAGTGGTGAGAGTATAGTTGTAATTAACTTGTCATTTGTATTAATAATTATACAGCTTCAAGACTGTGTATTTTTACAGTTAAGGTCATAGACGAAAATGCAGGCTCAGTTCTCCCTTCTTTTAGGTTTCTCATGGGACATTGCATAATCAATTCAAGTGCATTTATTCTTTTTCATGTAAAAGGAAACTGTAATATTTCTTTTTTCCCCATTCATACAATTTCGCAGTTCTGTTTTAGTCTTTTAAAATTGTAAATCAGACATAATAAGGAACTCATAAAGACTTTAACCAGAAAATGGTGAATTTGGGGGAAGAAAAATTTCATTAAGGGATTTAGTTTGCTAATTTCCCAATTTTACTAGAAAAAAACTTTTTCCCAGCTCATTAAAATTCTTTATAAGGTAAGACATTGTAAGTTTAATTTAAATAAAATAAACATTGATTATTTACCTGGCAGATACATTTTTCTTCCTTATTCTTTATTTCAGAAGCTTTAGAGATTTAGAAGTTTAGTTTAATGGAAAATAATAATTTAATTTCTACTGGAGAGGGTCCAAAAGAAAGCCATGAAGATGATCAAAGGGCTGGAAAACTTTCCATGTGAAGGAAGAGTGAAGGATTTAGATATTTTCTCCCCAGAGAAGAGAAGATTCAGGTGGGACATCCTGACAGTACTCCTGTACTGTAAGGGTGGCTTCAAAGAAGATAGAGCCTCTTCTTTCAGAAGGACCACATGGAAAGGACAAGGGGCAATGGCTACAAGTTATACCAGGAGAGGTTTCATCTCAATATAAGAAAGTAATATTTTACAGTGAGATCAATCATTTGCACAACAACCTCTGCAGGAATATGATGGAGGCCCCATCACTGATGTGATATGCTGTGATATGATGAACAATCACATTTAGGCTCATCTTCCCACAAAAGATTGGACCAAATGGTTGTCACAATCCTCAACCTAGACAAGACTTATATTGACAGAGGTTAAACCCTCTTGCATTCCAACCAAATCTCAGATCTTGCTCTGGGTGGCTGGGGGTGGCTGGGCTTAATCCCTGAGTGATGTCCAATTGCTAGGTGTTTTATCGTGATAAGTTCTGAATTCAATTCTCGGAGATCAGAATTGAGACTCGAAACGGAGTCAAGGTGGAGGTTGTTTTATTTGGAAAGAAATGTGCAGGAAAAGGGGGGAAGAAATAAAAAACAGGGGTGAAAAAGAGAGATAGAGATAAAAAGAGAGAGAGAGTGGAAAAAGGAAGAGGGGTGAGGGGAGGCTATATCTACCACCACTAGGCTACGGCATTCCATCCGATGACAGAGTATTCTCTGAGTCCAATGGGATGGGAGAGGGTTCCCTTCTTTTTCCCTCAATGATGAAGATGAAGATGATGATTTTTTCCCTCTTCTGGCATCCCTTTTTGTAGGGATATAGCTCCTTTGTCTTGCTACAAGCGTCCACCTGGCCTGTGGGAACGCCTGTGGATGACTGAACGTCCGATGTAGGAATGGCTCTCCTGATGTGTGAATTGCTCCCGATGTGTGCTCCCAATAGTGGAACATTGGCTCCTGATGTGTGCTCCTGATATTGGAATGCTCTCCTGATGTTTGAATGGTTCCTGATGTCTCTCTTCTGGGTGGCTTGTTGAATAGTCATTAGGTTCTTGGAAGCTTGAGTCTGACCAGTGGTGATGTAAATGAGGTCTGGTTAGGTGAGAAGAGAGGAGGAGGACGGTTCTGTTGGCAACTGGTAAGGCATAATTCCAGTACCTTACAATGGTATTTCAAGAGTATTCTTTGATTCAAATATCCTGTGGTCTCAGTTTCAGCTGAGGATAGGAAGAACATGCGTGAAATTCTTACATAGCTAACAAGAAAATCTTTTCACTTTCAAATTTACTATAGGTTTTGTATTTCACCTGCAATCTTGCACAAAACTGTAATAAAAACAAGTAAGAAATTAACAGCTGAAATACTATGAGATTTCTACTTTAAGTTATTCACTTAATGACATGATCTATGTTATAAATTTTGCAAAAAATTATTATTTATTGTCATATTTTTCACACTGTAGATTAATAAGATACCATTCAAATTGCAACTTTAACCAAGGGAAGGTGTAAATATGTCTTTCAGTTTCAAGAAAGATTGGGAGATGTTGTTTAGAATCACACTTACTGGTTGAAAAGTGTAGAACGTAAGCATGGAATGGTGGCACAGAACAGCAGCAAACTCCATATTTTAAAATTGCTCAGAGGTTTGTATTGTATCATATTTTATTATGTAAAATTAAGATTAAGGCTGAAATACTTTAGTCTTTTTCAAGATATGAAAAAAAAGCCTTATGCTAAGAGAAAACAATATTAAAACATTTGACATAAATTATTTATTCATTTATATGATTGAACTGGATAAATTTTTGTCCTCTGTTACACAATAAATACTCATCTAATCTCTTACATCCCACATATTTCAGGTAATTTATGCATACAGAAGCACTACATCTGGATTCATGATTTTTTCCTGGTCAGAGAAAGACCAGAGTTAGGAAAAAAAAAAATACTTTTGTGCTATCTTGTTTATTTTTTCCAAATAAAACCAAAAAGGTAAAAAAAAAAAAAAAGCATAGCGTGGGTTTTTAATTGGTCATTCAAAAAGAAATATTCATCGTATTATTTGTGTCTCACTGATGTAATTTTGTTTCCAGTGATGTACGTGTAAGGAGAAACTAAACCAAATATATGAGAGTCTGTGCTGTATTACATGTTTTGTACATTTTGTAAAGCCTGTTTTCCATGAAAAAGGCAGAGTCAGATGGGGAAGGATGCATTCAGATTCAGGGAAACATTTCATTCAGTTGTTTCACTTGGGGAAAAACAAAGGACATTTTGTTTTGGCATTTCCTGAATTGAATGTCTCGCTTGGAAATGTACTTCAGTATTATTAAATGCTAACTAGGTTGAGGAAACGCATTTGAATGAACCTTTCCACACTGTCCTCACCAAACTCTAATTTGACCGAAAGCCCATTTGTTTTCAACTGTGAGGTTTGGTAACACTTATATGCATAGACATGCATATGTGCATACATATATGCACACTGGTATCTGTTACTGATATCAGAATTGTTTAGGTAAGGAAATGGAAGTCACTAGTTTAATGTTAGAGATTTCATTTCAAGTGTGTCCCATGGGATTTTTTTAGTTTTTAAGTCCTGCAGAAGATAACCTTGCACACCTCAGTCTTGTCTCTCCTGCTTGCAAATAACCATTGACTTTGAGAGTAGCTCTGGAAGCAAGAAAGGAATGGTTTGGACTTATCATCAGCTCTACTGTCTAACAGAATTTGACAGCATGTAACTATGAAATGGATAGACTGATTAAAATTTAAATCCAGCCATACTTACAGTACATATTAAAGTCAATGCACTTTCTAAGCCAAAAATCATTGGAAAGAGTTAAGGCAGAAGCACTGAACCTTTTGAGGTCCATCAATTTCAATTCATTTGCTCTGATTTTATGGATTGGTATTTGGTCTCTTCACTCTAGTGTCTATGAAATGTCAGTCCTTCTAGTGACAGCTCCTGAATAAAATGCCCTGCATATGTAACTGTAATTTCAACACTTTTTCAAGCATTCAAATATTTAACTACACCATGTCTGTCTTTTAGAATTAGGTTCCTGCAGTGCTAGAGTAGAGCATGCTTTGTTTTACCTTGACATCACAAGAGGCATAAAATCCACTCAACTATCATTCCATGGTGCATTTATATATAGTCTGAATAGTTCTGGTTGTGCAAAACAGCCATGGTTTATTTCCTACCATATATGTTTTTAGGAGGTGTTTACTTATGCACTATGCAAACACTTAAATTACATAAAATACATAATTATATATTTAAAGAAGCTGGAATTACTCTGCTAAAAATGTAACTAACAGAAACCACAAAAATATTGACATGACCAGCTAAGGACCAAATTATAAATTGTATTTATTAATCCCTACCAGAATACAAAATATACATTATCCAAAAAAACTCTGAATCTGGCTCTTTCATTACACAGGTACAAATGACTAAATTTCTGTAAATGACTAAAACTGACATTGTGCTTTCCTTTGACTGAAACAGAGTTAGGCCATAGCTCTTCTATTATTATATTTAAGGAGAATAAAATGATTGAAATTGCAACCAATAAAGAGTCAGACTTTGAAGGAGATTTATTTATAACCTTAAAGGTTTTCCCTTATGTCTGTAAATGCATGTTCAGGTGTATTAGTGGTGCATGTACATACAAATGTCTTTGTTTATATGCAAAACATGGTACTTAGGGAGATGATTAGCAAAAAATAGCTTGATGTTTCAAATATTTTGACCATCAAACGTCAGACATACAGCAATGAGAATGGAATATTTTAAAATTCACTGCTTTTGATAGGCAAGGCAATTAAAGACAAATACACAGTAAAGATATTTTCCTCAATTTCCTAGCAAGGCAGGCATTTTCAAGATAACTTCGGGAAGCGATGTTGAGAAACAATCATAACTGATGAAGAGCTTTACACAGAGCATGCATAAAAGTTTTGTGGCTGTTCTTTTAGTTCTAAAATTAGTTATCTGTTTTGTAATGTTGAAATTGTAATATAACACTTGAGGCAAAGTTAAAATTTATATCCCGTTTTACATACTGAAATATATAAGAAAAATGTAATAAAATGATGTTAAAAAAAAAGCAGCTTATTTTAGCAAGGCAAGATTATTAAAAAAGGAAAGTTTCTACATCACGACTTTTTTAATTACTTAGAAAAATCCACTAATTATTAAAAAAATAAAAATAGGAAGAGTGACTCATCTTCATTTGACAGGTTAAGTCACCACATCAGAAAAGAAAAATTGACAAGTGACATAAGTGATAAGTAACATTTGAAAATAATGAGGAGAGAAAAATGTGATGTAAAATTTATGCATATTATATAAATTTCTAAAGGATATAAACCCAAAAGTTTGTAGCTACCGCTGTTTACTTACAATAGGTCAAAGAAAATTTACCATCTAGATTATGCACTGAATGTACTTGCATCATTAATATTGCAAAATTTATTTCCTTTTGATATTCAGATAAGTTTTAACATTCTTTTTTCCTGGTATGAAGCAATACTACAGTCACTGAAAAACACTATTTCCATTTATCTTAAAAATACCTAGTTATATGGCTCACCTAAATTTGTGATAAATATATGAAGTTCCAAGAAATAATAATGAAAGCTTCTTAAACTATACTTCAAATGAGGTAAAAATTCTAACAGAAAGAGCCTCTAGGCCCATGGAATAACAATCCTCCTGCTAAAATAATCAAAATAAGGTTCTGTTTTCCTTAGTATAACCAGAGTTAAGAATAATAACCACGTAAGCTTTTGCTGTACTAAATCTTTATCCTATTGATGACGGTTTTTTCTTGTATTTATATTCTTTTTCTCCCTTGAATTTATTTCAAAATACTAGCAAGTAATTCAGCCCAATATTCTCTGTACTGAAATACCAATGAAATTAATGGAAACTATTTGAATATAAGTAAAGTCATACTCATATTACTGGCTGAGAAAACAGGTAATAAAAAACAGTTCTAAAAGCCATATAGGGATAAATCTTAATTTTTAATTAATTTATGAACAGACTTCCAGACAGTTTATTGGTTTTGATTACCAAATATGCACCGTGCCACTCAACAGATATCAGTATATGGTTAAACCAACACTGTTTCACCAACTTGTGGAATTCGTGTTGTTGTAGTGATGGTAGATACTGAAGGACAAAATCTTGGTTTCTTTTAAGACAATAAAAGTCTTCTCATTGTTCTTCTGGTGGGTAAGGTTTTGCACAATGTTTCTTGATACCTGGTAGATATCAACATGGCATTGCACTGTAAACATCCTAACGTAGGCAAAAGGGACTGAGGATTAAAACCTCATGTACTATTTTTGATTGCCCATCTTAATGAAATTTAATGTTACCGTCCTAATTCCATTTTTTAGGATACATTCAGCAGCAATGGTGAATGTCATATACTTATAGCAGTTTTGAATATAATCTGATATTTGCATTTAAAAAAAAAAAGAAGGAATCCGAAGATTTTGAAGAATACGACTACTCTAGATTGAGACAATTAGGTTTTGGGAGTTTATTAAAAAGAATATTGTGGTCAGAACTAAAATCCTGTGGATTTCTTTATTCCTTTTATTTTGGTGGCAGTTTCTAGAATCCAGATCTTAAGTGGAAGAGTGAAGTTGAAACCTGCATTCCCCTTCTTCTGCCTCCAGTCCACTGTCATGGTTTGACCCTGGCTGGAGGCCAGACGCCCATCAAAGCTGCTCCATCACTCCCCTTTTCATCTGGACAGGGAAGAAAATATATATTGAGAGGCTTAGGAGCTGAGATAAGGACAGGGAGAGATCATTCTGCAATCAGTGTCACGGGCACAAAAGACTCAGCACAGAAGAAAGGAAAGAAAATTCTCTAATTTATGACACTGCACTGCATAGCCAGTGACACCAGAGTTGGGTAATGAGAAGTGCGACCAGATCTTAAAGCACCTCCCCCCACCCCTCCCTTCTTAGCAGACTTCACTTTAGTCAAGATTTCTCTCACTTTTTCCTCCCCATTGTGGCATTGGGTAGGAGGGGGAGGACAGGAGGAATGACAATGGCGATTGGAGGTCTTGGTCATTTCCGTGCAACTATTTTCCTTCTTAGCTGGGAAGGGCATTCCTCACACCCTTCCCCTGATGCACAGTGGGATCCCACCCATGGGAGACAGTCCTTCACGAACTTGTCCAACACGAGTCCTTTCCAAAAGCAAAAGGGCTTCATCATTTCACCAAGTGCCTCAGCGTGGGTCACTTCTATGGGCTGCAGTCTCTCAGGCACAGACTTCTCCAGCCTGGCCCCCCACAGAGTCACAAGTCCCCCAGCAAAACTGCTCCAGTGTAGGCCTCTCTCCATGAGCTGCAGGTCCTGGCAGGAACTAGCTCCAACGCAGTTCACAGCATCTTCCACATGTCTCCACCTGCTCCAGTGTGGGGTATTTCCATGGGCTGCAAGTGAGAACTCTGGTCCCCACCGTATTCCACCAGCTGCAGGAGAATCTTTCTCTAGAGTGCCTGGAGAACAGAAATGGGGGAAATCGTGATCAAATGTTAACAACCAGTACAACCACCAAACAGAACAATGTCTGCATTCACTCTTTGACAGTGTTGGCCTATTTTTATCCTGTTAATTCACTATAAGACATGCAGATCTACAGTTTGCCTAAACTTCAGCAGGACTACCTTTTTAGTCACAGGACTTACTCCTTTGTGAGCAAGACACCTTCTGCTGTGTCATCAAGGATTAATTTCCTGAATTAGGTGGTTTTAATACTAACAATACTATGAATAGTCTTATTTTTTCAGGCCCACACTAACCACCTACCCTTCAACAGAGAAATGAAGCTTTAGTACATTTACTTAATTAATGCACCTTCATGACCTTGACATGGAAAGCAAGTGCAATCAACTCTATTGCAGTTTATCAGGTCAATGATCCTTGATCTAGGAGAGATTTATGTAGAGCCTGTAATGAAGTAGTAGCAGCTGTGTGGGTTATTTTTTTAAGAGTACTTTTTCATCTCCTGTTTTTAGCAATAATAAAAGAAAACCCTTCAAATTGAATATAGTCACTGACTAAACATACTGGACTCATCAGAATATAGGAAGTAAATAATGTGTGTTTGCCAACTATGCATCGATGTAGAGTAATGGTTTCACTGAAGACTTCTTCAAGGGCCACAAATAGCACAAGAACATGCTCCAATCAAACTTTTGTAATGTGTTAGTTTATGTAGTTACATGTTTTACTAAAAGGCCAAAAGAGACACCTCATTAGAATTGCACAGGCTTGCTACCTGTTAAAGCTCATTGCCAAAGAGAGAGAACTGCACTGGGAAAGTCCCAAATCCAAAATAGTGACAGCAGGTGTTCTGAGTTGGGTTAGTACAGTTCCTACGAGGAGCTGGGACAGGACACAGCTAGGACGGGTGACCAAAATGCTATACCATATGACAGCATGCTCTGAATAAAAGGGAGATGGTCAGGGTGGGGTGGCATTGATCCAGGTCACAAGGCTTGGGGACAGTCCTGTTTTGGGACACGTGTGCGTGTGAAGTCTAAGTCTAAGACATCAGGTGAGAAAAGTATACTGTATCGCCTGTTCCATACATTCCAAGTACTGTCGCAGTTTTGCATAGTTGAGTGCTGGTAGAGAATGGGGTGCTGCAGAGATGGCTGCTGTAAGGAGCTGCTGGACTTCTCTGCAGGCCCCAGAAAGTCAGCATTGGCCAGTTCAAGGCCAGAGTCATTACTGACCAAGGCTGAGCCAATCGATGAGGTGACAGCGCCTCTGTGAATCACATATAGGAGAAAAAAAAAAACCACAGGCATCTGCATTTTGCCACCAGAGAAGGGAGTGAGAAGATGTAAGGAACTGTGCAGACACCAAGGCCAGGGAGGGGGGCGGAGGAGACGCCCCAGGTGCCAGAGAGAAAGATGTCCTTGCAGCCTGTGAGGAACCCATGGTGGAGTGGGTGGCCCCTCGCAGCCCATGGAAAAGGCTGAGACCCCACCTGCAGCCCGTTGGAGAGGCCCCATACTGGAGCAGGTGGCGACATACAGAAGATGCTGTGACCTGTGTTGGAGCAAGCCCCTGCCAGCACTTGCAGCCCATGGAGAGATACAGAGACGCAGAACTGAGCAAGGGAGAGATTCATGTCAGAGCAGGTTTGTTGGGTGAAGGCTTGTGACCTCGTGGAGGACTGGGACTGAGAGACATTGTGATTTATAACTGCTCACCATAGCAGTGACCCATGGTGGGGAAGTTGGTGAAGAGCTGAAGCCCCGTGGGAAAGGACTCACATTGGAGAAATTCATGGAGGACTGTCTCCTGTGGGTGGGACAGGGGGAGGGTGTGTGGAATGAATGCTCCACCCGGTCAAGAAGGAAACTTGCGACCTGCAGAGGTGTGCCACAATGGGAGGGAAGAAGGGAGTCAAATCATGACTAAAGTGAAGTCTGCTAAGAAGGGAGGGGTAGGGAGAAGGATCTTTAAGATCTGGTCGTGCTTCTCATTATCCAATTCAGGTGTCACATGGTGTGGAGTGCAGTGTAATAAATTAGTTTTCTTGCCTTACTTCTGTGTTGAGTCTGTTCTGCCCTTGTCGCTGATTATGGAATGATCTCTTCCTGTCCTTATCTCAACTCCTGAGCCTCTCAAGGTATATTTTCTCCCCTGTCCAACTGAGAAGGGGAGTGATAAGGTGACTTTTGTGGGTGTCTGGTCTCCAGCCAGGCCTAAACCACCACCTTACTGATGTTATTTCTCTCTCCCATTGCTGTCCCAGTAAACTGTCCTTATCACAAGCCATGAGGTTTGCCTTTGTCTACCCATTCTCCTCCCTATCCCATCCAGGGAAGGTTGAATGAGCAGCTGGTTCTCAGCTGTCTGCTGGGGCTGAACCACAAAAGCAGGATAAGAGGAAAGTGGATTCCACATTCCCTAGCATGCAATTTATAATACTAAGGTAGAAGATATATAATTGGGAATGAAATATAAAACCAAACCTATAGCACTAAAGGGAGGAAAAAGTCAGATTATTAAATTCCTTACAATTACTCAGAAGACCTAAATCAAATCCACATATATTTATATGTCTCAAAAAAAAAGTCCTTTTTGCACCAACAGTCAGCATACATTCATCTTTGTGTGCTGTTCAAGAAAGGTAGCAAATGTTTTCACAAATAACCCTTGTATTATAATAGTGTATTATAAAGCTCTTTTCTCAACTTGAATTTCTTGTGTTGAAACATAAGCATGGCTATGCCAGTATAATCAAATTAAAATATGATGATGCATATCTAAGCTCAGGAGTAGTTTTGTATCTTTTTCGGGGGTTTGCTGCTATTGTGTCTTTATGGACATTTCAGTATAGGTTCCATATTTTCTATTTTTTCTTCAACTGAATGAAATCAAGAAAATAGAGATTTTGTTGTAATAACATAGCTCCCGAGTGTGTTTGAGAAGATTCAAAATATAATAAAATAGGCAGCAAAATTGCAAGATTTAGCAACACCTTTGGGGTACTTCTTCCTCCAACATGTCAGGTGCAGTCACTAAATGGGTCTACTGGACAATTTTATAGCCTTGCCTCGAATTCAGCTTCATTTGTTTTATTGACACTCAGTCTGCTTAGCCTCCTGTCAAAGCCAGCACTTAAAACTGACACCGCTTTTTCTTCAACTTACTTCTTAATATAGATGTGTTTCTGAGTAGTTATTTTTCTCCACAATAAGGTGTCACAAATGGAAGACTTGTAAATATAAGTCGTCTCCATAGTAGTGACAAGCTTTGTTTACTTGATAGCAGGACATTTAAATTGTACTGCTTGGCTGCAGATTCTCACACTGTGCTGCTGTATTCAGAAGCCATTATCACTGTAGGAAATAATAACAAGTGAATACATTAATTAGGAGTTTTGCACAATAATGATGAAGATAAGGTGTATCTACATTCACAGCTATGTGAATCAGAATAGCTAAAGCATGACATAGCAGTTCAAGTAATTGCATTTTATTGTAAATAAATCCATCTGTTAAATTGTGTGGGACAGCAAGAGATACCTAGAAAGATAAGTTTGAATGAGGTTATTCCACACTGAAGTTCATATGAGAGCCTTAGGCCCTGGACAAGTTACTGGACTTCTGCATGTCCAAAGCAATATTGGAGATAACAGCTAATAGTTTTTTAGAGGATGATGATTAATGAAAGCAAAGATGATGTGGTGTCTAACCACTTAGCAGTATTATCACTGAAGTTTCGTAGACTGAATTTAGAAAGATAAATGGTGTAATTTAAAAGAAAATATAATGGTCTAAGGCTATTAAACATTAACAGTTAACCTTAGCTAGTTCTAGCATTTTTAACAAGCTATTGCTATAGAATTGAGATAAGACAAAAAGGGGGGTGTGAGAATCTGAAGAGCATTAGTAGGCTAAGTTTAAGAAAATGCAGAAAGCTTCAATTTTTTTTTCTTTCCTCAAAGCTGTGATTCTTTGTATGCAGCTTCATGAAATAACAACCTTACCTTTGATATTGGACTATTTCTTTTACAATATAAACAAGAAATAGCATAAAAATCACCATAAATACTCATCCACACCTTTCGTAATGGGACTCAAAATTGAAAATGAGAATCTTTCCACATATATCATCTAAATAAAGTAAATACATTTGAATCTGGCCATCATTTTGTATCTATGACCAAATAGCTTCAGCTGTGTGGAATGAAACAGGAGAAATGAAAACTCAAAAATAGCTTGAGAGAAACGTTCTTTTTCAAATATTACAAAACATTTGAGGTTTTATGTTGGAAGTAGGTGAAGAAAAGGTGTATTTGATAGACAAGTTCTTGAAACATATTGTAGTTTTGCGTGGCTGGGTTCTAGTGGAGAAGGGGTACTGCAGGGATGGCTTCTGCAAGAAGCAGCCAGAAGCTCTCTGCAGGCACAACAGAGCAAACACCAGCCACCTCAAGGCCAGACCTGCTGCTGACCAAAGCCGAGCTCATCCGCGACAGTCACAGTGCCTTTGAGAATCATATTTAGGAGAATAAAAAGTGCAAGCACCTGCTTTTTTCCAGCAGAGAAGGGAGTGAGAAGATGTAAGAAACTGTGCAGACACCAAGGCCAGGGAAGGTAGGGAGGAGGAACCCCAGGTGCTGGAGAGAAAGATGCCCCTGCAGCCCATGGAGAAACCCATGGTGGAGCAGGTTTTCCCCCGCAGCCCCTGGGAAAGGCTGAGACCCCACCGGCAGCCCATGGGGAAGCCCCACATTGGAGCAGGTAGAGACATACAGAAGACGCTGCGGTCCGTGTTGGAGCAAGCCTCTGCCAGCACTTGCACCCCATGGAGAGAGAAAGAGACACATAGGTGAGAGAGAGAGAGAGAGAGACCCACACTGGAGCAGGTTTGCTGGGGAGAGGCTGGTGACCCCATGGAGGACCAGGCTGAAGCAGCCTGGGCTTGAGAGACTGAGAGACATTCTCAGTCTCCCTCATTCCCCCATTCCCTGCCCTTCCCCATGCTACAGTATGTGGGGAAGAAGGGAGTGAAATCATAACTAAAGTGAAGTCTGTGAAGAAGGGAGGTAGAGGTGTGGTGAGGTGCTGTCCTGGTTTCAGCTAAGAAGGAGCCAATTTACCTTTTTAGCAGTGAGCCATGTTTTGGCCAATGAGAATATTCCATACCAATTACATCATGTTCTGTATAAAGGAGAAAAGCGCACCAAAAGCGCAGGTCTGGCATTCGCGGCTTCGGAGGGGCGCGGTTCTCCCGGCGGCGCGGCTCCAGGGTGAGGTGTGGCTCGGTCTTGAGACAGGCGTGGTCTCTTGGTGGCTCACGGTTTCGTGGCGGCGGCGGCGGCCGGGTCCTGGGTTAACTCGGCGTGGCATGGCCTAGTCATTGGTTGTGGTGAGAGGTTGCATTGTGTATCATCAGTTTCATGTATCCTGTGTTCTAAAGTAGTGTTATCACTGTTGTTCTTTGTATCTTTTTCTGCTGTTTAAGTAAACTATCCTTATCCCAACCCACGGGTATTTTGACTTTTCTTTCCTTTACCCCGCGGTTTATCCGCTCGCCCCCCTCCCCTCTCTTAAAGGAACAGATAACTGTGTGAGACCCAGCTCTCAGCTGAGGTTAAACCACCACAGGTGCTTTAAGATCTGGTTGCACTTCTCATTATCCAACTCTGGTGTCACTGTGTGTGCAGTGCAGTGTAATAAATTAGAGTTTTCTTTCCTTTCTTCTGTGTTGAGTCTGTTGTGCCTGTGACGTTAATTGCAGAATGATCTCTCCCTGTCCTTCTCTCGACTCCTAAGCCTCTCAATATATACATTCTCCCCTGTCCTGATGAAAAGGGGAGTGAGTCTCAGGCCCAAACTGCTCCAGCCTGTTCTCCCACTGAGTCTCAAGCCCCACCAAGCAAACCTGCTCTAGCTTTGGTTTCTGTCTGTTGTCTGCATCTCTGTTTCTCTCCACAGGTTGCAATTGCTGACAGAGGCTTGCTCAAATGTAGGTCACAGCATCTTACATATGTCTCCTCCCACTCCAGCGTGGGGCCTCTCCACAGGCTGCAGGTGGGGTTCCTGCTCCCTGTCCTCTTTCATGGCTGTGGGGGGACACCTGCTTCACTTTGGTCTTCTCCACAGGCTGCAGGGGAATATTTCTGTCCAGCGCTAGGAGTGCCTCCTCTCCCCCTTATTCACTGACCTTGATGTCTACACAGTTTCTTACAACTTCTCACTCCCTTCTCTGTTGGCAAAAAGCAGCTGCTAGGATTTTTTTACGTCTCAAATGTGATTCCCAGAGGCCCTGTGACTGTTGCTGTTGGGCTTGGCCTTGATCAGCAACGACTCCACCAGAATCCAGCCATGCAAAAGTACACCACCTTTAAAAAATACCCCTTTTTTATAACATGCATGAGACTCATAGTGTCTATCCCAGAATTTAGGAATACCTGTTTTGTCTGTTTTCTTTACCTCAAGTCTGAATGTTATAAAGTGATAAAGTTGTAATGGTATTCCTATATCTATATGAAAAGTAGTGGTTCTCCCTAAGAACACTAGACTTTCAAACATAAAATACATTCTTACTTTGTGAACCCCACAAAATATTGCATTTAACACGGAAAGTTTCATTTAAGTAGCATAGTGAGTTTGAATGTCAATTGCCTCTTTCAGACCTGACCTATTGTCCTGAGTGAGAAATTATATAGGAAAATTTGCTGAAAAAAAAAAATAATTATATTACTAGTGAAAAATACAAAGATTAAATTACCTTTTCTTTAAAAGTGGCTTCACCTGAAGCCAATGTTCACAGTTTGCATTTCAACAATGATTTTTGTGTTGACTCTCAGTTCTACAGATTGTCATGCTTGTGCTTAACTTTATGTACTAGGAGCCAAACAGTTGATTTCAATTTTCCAGTTGCAACCACCAGCTAGTCAGTTCAGTTTATACAAAAACCCATATGTACTAAAACTGCAATGTAGCTGCAGCACTTAAGATAGCACAAGGAATAGAAGAGGCTAAAGTCATTTATCCAAAAGATGGGTTGCTTCCTGATTTGCATAAACATTGCAATGTGTAAGTTCTGGCTCAAGGGAATTGTAACGTCTCTGAAAATATTTTGAATCCTGTGACTGTGAAAAAAAATAAAAGCCCAATGAAAATGCAAAGCACTGATGCTAGATAAGGTATTTTAGAGTAGGTATTAGATAGGAAGGATACTAAAGAAATGATCCAAGAGAATATGGATTATTTCCTGGCTTTTACTATGAGACCAATAGTTCTCCACTGTTGCCTCCACTGCTCAATTCCCAACAATTCAACAGTGAATAATTCTAACTTGTAATATGAGTTCTTCATGACAAGAGTTCCAGGTTGGAGCTTGACATTATGTAGTCATGAGAATAGGAGATGTTTATAATGTGCAGGAGAGACAGTTGTGCCTATATTGTAGAAACATTCAATTAAGCGACTACACTGAAAGGCTTATTCTGCTGCTCTGATGTTTAAAATAATTTTATTAAGCAGTCGGTGAAGTAAGGGCTGGAATCAGGTCTTTCCAGTCCCGGGAGAGACCCTGCACAATAATCATCTGGGCAGATGTTAAAAAAGCCTTCCCTTTTTTATTTTTCGAGGATTACTGTAGGGCTTCTGCAGTACTATACTTTTAATTCACTTTTGGTTTAGGGTTATATTATCAAAAAAGACACATCAAGTTCCCACTATTATTTAGGTAAACATGGGATAAGCTTCTAGCATTCGTACCAGACTGATCCTTCTTCAGTTCTGGTAGAACTCAGTTGAGGAGACAGTAGGAATTAAAGAGGCATGGATGAAAGCAGAACTTCAGATACCTCTTTCAGTGTCAATAAAGTATCCTTAGTCTAGAGGCTGAGAATCTAGTAGAGATTAAGTCTTGTGTGGATTTTCTATAATATTGAATGTCCCAATATTGGAATCTGGTGGGAGTAAAGCAAATTTCACTGTTTTGCATAGGTGATATGCTGTTTGCCTTACATGGATTAAGGCTTTACACACACAAAAAATAGAAGACAAAATGTTTGATCCTATATTCAAATGCTCATGTTTTAGAATCAATCAGGAAGCTTCAGGTTATAAATATTGAGTCACTGATACATCTGTTTATCATAACTGCTTAACTTCATCATAGGAATAAAAATTATTGTTCAGGACTATCGCTATCAAGTCAGAATCTTTGTATGTTTTTGTGCAACATATTTTCTGTAAAAAGGAAAGAAAGTTTCTTTCCTTTTTGCTTATGGATTTTTGAGGTGATTTTGCTTGTTTGTTTAATGAAATAAAAGAACTTCTATGATATGTTTGCTACTTATAATAATTTAAAAATTAATAGGTTTTTTGTACTGTATTAATTTTGTATTTAAGAGTGAAAATGGAGATCATAGCTGACAGTGTTCACAAGCCAGGCTTCTAATTACTTTATTAGTCAAGTTTAAAGTCAGGAGACTTTAAACCAGATAATTTCACGTATTTTATTTATGTTAATACTGTAGGCATGAACAGGAGTTACTGTAAAAAATTAAAATCCAACCCTAAGTCTCCACCTGTGTCCCAAAACACTAATCTAGTTTATAGTATAATAGCTCTTGATGTGAATTCTCAAGGACTTTTTACCAATAGTAGTAACAACAAGAACAACAACAAAATTATTTTATATATGACATTATTTTGTGGGAAATAGTGTCTAGATTTGGAAAAAAAAGCCATTTATATGCATTTCTCTGAATATTCTTGTTAACATTTTCTTTGTAAATTACATGTGTTTGTACTAGTTTCTAAAGAAATCAGTGCCAATACTGTTTGACTTCACATGAGCCAAGCTTATATACATTTTCAAGATTTAATTTTCCCTGAAACCTTTGTGATGGCACTCCACAGTTGAGTAGATTCTTCACAGTGGAAAGACTTCTTTATCCTGAGAAGGGAAGAGTGACAGCTAAATGGAAGAAAAAAAAACAATAAAATTATATTCTCATTTCTTTTTGCCCATATAATTTGTTGTTTGGAAATAAATAGACCTCTGTGATTCATGCAATCAATATCAGATTACAAGATAGACAGTTGCTTTCTCAAGGTTTAAAGATAGGACCGTTATAGTTTTTCCACAAAAGGCCACAATATAATTTCTTCTTGTTTTATCAAATCAGACTTCTGTCTGTACTCAAATGAGATTACTTGAACCTTGCAACTCAAGGATTTTGAACTGAATATTTAGCCCATTAATAAAAGGTATTTTTTTCTAGCTTAGTATGGGGAAAACTCAGGTAGTCATAAATTCACATATGAAGTGCTGTATATATTCCACCACAGTTGAGTCCAGGATAACAGAAAAGTCAATATTAATTCAGAAATCATAGCAGTGTTCATGTAATACTGTGCTATATAATTTTAAATGCTTTAATTTCTGTGGTCCAGAGAACTAAATTTTCTATTTTTCTCTGCAGACATATGAAAACTTCATTATTCTTTGTGAAGATAAAGGGGTAAAGGTATATCTCTGTAGGTATAAATTTTACAACTGTGCTGTGCAAATTATGCTTTGTTCACACCAGCTACTGTCTATAGGTCTGTACTTATATTTCTTAGAGTGATGAGGATTCAGTCTTGAGAGGTGCTTTAATGCTGCTGTAGTAAACATGATTTAATAACAATAGTATATAGATATATGATTTAAAAATTTGCTCTGACTGCTCTAATGGTAATGCCACTGTGACCCCTGGGCAAGTATTTTGAAGAGTAATCCTTAGGTAAAATCAGCATTATGGCTGAGAGACAAAGGAAACCATCAGGTACCTGCCTCCAGATCTTAATCTCCATCTACATGGAAGGCAGACACATACTATATTCAGGTACTAGCTGAGTAGCTTCTTCAATGTCCCATTTCTCTTTCTCATGAGAAAAGGAAATGTGAGTCTCCTTTATCCTGCATTATCCATAATACTCAAGGAATGAGCTGTTTTCTCTTACTCTATGATTACCTGCATGTCAGTCACAGATTCAGTCACACAATTGTTGAAGATTAAAGGGACCTCTGGAGGTGATCTGTTCTAACCCTCCTGCTTTGGAAGGGTCACCTAGAGCAGGTTGCTCAGGACTGTCTAGACAGCATTTGTATATCTCCAAGGATATTCTATAACTTCTTTGAGCAATCAGCTCCAGTGCTTAATCATACTTTCTGTTTTTAAAAAAAAAGAGAAAAGAATCCCTTAGGTTAAGGTGGAAATTTCCTTGCTTCAGTTTGTGTCTATTGTTTCTTGTCCTGTCACTAGACACCAGTGAAAAGAGGCTGGTAACTTCTAAACCATCTCTTTAAATGCAGTGGTAAGATCCTCCCTTGTGGTCTCACTGTACTATCAGCCTATCTTCATAGCAGAGATGGTCCTGTCCCTCAATTTTCATGGCCTTTCTTTGGACTCTCTCCAGAAACTCCGTACCTCTCTTTTACTGGGCAGTCTATAACTAGACACAGTAGTCCAGGTGTGGTTTCACCAGTGATGAGTAAAGGAGAAAGATTGCATCCCTTCCTTCACCTGCTGACAACACTCCTTCTAAAGTAGTCCAGGATACTATTAACCTTCTTTGCCTTAAGGGCACTCTACTGGCTCATGTTCAGCCTGGCATCCACCAGGACCCCCTAAGGCCTTTTCTGACTAGCTGCTTTCTGCCTGGGTGTCCCCCTGTATGCGTTTGTGCATGCTGTTGTTCCTTCCAAGGTGAAGGAATTTTCAGTTTCTCTTGTTGAACTTCATGAGGTCCTTGTCATCCTATTTCTCCATCCAGACACAGTCCTTCTGGGTGGCAGCATGATCTTCTGCTGTATCAGTCACTCCACCCAGTTTTGTGTCATCAGTAAAGTTTCTAAGGGTAAGCTCTGCCCCATCATCCAGATCATTAATGAATGTGCCAAAAAATATCAGACATAGCATTGACATCTGGGTTACACCACTGGTTGCTGGCCTCTGACTAGACTTCACGCCACTGTTCACCACCCTCTGGGTCTGGACATTCTGCCACTTTTTGTTCCACCTCACTATCTGCCCATCCAGCCCATACTACACCAGATTCTCTGTGAGGATCTGAAGGAAGACAATGTAAAAGTTTTACCAATGTCAAAGTAAACAATATCCACACCTCTCATATATCAAGCCAGTCATTTAAATATAAAAAGTTATAGGTAAAGCATTACTTCTCCTTGGTGAATCCTTGCCAACTGCTCCTGATGGAATTCCTATTTTTCACATTCCTGGAAATGGTTCCCAAGTATAATTGTTCCATCACCTTCCCAGGTATTGTGGAAAGGGTGACTGGCCTGTAGTTTACTGGACCCTCCTGTCTGCCCTTTTTGAAGATAGGAGTGACATTTCCTTTCCTCCAGTCATCAAGCATGTCTCGCAGTTGTCATGGTTGTTCAAAGATTGTCAAGAACAGCCTCTCAATCACATCAACCAGTTCCCTTGGCACTCATGCTTTAACTTATATATGTCCAGGTTGCTTAAATACTCCCTGACCTGATTATCTTTCACCAAGGGTATGTCATCTTCACTCCAGACTTTCCTCATGATCTCCAGGGCCTGGTATTCCCAAAGGCTGATCATGCTAGCAGAGACTGAAGAAGGCACTCAGAGCTCAGCCTTTACTATGTTCTACGTAACCAGGTTCCCTTCCTCATTCAGCACTGGGCTCACTTTTTCCCTGGTTTTCTTTCTGCCATCTATGTACTTAAATTAGCCATTTTTGTCATCTTTGGCATCCCTTGCCAGTTTCAATTCCAGTCAGGTTTTGTCTTTTCTAATTCCCTGTCTGCATGACAGGATACCATTTTAGTAGTATTTTTCCCAGGTTACCTGTCCATGCTTTCACCTTCTATGTACTTGCTCACTGCATCTACCTTCTGTATACATCAAAAGATTAAGTACAAACCCAAATGCAAAGTAGCCTAAGTATCAGAGAGTTCTAGGTTGCCATCTGCTACTAATAAACTACTTGATAAGACTTATTTTATAGGAAGTCACACTTCACCAAACCTGACTGTCATGCTCATCTCCTCTATGCTGCGACCATTTTCCTGTTTGGACCCTGGGCCTTGTTGGCCTCATGTCACAGTTTCCTAAGAGTCACTGACTGCTTTGTGCTTTGTGTTGGACAGAAACTCAGAAACTTATGTTTCATTTGGAACATTAATAGTTAAGAAAAGAGCATCACCCTAAAGTCAGTGAGGAGAAGGGGTAGAGAGTATTGGTTTCAGTGCTCTTTTCCTCAGTACAAAGTAACATGTGATTTTACACTCTGTTTATTCATCAGTACCATTTACCCACTTTCAAGCTCTTTTGTCTAAAAGAAAGAGACTGTGCAGAAAATTAATACATTAAATGTATTTTTGCATAGTTAGTTAACATTTGCTTTCCTCATATTCTGACACTCTTAATTTTTACCTAGATGCTCTAGTCATTTGATTGCCCCAGAAAACACTTCTTACTGACATTTCCATTCCTCAATGTTAGAGAGAAAAATACTTTAAAATGAATCCTAACTCTTCCAATGCATATAAAAAGCACAAATAATGCATTTCATAAAATTATTCTAAAGTCTTTATTTTTTAATTTTTTTTTTTTACAGCAGTCCTGATTTCTATTACTTGAATGCTTTGTGTTTACAACACTGTCTACAGCTGTTGGGTCTTTATTTACCATTGACTGAATGTTAGGCCTACAAACTGACAACATGAGATTGTTTTAATAGGAAAGATAGAAGATTGATTTAATTGGCATTTACCTGACACTCAGATGTCATGTATTCATGGCTGAAATGCCTAAAGCTGCCATCAAATTGGATTATAAAAAGAAGAGAATGTAATAAAGAAGAAATTAATTCTAAAGGCTTTATTAATGACTTAGATGGAAATCAAATTTGAGTATTTACACTGTAGTTATATTCTGTCCTCACGTTCTAAACACTATGATCTTAAAGCTGACTTTTGAGGATGTTACATATTAACTGATTCTCCCACTAGAATGGATTGCTCTTAATTGATTCCAGCCCCTTGCTGTCCTTGGTTTTGTCACGTAATTCACCAAAAATATAGAAATAAAAAAATATGTGTTGTAGTTTTCTGTTTGGTTTTGTGGTTTATTGTTTTGTTTTGGGTTTTTTTAAATTCAAGTAATATTATACATTGTAATAATTAAAATAAATCTTCCTATATGCATGTGCATTAAATGTTAACATAAATTGTCAATCAAAAAGCCAACATGTTTCGAAAAGCAAAATTCTGTATCTTTTTTTTTGTGTGAAAATGTAGAAGGATTTTCATACTCTTGACTTCTTTCTTCTCGGAAGATCATCAGCTGGGAACATTTATCGTAACTCCAGTGAATCACTTTGCTACATTAAGGGCTTCAAAATTGACAAGGAAAAAAGAAAATTATTGTGAAAAAATGCAGGGCAGCCAATGCCCTATCTTCCTGTAAAATCTTTAATAATATAGACAGTACATTGATGTTATATTTAGCCCATACTTTTCATTGTCAAAATATTCTCAAAGGTACTTTCATAATGTGCTATGAAAATTATCTTAACTTCTTGGCTTTTTGTAAATCTGGTTATGCCTGAAGAGCTGCATTGCTTAAAACACATTTGGTAAAAAACAAAAAATGGTTAAAGAATACAAATTGGCTGACTGGAATGATTAACAGTACAATCTTATAAAAAAATTTAAGTTTTATCTACAGTAAGCATATCAGGCACTGTGTGAATACCCTTCCAACCATGCTAGTAGGTGCTGTTAGAAAGTATCTGTGGAATGGATTAATGAAATTATTTCTTTTTCACACGATGGTGAGGACAAGAAGGATATGCAAGCACAAAAATTAAAGCTGTTCATTTGATTTCTGAAAATTACTAGAAGCAATAACCAGGATTTGAGCTGTATTTGGACAGAGATAATTAAAAGTATCATTTGAACCATAAATCACTGTCAGTTAAAGGGAGTGTTTGGGGAAGTGTCACCATATCCTTCTCATGTTTTTATACTCACTTTTAGGCATCTGCTTTTGACCACTGTCAGTAGGAGAATGTAATACCAGATGGATCTTTGGACTGTTCCTATGTTCCTTTCTTATGTTTGAAGGGAACATGAAGAAAGCAACACTAAAAGGAAAAAAATAATCACTTGCCAAATGTTTGACATGTCATAGGGCACAATAAGAGTATGTATGAGACTTTCTCTCTCCTTCTCGAGTAATTCATTCACATTCAAAACTAGAGTACACCTATCTTCTATATCTAAACTTACCCACAAACAAAGAAACCACCTGTTTAAGAGCAACTTTCTCATTGTCCTGGAATACACAGGTAAACTTTTTTTTCAGTTTACCAGCACAAAGGACAAGAGAAAAATCCTTTAGCATACAGGTATGAGCTGAAAGTTTGCTTACATATTCTTTTTTCTAAGTGCTATAAAAGCCATGGGAAAAAAAGAATTAAAACCAAAATCCATTCTGTCCCAGAAGCTCTGGTAATTATAAAATGACTGAGATCCCATGACATCATCAGTTAAGAAATTGGGAGCTGAATGACCAAGTGGAAAAATATCTTTTCAGTGCCACAAAGCAATTAGCATGGATTTGTCAAGAAAAAAGCTCTGTCAGACCAATTCAGTTTCTTCCTCTGACATGGCAATAAGACTTCATGCTAGTAAGGCTTTTTGACACATGACATTCTTATGTGTAAACAAAGAAGCACAGTCTAGCTTAAGAAAATATACTGTAAGCTCATTGAAATTTGAATGACTAGGTGTTTTGCTATTAAAGGTGAAAGGCTATCACGCAGAATCAGACTTTTGTTGGTTCTAATGCTTTTATTAACAACAAGGGCCATGAAGATGATTAGAGGGCTGGAGCACCTGCCCTACAAAGAGAGGCTGAGGGAGCTGGACTTGTTCAGCCTGGAGAAGAGACAACTGCTGGGGGACTTCATTGCAACCTTCCAGTACCTGAAGGGAGCATACAAACAGGAGGGTAATCAACTTTTTAAAAAGATAGACAACAGCAGGACAAGGGGGAATGGATTAAAACTAAAGGAAGGAAGGTTTAGGTTAGATATTAGGGGGAAGATTTTTACAGAAAGAGTGAACAGGCTGCCCAGAGAAGTAGTAGATGCCCTGTCCCTGGAAGTGTTCAAGGCCAGGTTGGATGGGGCCCTGGGCAACCTTGTGTAGATCCAGGCCTGAGGTTGGTGTCCCTGCCTGTGGCAGGGGGGTTGGAGCTCTATGATCCTTGGGGTCCCTTCCAACCCATGCCATTCTATGATTCTAAAAGTGATTCTAAAAGTGATGAAATATGCTTATTCAACGCAAGAATTACATCACTTTGAGAGAGATTGCTCATAAACAGGAGAGGGAATTTAGGACTCAAAATGATCTTGAAAAAATTATTAAATTTTATATGAAAAATTCATTATGTTCTTTAGCCAAGGAAATGACAAGGTGCTGCTACTCAGGAAAATTAACATAGTAACTAGGAACTTTGTTGGTAGCAGCTATTCAGTACAGGGATCAGGATGTGTCGCTGAGGGTGAAACAAGAATACCTCAATGTCCTAAAAGAGAGTGGTCTTCTCTAATTATTGACCAATAGATGACCAAAATATTCCAAAGTTGAGTAGAAAAACAATAGATAGATTGTGAACAAACAAATGTGTCCTACATTTACCTGGACTCCTTTGGATATGTGCAATGCTTCAACTATATGTACTGCAGAAGTGAGAAAAAAGTATGATTGGTCATCAATTAAGTATGTCCTACTTTGGGTCTTTTAGTCAAAAGAAACAAATGCAAAGAGTAGACATGGTACAGAACTCTAAAGGTTTAAAAAGGCTACTGCAAGAAAGAAGACCTATAAAGACAGCATACCTATATAGAGTTTTCTACTATGGAAGGAAATGAACTGGTCTTCCCCTATTGAAAACTTCAAGACCAAACTTGAAAATACCCTAGCAAGAGGGTTATCATCTAAGTTGTCATGGTCTAGGACAGGGGTACAGAGCTGCTCTCTCTCACAGGTCAATGACTGTGTTGACTTCAAACTCTTTCACTTCTATATTTGCTTTTATTCGGTGGAAATTAGTGGCTTTTAAATGAAATGTAGTTTTTATTCTTCAAATTATTTTCTTCAACATACATTTAACACTACTAGTAGAAGCTAATTCTTTCAGTCTAAGTCATCTCAAATTGAGATGTTGAGATCGGATTGCCATTGACACTCAATTTAGCCAAGGTGGAACAGGAATAACTTCTGAAAAGTTACTTAGCCCAATTCTCTTTGACAGAGGAGACTGGATGAAATGTCAGATGGAGATATTTTATTTTTCCACTGGCTAGAGGAGAATCTGGGACCAGTTTAGACCAGATGATGAGTTTTGATATCTAGCATTCAATGAAAGGAATTCCACTCCCAGAATTTTTTATGTATCCGTGGATGAAACAGTACTTGTCACTTCCAGCTCATAAGCAAATTCCTGTTAGAAGCATTCTTATTTTTCTCCAACAGACCTACATATTTCTCACAATAGTCTTGCTCTTTGAAAAGGCCAAATACCATCCTTTCCAACCTCCTCAAAACACTAATGTTATGTCTCCTCTTCCTTCATATTCATATCTCTTTTGTGGTGTTGAATAGGCTACTTGGTCACTAAGTTGATTGAATTATTTTCTACATTTTCCCATACCCTTCAATCCCATCATTAGAAGTAAGCACCAAGATGAAAAAGATAATAAAATTATTAATGCCCTTCTTGCTCTTCTGGAAGGGTTTCACATGAGTGATGTTTCAACTTGCAATGCAATAATGCAAAGGTTTTAATTCAAGAATATGCATGAATAGTTTTGTATACATATAAGTAACAGAAGTCTACATGACTCTCAATTTTATTTGGCACTGTTCTTTTTGGCTACCTTTGGGTCTGTTATTACATACGTTTTGCCTTAATTCAGCAACTGATATAATGTCTTACACAAGGTAATTATGGAAAGAATTTATATGAGGAGCAGAGAGTAACATAAAAATAGGCCATTTGTCGGTTTATTCCCCTTTCAGATGTTAATTATTCTTTCCAATGATTATGAGGAGTGATCACTATCAATACTTTAAACATTACTTTTGTATATACATTAATGCTTTAGTTAGCTACATTTTGGAAAAGATAGGAAGAGACTCAGGTTTTTGATACAGGACACTCAAAGAGTCATTCAATGACATTTGAAAACAGTTAAATGAAATAATAATTAACTTTTGCCCACAGAGCTTTTGTATCATTTATATGAATGGGCAAAACCTGAACTGAACAGTTAATTTAGCTTTTTCGCCTTTAAAAGATCTTGTATAATTGAGTAATGCGGTTTTGGTTATTTTTTAAATTTACTTTAAAAAAACCAAAACAACAAACACAACACAATTGAGATCACATTTCTTCTTATGGCAGGTGCTGTTCTGCAGTCCTAGTGATTCTGGCTACAAGCAGTAGCATTTCCAACTCCAGTGTCAGTCTATACAGAAGTTCTCCAGGTCCTGGTCTGTTTACCATCTACTACATCTACAAACAAGGCACAGACCACCATAAGCTTAGTTTGTTCAGAATTTAAATATAAAATTATTCTGAAATGTTGAGACCTCATTACAGAAACATCATAACAGGATACAACCTTGCATCTTTCATTACCACCATAATTAATTTCTTAGTAACTCAGCTTCAAAGAAGTTATTCAATGTTTTGCATAAAAAATAGAATTCTTCCTCACCAACCTTTACGAGTTCTATTGATGTGGAAAGAATTTTAAATAGAATATCAGAATTCTACTAAAATTGAGTTATCAGGGTATCTAATCTGTGGGAGGCTTTTTCTGTAGCTGAGATCTTATGGTAGAGGAAGGTTATTTCTAGCCTTCTTGCAATTTTGCAAAGGTACTGCAATGTAAGAGAATGTTCAGTAATTAAGTGGTTCCCTAGATTTGCCCAGGCCAACAATTTTGGAAGAGACAAATTTCAAGTAATTTGGAATTGGATATTTACATGGATTAATAATATCTGTTTTCCAAATCTAGACTCTCTCCCTCCCTCCCTAACAAAAAACCTGTAACAAATTACATGCTAAAAGGAAGAAAAAAGCTCTGGAGTTTGTGTGGAGAAAAAACCTAAAAGCCCAATGTTAGACAATCCCTAATTGGGGAACACTTGGACTACTTGGGCTACAAAGATAATATGAGAATATATTTTACCTCTGGGCCTTCTTGTTTCATTACACATAAGAAGATGCCTACTTGTCCTTAAGGAGGTTTGTATTATAAGATCCTCTCCTCCTCTTTTTCTGGATCTTAAGAAATTTCTCTAGGTTTTAAACCCTATTGAGAAGTATAAACAGTACAGAAAATCTTGAAATGGGCTTCAAAAGGTGAGAGTTTGTACTCACAGGTTCTTGAAGTAAGCCCAGATGAACACATTCCAATTGATATTGGATTTTTCAGTAAATAAAACCAAAGTAAATTTAGGTTCATTCCAGAAGTCAAATTTATAAACATTAGAAGAGGATTACATTTCTATCACATATTTTAAAAACCTAGTTGATATTTGGAATAAGTTAGGAAGAAGTACAGGTTATATAACTTAAACTTTCCTTCATTTTTTATTAAAAAACAAACCCACCACTGTGTTATGTTCTCCTCCAGAACTGGAGTTTTGCTTCACTAAAAATATCCTTTATAAAATATTAATTTGCAAGGTGAAGAGCAGAAAAAATTGAGCTATGCCCCATCTTGATTTCATCTGGGGATCCGCATACTCCCCAAGTATTTGAGGAGAAATACTAAAATTCATTTTCAAGAGTGCACTTTTTCCCTGCAAGCCCATTTAATCTGATCAGAGACAAGAAAAAGAAAAAAAGACCAAAGTGACTGAGCAGGGCAGACCAGAAGAAAAAGAGAATGTGATATTTCTTATTAACAACCAGAAAAAAACCTGCCAGAGAGCATAGTGAGATAGGTCTGACCCCACCATGAGCAGGGGTGACCAGGGTGTGAGCAGGGCCTTGCTCTCACCTTCTAGTCCCTGAGCATGGCAGGCAGGACTGTGGGAGACAATGGGCCTCTCAGGAGCCCTAGACACTTCAAGGGAACAGACTGGGTCTGGGACCTGGACAGGGGAGACTCACCAGGCGTGGTGAGATGTGGGGCTGGGGACATGGCTACAACTTGGATCTGAGATCCATCTGCTAGAAACCAGCCTCCAAAAGTCAGGTCTGGAGTTCTTGACTTTGAATGTTATTCCTGGGTTCAGGAGCAGAATTGTGGGTCCAGGTCCCAGGTAAGACCACTCACTTGAAATAAAGCTCTGCTGTGTCCTACACCCTCAGGGTGAATCTGTGTTTGTTAAAGATCCTTATTTCTCTTCTTTAGACCAATGTAAATTTTATTAAAATTAGGGGAGGTGAGGAAAGAGCAATATCACATCAAAAAGTGGATTATGTATCTAGGAGATTACACAGTTACAAGATATGATATCTTTTATTTGCCTTTCGAGTGTTTAGTATAGTTAATAATTTCATGGACTGATTTTTCCAACTGACAGTTCATTTCTTCTGCCTTGATAATCTGTTAAGCAAGAAAATACTTTGGTTGCAATCCCATCAATTTTTTCTGTATCTGTAGTAAAACTTCAGTATGGGCCTGTCTGAATGTAGAAAATTGACATGATGAAACAAGAATAAGCTGAAGCTACATGGGCAGCTCAAGCAGTGTCGACACCTGTCAAAATAAAATTTTAAAAGGAAAAAAATAATAGCAGGACTAAAATAAGTGATGGGAAAACGAAAAGCTTTCATCCTGAAGATTAAAAAAAAAAAAGGAAAGACAATGTTGTGCAAAAAGTAAAAAAATGAGGAAAATGGAAACTAGAACCTAAAAGAGAACAATGTTGTTGATGTACCAAATACTCACATTTCTCACATTTGGAGAAGCAGGATGGTGATTTGCAGACTCTAAGGAGGATGTAGGGATCTAAGACAGGTATGAGGACAGACTAGTTTGATGATTGGGAACATTTTGACAGCATAAGTACAGAAGCCTGTCACCCAGAAGGGTCTGAGGAAAAGATATATAATTTTCAGGATGCAATATATCGATGTTCGTCTATGTGCAAAGGACTTAGCTGGAATCCTGTCTTTAAAAAGAAAAAAAAAATAATTAAAAGTTGCCCCTGTATATCCTGTATTTTTTCCCTAGAATAATGAATTTGAAAGTTAATCATACTTTGTCATGCAGTCTGGATCAACAAACTGTTCCAGCAAAACTTTGTAACATGAATTTGGTCCAAGACTGTTGCTTCTTTTAACTGTTATCTTCACTTGAGCAAAACAACAGATCAATAGGAATTTTACTTATTAACTTAGACTTGAGATTATTTATCTTCTAAAGACAGAATTCTGCCTTGTAAGATGTGCTGCCTTCAGTCCAGTGAAGCGTTAATTTTTGTTCCGGTAATACCAAGTTTTCCCACAAACAGTCCAATACTTCACTGTGCTCAAAATCTTGTTTATATTCAAAGAGGAAACACACATTGTACATATAGAAATATGTATATAAACCCAAGAATTTCTTTTTAATTTGACTAAAATCTTAATAGTATAATTCAAGGATTATTAGTCTAGATCTAACTCTTATAGAAAACAGAAAGAATAAGAAAGAAGTTACAATTATTATATACAAGTCTTAGATTCTAGCCCTTCTCCCTGGAGCTATGCTCACCTTCCCACTGCTCCTCTTGGTCCTGTGGCTGGTGGTTTCATACTATTGCTGAGAGGGATTGCATGCTGCAGGGAGTCCTTAGCATCTGGAGTCTTTTGCTGGCAGGAGTATGGTGCTGATGTTCCTTGCTGCTTATTTTTTTTTCTAGGATTTACTTTGGGTTATTTTTCATGTCTGGTAACAAACATTTACACTGGTCTGCTGCTCCATCTGAATTTACTGTATGTGGTGCCTTTTACATATGATAAATACTATTTCTGTGTAATCTTGTCACTTCTAAACCCCATTTTGTCCAGGCCTGCATTTCTGTAATGTACTGTGTAACAGCTTGAGGGGTCCCACGTCCACATTTTGTCCCATCTCTGACCATCGCATGCTTATGCATCTCAACCGACTGTCCTGCATTCCACTTCCCAAAGACTCTGCTTTCATAACAGAGCTGTATTTCCCTACACTGTGTCTTTGTGTGAGTCGTAAATATCTTTGTCATGGTTTCACCCCAGCCAGGAGCTGAGCACCATGCAATTGCTTTCTCTAAGAGGAGGGGGGGGGCGGGGGGGGGGGTGCAGAAAAGGTGAGGGGAAAAAAAAAAGCCAAAGGCAAACCTCACAGGTTGGAATAATAAGTTTACTGGCTGTGTCCCCTCTCAGCTTCCTGGGTGTCCCCCTTCAACTTCTTGTTAGGAAGGGGATATGAACAACTGAAAGTCCTTGACTGCTTGGCAACAACTAAATCTACAGTGTGCTATCAGCACTGTTCCCATCCTAACTCCCAAACACTGTCTGCTAGAAAGAAAATTAACTCTATCCCTGCCAAACCCAGGACAATCTTGTTCTGCACAGAGTAACTGCTTGTGGCTGCTATATATTTTGCACTGTAGTTGCAGTGCATTGTAAAAATATAAACAAAAGGAAAACAATCTAGCCATGGGCACCTGGACAATTACAGAAATTGCTGTCACAGCTAAACCAAGTAAGACAAGCTACAGGTAAAGTTAATACAGAGCAGGACTGAGAAACCTCAGTGCTGGGGCCATGCAAACTCAATACCGTGGACCATTAGTAGCAGTGATGACACCGCACTACAGGGCTACAATTCTGGTTGCACAGGCAGCTAAGCAGAGGGGTACAAGAAATGATCCCCAGGCACTGGACTTTCTGACTAAAGCACATGCTTAAATTTAAGGATTGTCAAGTATTCTTACTAATTTCAGTTCTAGCTGTGAAGCATTCTCTGACATCGTCATGTCTTGTGCACTTCAGTAAATACTACTATAATCTCAACAAACGCTGACTGCTTCATTGCTGTAATTGAAACCAGAAGCTGAGATTTAAGCATATTTAAAAAAAAACAAAACAAAACCTTTTTTACAGTAAAAGCGCTCAGTATAATACAGCAAACAGTGAACATTTTCACTGTTTTTGAAAGAATTTATTTTTTAAATGGTATTTTTGAGGAACATTTTCCCAAAATATTTGTGTGTATTTGTATGTCCCCTTCTTTTCATTTACATTCTCCAGTGACCCTTTGTCTAACAGGATTCTTTTTTCTCCTGAAAATTAGTAGGGGAAAAAGTAAGGCACAAGTAATTATAAAATAAAAAGCATTAGAATAGTAAAAACTGTTAGAAACATCATGTGCTCTTTTTTTTTCTTTCATAAACAAAAGCAAACTCTTTGAATGTCTGTTTTAAAATATTTTGAAAAAAATTTAGTCAAAAAATTACATGTTCGTATGTCATTTGTATTCCATGAAAACATCCCATTTCTCATTTCTTATAAATACATTTACAGCTTAAAGGATGGACAGTATTTCAGACAGTTTAAAGCATCAAGTTCTTTGCAACCAGTGGGCTTCCCCTCTGCCAAAGCAGGTTCCCTAGGACATATCGCACAGGTAGAAATCCAGACAGGTCTTGAATATCTCCAGAGAATGAGACTCCACACCCCCCTGGGCAGTCTGTCCCAGGGCTCTGCCACCCTCACTGTGAAAAAGTTCTTCCCCAGATTAGTGTGGAACTTCCTGTGCTCCAACTTGAAACCATTGTCCCTTGTTCTGTATTCACTTTTCAGAAGAAAGAATAACAAAGTATTCTCCTCCCTGTTTTAAAACTTCTGGGTAGCTTGTCCTTAAATTCCAACTGATTGAGAGTGGAGCTGCTTGCATAGAATCAGCTATTGTTTACGAGAAGTCTTAAAAAAAAAAAAAAAAAAAAAAAGATGATTAACTGCTGGTAGCAAACATACACTGCTGTCCGTGGCAACTCTAATGCAAATGTCTGAAAGAGAAAGTGCTCCAAAGAATGCCAGAGAGTTCTGTTACACTCACTTAGGAAGAGTAATTAGACAGTTCCACTTAGCTCACAGAAAAATTCTGTTTTACCTTACATCTCGTGATTTAAATAAGCTCATAAAAGAGCCTACTAAGCAGTTGTTGACATTAAGCAGAATGTGGTTTTCAGCAAGTTATACTTCCTTTGCCTATTTATACATTCCCAGCATGACTGAAAGATAAATAAACTGAAGTTTATTATGGTGCATATTAAGCACAACCCTACAAATGGACTAACACATAAACACTGAGAAATACTTGCAAGCTGAGAGAATTTGCCGCTAAAATTACTGGTCTAGCTCATACTAGATTGACACTAGATGAGATAAAAGTTATGTAAAACCTTAAGTCTCTAGAGTAAGAGAATAAACCCTGCAGTTTAGAACAGAATCTGACAGCTGTTTTACTGCTAGATTTTGAAAATTTCCTTCAAGCAATATCTCATTTTTTCTGCATTCTATTTTATTTCAGCTTTTAAATGACAAATCCCATCTAGAATCTTGTGAGATGTTTTAGTAGTTAATCTCAGAAATTAATCCTGAGTTTGTCTTTCTGGTTAAGTATCTTAATAGTAAACTGGAAACATGTAAAAATGCTTGGTGATAACATGGGTGAAAAGATGACACATGTTAAAAGTAACTGGGTTGAATAGTAGCCCTGCAATAAAATTTTGATTCACTACATTTGTATCCAGACATGTTGAGTGTTTGAATGCATGCATTTTATGCATATGCTCTCATGGGACTCCAAAGACTTTGGTTGATTTAGGATTCATAAAATGTAAGAGAGAAGCATACATTGTCCTCTAAAAATCCAGAGTTCCTCACCCTCTTTCTCCATGGATGGCTGTTCCAGACCACATAGGACACTTCCTAATGTTACTTGGACCTTGAATGTTATTAAGTTTGCTCAGGTCTTTCTTTCCCAGATCCTAGCAGCAGCAATACTCTGTATAGTGTTTCCAGATTAAATCACATGTGCCTGGTCAGACTGACACTGAAATACCTTTATAATACAATACAGTGCCTGTCAAATCCTCTTTCCATAGACATATGCCAACACCTGCGAACTCAGTTTGTGTGTTTTATTTCCTCAAGCATAATCAGACTGTTACTGAAGGCATGAAATCATATAAATGAACGATTCAACTGTTTTGATTGAGTGCTTCAGCCATGTGCTGTAACACCTGGCCTGTCTTGTCTGCAGTTCAAATGGAGACTACAAATTATAGAACAAACTAACATCTAACTACTTCCTTTTTCAGTTCTTTACCAGACAACTTTCTGAGTTTGATCTCCTTCAACTGACCAATCAACATATTGGCTGCTGTTTCTTCATGAACAGATATGTATAATTGAAGAGAGGACTGCAGAAAACACATGACAATACTGTAAGATGAGTCACTAATAGAAATGGATGCAATGAAACTGCACTCTGAGTTCCAAAATGTCCTTAAATTTGGACATAATATTTTTATGAGCATTGGACTAGTTGTTTATTTATTATACCATGCAGTCAATTTAATTAACACCCTAAGTTAGTGATGAAAATAATCTACTTATCAGTTTTTAAATTCTCTGTACCAGAAGATCACTGCTACAAAGATGAAGAAAAATTACCCAAAGCACTATATACTGGATAAAAATCTATTCTCACCCAGTATTCCTGACCACCTCTCAGGACAGTACTGAACTTTAATTTACACTTTCAACTCCAACACAATTGCGTTTGAAAACCCTTTCCCTCCTAATTTCTGAATTCTGGAATGCAAGCACTCTATGTCTGACCCAAGAAGCAAACTTAGATTTCCAAGTCATATCTCACAGGTCTATATACTCTTTCATTTTTGTTCAACATCTTCAGTCACAGAAACAGCCTCAGTGCCAGGCCCAATTTAGTCTTCCTGGTGATTTTCTCTTCAAAGCATGCACGCCTAAGCAGCGCTTCAGCATAACGTATTAAAAGTTTCTCCATTTATCAATAACCTTGCTTGAAAATTGTCAAACACAGTCTTCACTTCCTTTAGGAGGTACAGCTGCCAGTTTTGTTCTACTTTACTGTGAACTTCAGCTTTTTATCTAGTAGAGATACATTCTAAATGTCTAAGTGTCATTGTACAATGCCAAGCATCCTTAATTATGAATGTTTACTGATATAGTCAAAATGGCAGCAGGTGTGCATTGACTGCAGAAGAGAAACTGTGTAAGGAAGGTGAAGGAAATCGGTTATTGTGATTTTATACTGTTTTTAAGTTCTCATGAATAATTGTGTTTTGTAAAGACCAAGCAAAAGTAAAATGCTGTAGTGCACATTTTTAATCATTGTCTTAAAAAGGTAGTAGAAAGAGAAGGATGAAGGTGATTAAGAAATATGTGGTAAATATATAACTTCTTATCCAATATACCTAATCTGAGGAATTTTCATACTAGCACAAATGTGTTCTTATAGTGAAAGTTCAATTCATTTCCTACCAGGGAAAATTCAATTTTTTGGACTACACATGCACACAGTCAACAAAGTAACATTTGAAATTGAAAATTACAGGAATCAATAACATTTTCTAATGCTAGGAAGAGAGATGCCTGATAAAATCTTTTTCTTTTTTTTAATAACAGTCATTTTTCAATTCCATACAGTGAAAGATTTTTTAATAGGGGGACTCTGCTATGGCAAAACTGGGTAAGATCTCCTGAAGATGACTTTGATACAACTTTTCAAATATTGTTTGAGCGAAAAAAAAAAGCTTGAGAAGAGAAATATTTCCTTACTAATTACCCTAAGAAATAGAAATAGGTATCTGGCAGAGACGTGTTCACCTTCTGATCTACCTTTAGAGATCTCAAATCTAGAGCTAGTGGACAGTATATAAATCAGTTTAAATCATTTGAAAGGAATTCAGCTATTCTGCTTGACTAGGATGGCAGGTTTTCTTTCCATACCTGTAACCTACACTCATAATAAGCACCTTAACCTAAGGTTTGCTTAGAAGTACTGTCTTCTTTTCTGCTAAGTTTACCTGGTTCAGAACATGATCTCTACAGAGTCAATGAAGCCAAATAAAGTGGCATCTTGTGCTACAAGATGTTTCCGAGGAGCACAGATTTTAATGAATGCCTTATGTTGGGCCTTGTATGATGTGATGCCAAGACTGAGGAAGGACTTTCCCCTCTGGCAGGCACAAGCATATGTCCCTGCTGCAAGGGAAAAACAGATGAAGGATAATTTCCAGCTCCAGGCAGAGCTGGAACAGAACTGTACAAAGGGAATCCCTGCACTCTGACTGAAATAATCATGCTTCACAAAAATGCCATATGCATATTTTGTCTTCCTCACATTAACTCTGATTGGTTGACAAACATTTTAACTACCAGAATGAGGAAGATTTGCATAATTACACTACATTTTTAAGAACTATACAAGGAATATGCAAATTTTGGTTTGGTTTCTAGTAGCTTTGCTATCTTTTTATATCTCCCAGGCTGTTGCCCAGCAACAAAAATGTCACAGAAGTTATTCTCATCCATATAGTGGAAAAATCTGTTCAAAAGTAGACCAAATAAGTTATCTAAAAAAAAAATAAAATACATCCCATACTTAATGAATCAGATCTCTCTCTCTCAATCATCTATCGGCTGCTACTTCTTTTTGTTTCTTTTCTCATATCAGCTGTACTCACCATTTTTCAGTTCAGGAGTCAGATACACTTATAGGAGAGGAAGACCTCTATGCTTAGGAGAAAAATAATGTTTTTAATGTTGTTTGGTGTATTACTTCATGAAAGTAGAAAGAAAGACCAAAGGGAAAGAAGTTGGACCTGAAAAGCTGATCACAAGTTATGTGTCTAGGGTTGTTTTGGAAATAAGCTTTTCCTTTTCATGTGCCAATCAATATATTTTTCAGACATGAAAATCTGGTCTTTAGTAAAATCAGATAGAAATCCTCATTGGAAAATGTCAATAACAGTGAGTCATAATGTTTTGTCTGCTGCTCCACGTCTGAAATGAATGAAAAACACTGGACTTATCAATAATGCTTTCCCTAATAAACCAATATGCAAGTTAAAGAAGCACACAACAAAACTTGCCATTATCATCAAAGCAGAAAACAACAGGAAAACCCTAAAATCTTGTAAGAACTAACATTTTATTTTGACAACAAACCTGTGTTATAAAAAACCCTGTTTAAATTAAAAATGTGTGCAACAAAAGGTTTGACACTATAAATTTTATGTGCTTCTCCAAAAAATAGAATGAGGCTGTCACTGGAACTTTTCTTGCTACAGATCCTTCTGTCCTTTGTTCATGTATATAAATGAGAAAACTATTTTTAAAAAAAATAAAATATATAAAGTCAGAATAATTTATGTTGCAAGGGACATCTGGAGGTCACCTAGTCCAAACCCATGCTCAGAGAGGGTCCTGGTTTTTAATAAGCGAAAACATGTGGATGGAAGTAGCTTGTAGTTGACTCAGAAGACATGAGGTGACTGAGCCACAACTAGGAAACTTGCCTTCTAAGTTACCAGTCTCATGGTACATAGAGGAGGTTGAACAGGCTTGTGTTTGGCTTCCTACTTAACTAACTGGAAGGGAGTACCAGTGATCAGGAGAGCTTCAAACTAGATGGAAAAAGGAATTAGATTGTGCACAAAGGAGCCTAGAGTGATCACCTAAAAGTGCATGTGACTGCTAGCTTTGACACCAGGGGAGTGGTAATACTCCACAAGAGCTGCCTTGCACTGGTTGCATTGGCCGCCTCTGACATACTAGAGTCTTTGACCTATGCAGATAGCTGGGACAGGATGCAATCATCTAAGCTGTCCCTGACTTGTGAAGAAGACAAGATGACCTCCAAAGATGACTTCCAATCTTCCCTTACTCTTAAAAG
The DNA here is from genome assembly GCA_022605575.1 of Laterallus jamaicensis coturniculus. Taxonomy (NCBI): domain Eukaryota; kingdom Metazoa; phylum Chordata; class Aves; order Gruiformes; family Rallidae; genus Laterallus; species Laterallus jamaicensis. Next base: position 11,179,723 of record JAKCOX010000009.1, on the reverse strand, counting down.
CAGTGGTTTCTTCTAGATTTTTAGATTCTTTCTTCCACAGGCTCACATAATAGAGGCTTTCTTCAGCAGTTGAAAATATTAGCTTATAGCTGAGATTATACCTGATGTGAGAAAAACAATGAATTCTGTTAAATGTGCTGTTAATGATAAAGTCGAACAATGGTATTAACTTCCAAGGTCATGGCTTCAAATAATGTTTTACTCAAAAAGTGTAAGTTATAAGAACATTCTCATTTGAAGTTTTGTAAATAGTGGGCATAGCAGAGCTACTGAAACATACTGATCAGCTGATAAATCAAGATTATATATATATAAAAATAATTTGTATGTTTACAGAAATACATAAATGTACATACATTGATATGATTAAATCATATACTAAAAGCACAATGGAGAACTGAGATGTGTGATAAGATTACCTGGGTGCCAAGCTTTTCATCTCAGTCTGAAGGCTATGAAAGGCAGGTCTGCATACCACTCTACTGTAAAGCATCTGATATGTGGAAGCAATGTTCATTTCATTAAAAAGAGGGGAAGTCTGCTAACCACATTTAATGCCTGAGGTTTTGATTCAGACAGCAAAAAACAAGACTGGCAAAAAAGCCTGGCAGAGGAAGACTGATTAATGTGAAAGTCTGTGGCAGGAATCTTATACTATGCCTGGTATGAAATGCAGAATAAAGTAGCCTGAGATTTCACTTGTCTCTGGTCTGCCACAACCATGCCTTCACTGAGGTTAGATGTAATGAATAAATGTGCATGAGTTTCCATCTCTCTTTCCCCTAGCTGCTGGGGAGAAGGGCTCTTAAGCGGGAGACTCCATCGAGGGACCCCTTTCTGCAAGCAGCAACCCCCGGGCATAGATCCAGGAGGGCAACTAACTAAAAGCACCAAAGATTAAAAGGAGAGAGGCAGCGGGTGCACCCATCAGCGGCCATTAGCACCCATCAAGAGCCATTGCTTGTCCCCTGCACTGCCTGGAGCAGTTACTCATCGAGGGCGGAGCTAGAGGCGACAGCAATTATCCCTCTCCATACAAGAAGAGCCTCTGGGAGCGCTAGCAACCAGGAGCGCTGCAAACAGGACGGGCAAACAGGGCATGGCACGTCAGAAGGGTGTGGCACGGCACTTCGCCCAGGCAGGGAGAGCAGGCAGGGTAAGCCCAACCCTCTAGCTCACAGGGTAAACTGAGTGGACCGGCTAGTGCTCACAAGGTATGCAGGTCGAGCCAAGGGATTCCTGTATGCTCTGCATTCAGACTGTTGAACCATGGTCTCCACCTACGAAGCTGGGGCAACCCCCACGGAGGGCCTGCATAGGGATGCTGCGGTTCAGGTCTCAGGCTGCAGGGAATGACAGAGTCTGCAGTTGCCAGAGAAAAGAGGAAAGCACCTAACCTGTGTGAGGTGTGAGCAGGTTGATGATCTGCTTTGTTTGGTAGTAGAACTAAAGGAAGAGAATGAAAGACTGAGAGCAATCAGGGATTGCAAGCGAGAGTTTGACTGGTGGAGTAGCTCCCTGGTGTCCCAAAAGAAAGAGAGTCGGGAAGGCAACTCGCAACTGAAGACGGTCCCCTCTCTCTGCCCTAGCCAGGTAAATGGGAGTGACCCAAACCCCGAGGAGGCCTGGAAGACAGTCCCAAATCACAGTCATAGGAACTCCCCCTGCCTACCTACCCCACTCCCCCAGGTTTCCCTAAGCAATAGGTTTGGGGCCCTGGTAGTTGAGGAGAAGGTATGTGAGGAGATGAATGGAGCCCCTCTGCCTCAGAGAAAGCAGAAGCCTAGAGTGAGGCGACTATCCGCACGCCTCGAGACTGCCTCTGTTAGGCAAGAAAGAAAGGTAGTTGTAGTAGGGGATTCCCTTCTCAGAGGGACAGAAGGCCCTATATGTAGACCAGACCCTACACGCAGGGAGGTGTGTTGCCTCCTTGGAGCCCGGGTCAGGGACATTACCAGAAGGCTACCAGGGCTGGTAAGATCAACTGACTATTATCCGATACTGATAGTTCAAGCAGGCAGGGACGCAATCACAAAGTGTAGCCTGCAAGCTATCCAGACAATTTCTGCAGTGTGTTGAAGACAATTTCCTGCCACAGATGGTGCAGGAGCCTACAAGGGGAGGGCGGATGCTGGACCTTGTTTTCACTAAGAAGGATGGGCTCATTAGGGAAGTGAAAGTCGGGGTCAGCTTAGGACAAAGCGACCATGAAATGGTTGAGTTAAGATCCTGAGTGGAAGAAGCAAGCCAAAAAGTAAGATAGCTACCCTGAATTTTGGAAGAGCTAACTTTGATCTCCTCCGCAACTTAATAGGAGCTATCCCGTGGGCTACGCTGTTTGAAGGAATGGGAGCCTGTGAGAGCTGGGTAACATTTAAACAGCACTTCTTCCAAGCACAGGAACGATGCATCCCTTTGAGCAAGAAATCGGAAAAGAGAGGCAGAAGACCTGCATGGATGAACACAGAGCTATTGAGTAAACTCAGAGAAGCAGAAGATCTATAAATTGTGGAAAAAGGGTCTGAGCACCTGGGGAGAATACAGGAATGTGGTCAGGGCCTGTAGGGATGCAACTAGGAAGGCTAAAGCCCTCTTGGAAATGAAGTTGGCAAGGGACATAAAGGATAATAAAAAGGGGTTTTTTTGATACGTGAATAGTAAGAGGATGACCAGGGATAATGTAGGTCCCTTGCTGAATGAGGAGGGTGTCCTGGTAATGGGGGATGATGAGAAGGTGGAGATACTGAATGCTGCCTTTGCTTCGGTCTTCATTTCAAAGGCCCCCTGCTCTGGTTGAGGTAGGGGAGGTCCAAGAGCAGTTCAAAGGGATTAATTAAATTTTTCCATGCTATTTGTTAAAATAATGATTTCCTTGTCTTCTCTCTTGCAAAATGGGAGTGGCATCAACCAACTACCATTGCAAAACTCTTCAGTTTGTAGAGGTAAAAGCTTGAGAAGGAACTTAAAGTGTAATACAAACTGTTACCTTTATTACTGTGAAAACAGAATAGTTATGGTTTGCGTCTTTTTTTTTTTTTTTTTTAATGAGTACTTGATAAATTCTGTTAAGGATGAATAGTGTGTTTCACTGTTGCACTTTACATGTCCAAGATGCTGTACCAGTCATTTTAATGAGTAGGTTAAAAATACCTAAAAGAACAAACCCTGCTCCTCACTTTTATATAGACAGTTACTTATCAGATAACCAAAAATTTACCTTTTAACCTTGATTGGTGATCACCAAACCAGATCGCCTTTAACAGAATTACTTTGTGTTGTTTTATTTGTATTTCAAGCTGGAAAAGTATTTGCTGTCAAAAGGAAATCTGAAGTGTGTATTGCAGTTTATCTAATTGCAAATTATTTATAGAGTCAGAATTATCTTTGAAAGGTTTAAAAGCAACTTTATTTTTAAAGCTTTACTTTCATATAATTAATGATTTTTTTCCAGTAGATTTAGTTGACAATTATCTCCCTACCTTGACATACGAATATGAATGTTTATATGTAGCATTACAACCTATTAATAGCAGTTCCTCCCTCCTGACAGACATATTTTTATACCATATAATATTCACCAGACTAGGTTAAAAAAAAAAAAAGAAAAGAAAAAGCAGCTATATTTAGTAGAAAACAGTTATAATCAACGCCCCATTTCCCTTTTAGCTATTCCACCTACCTTAATTTTAATCTTTCTTCCCTACAATAATGTAGAGAACACCGCGAAACTTCAGTGACATCCAGCAAGCCCAGCCTGTCCCACTGCCCAGCATGTCCTGCTCTCACTGTGCCCTCTATCCTAGGGAACCAAGTTGCGGGCTCTGCCGAATCACAGTGCTACCCTGCATAGCTCATACTGCCAGTGTAGATTCAGGCTTTGACTGAGCCATGATGCCAGGGATCTGGATTGTTACCATATCATTACATATACTCATATCAATTTAGGATGTTGCAACTTCAGCTGGAGGAATAAAAGATAAATCTGAAGTAAAGAGTATCTTTTCCCCCCACCCCCATATTGTGCTTTTTTTAAAACCAAAATGAACCAAATAAGGCATACTGGCATTGCTGCAAGTCAAATGAAAGATCTTTCTAAAGGCTTAAGTAAAACCTTGTCGGTTTAACTTAACTTCTCACCCTAGTACAATAGTAAAGGCATAAAACAACACTAGAGGGTAAATGAAGGATTAAGAACTTCAATATAGATGCAAAATTTGTATAATTCAGGATTTTTATTTTTTTTTAAATAATAACCTACTGGCTTCCTCAATAATGCCAAGACCTAGCCTCTTTTTTTTTTTCCCCAAAGCTTTAAAATTTGAGGTCTGTTTGCTTTCCATTACATCATCTGTCTTTGCTGAGCTACTGCTGCAGTTACATAGTTAAATAAACCTCAGCAGAAACATCCATTTGTGTGCACTAGCATTTTAGGCAGTTGTCTGGTACAAATTTTCAGCTCTTATCCAGGTGTATAATAAAAACTATAATTGTTTGAAACATTTTTCAATGTTATTTACCAATTGAAGAAAAAACCTCCTGTAAAGTAACTATTTTTAATTTTTTTTTAATTCTACCAATACTTGTAACTTAGGCTACCTGAAAGTTGAGTATTTGCCTATGGTAATATCTGTAAAATCCTAAATTTTTATTGTTCCTACTGTTTTCTGTAGTCTAATTTAAAGCCTCTTTTCCAGTCACCATATCACTACAATAAAGTGAGTGTCTACCATTCATAATTATTCAATGAAGTGAACAGGAGGGTACAGACTTGCTTTCCCTACTCAGGATTCCCAACCACATTGTGACTTTCAGTGGCACCTCAGACTGCCAATGAATTTCATCAACCAACATTATAACTGGTTGGACAGAGCAAGACCCTTAAGAATTTCCAGTTCATCTTTCTCCATGCTGGACTATCCAGTGCAACTAAGGGACCACTTGAATAGGACATCCAACTTGCTCTCCGTAATATTAATAAATTATGTTATCATAAATTAAACTTAAAAAATGCACACGATTATAAGAAGTAGGACTCTTTTTGAAAGCTGTTAAGTGACTCAAAGTAGAACCTTTGATACATATTTTTTTTCCCTTAAGTGTGCTCACTGAACCTTCCTATGCACACAGAGCCACATATCATTGCTACTGTCATTCCTAAGAGAAGGTTATAAAGAAATCCTCTTAGGAAGGCTTCTGATACAAAAAAATTGAACAGTTTATAAAATGATATTGAAACCGAGTGATAAATATGCAAATTAAACTTGCCAGGTGGCAGGAACTCTTTCAATGTTCCTTTTCACCTTTAGATAGAGTATGAAAGTCTTCTGCAAGTCTCTCGGTCTCAGAGTGATTTTGAGTAATACTTTGTGAGCAAATTTAAAATTGAAAATTTATATTTTCCAGGTCATTCTTATACATTAAATTAAATACCTCAAGAAAAAATATAAAACATGTACGAACACCTGCAATGAAGAGAATGTCAAGAGCAACGGGATCAAAATTCTATGAAAGACTGGAATGAAAGGGTGGAATGAAAAGAAGACTTATATCTGCACAAAAACTTATGAGTGCCCATAATGAACCAGAAGGGTTATCCATTACAGCACGTGTCCTTCCCTGGCTGGGCCCAGGAGTAGGACAGAGAATTCAGAACGAACCTTCATTGTGCAGATGGGGACTACAGTTTTTGATAGCTGACAACATAAGTGAAATCAAATTTTTTAAGTAATATGAAATAATGGCTCAAATAGTTTAAATGCCTGTGAAAAAAGTGTAGCAGGTGAGATTGCATCATACTGTTAGTTTACATGAAGTTCTGAGGAAACAAATACAATGATTAAAGAATACTGTGATTATAATTGGGTTGTTCAAAGATAACAAGAAAGAAACAAGTTAATCTAACAAGTATATTACTGTTATTTTCATTATTATTGTTACTGCTTTGCTTCCAAAAACAGTTTGCAATTGAGTCTATAAAATGTAAAATTTGATGAGAATTTAAATTGTGTTATTGAGGCCTGTCCAATTTGTTCAGTGCTGGCCAATGCAGAAACAAAAGCAGAGAAAGAGGAAGATTAGTATAAACTACCCACTAGTTTTCCTTTTTAGTTGGCACAGTAAAGCAAATCTGAAGTATATGAATATTTTAATTTTAGACATTACTTATCTAATCCTGTATTATGTTTACCCATCTAAGATTTGAAGTCGGAGTATATAATTTCAAGATTTCTTTCTTTAAAGTAGAAATTTTGCTAAATTCTTACTCCAGGTGTTTACTTCAGAGGTTATCTCACAAATATTTTGAGAATGCTGTGCTAGTTCTCCATTTTTTAACTGTCTTTTTAAATGAAAAGAATGTCTTCTGGTGTTTTTGTCTGATAAGGATACATGGTGAGAATAAAAAATACCTTGTGCTTTTAATAATGGATTATCTTTATGAAATTGACCATTTTTGCAGAGGCCAGGATTAATTTCCTGTCAAATACACCATACAGATATTAAAAGGAGTACCTATATGGTCTTGTTTCTTAGTTTCTCTGCATGGGATTTTTTCACATATGTCCTGGGTTCAGCCCAGCAACAGGCTATGTTAGCCCTGAGAGTATTCCATACCAATTGTGTCATGATCAGGTGGTCCGCCCCCCCGCCCCGACCCCTCCTGCAGGGGCGACTCTGGACTTGGGCAGGGGAGGTTCCGGTCTGGACAGGCGCAGTGCCAGTTCCGGGGGCGACTCCGGACCCATGAGAAACTGCTCCGGACCCGGGCACGGGATGTTCCGGTCTGTGCAGGCGCAGTGCCAGTTCCGGGTTCTTTCTCTTTCTCTTTTGGATCGGCGCGGCAGGCGGTGGTGATGGGGGGTTTGGGAGCGCCGGTCGTTAGTGCCGCATTCAGGGCTCCGAGTCGGCAGCAGTTCGGGCACGCTCAAATTACATAGTGGGGTGAGAGGTTTGCACTGTATATAATAGCACTGTAGTTAGTTGTTTTCATATCTTTTCCTGTTGTTTAGTAAACTATCCTTATCCCAACCCGCGGGCCTTTGGTTGTTTTTTTTTGCTTCCTCTCGGCTCCTCGGCTCCCTCTGTTCGCCCATCCCCCAGCCCTTAAAGAGGCAGGGGACTTTTTCTAACTTTTGTGGGACCCAGTTTTTCAGCTGAGTTTTAAACCACAACAACATTAGAGAGTAATTGTAGCATCCAACTGCAGCTTAAAGAGATTTTTCTATGTCCTAATTAATACAAGCTATATTTTTAAGGATAGAGCAAGTTTAAACTGTAATTTGGATTAAGGTCTCAATTTTGTTTTCCTACCCAACTCATAGTTTAGTTAGGCACTTGGCAGATTTCAATTTTTTTCTGAAATTTATTTTAATTCTTTAGAATCAGATTTCATGTATCTTGCTCCCACTTTCAGAAACACTGGTTTATTAGTCTCTTTCCTGAATTCCTGTTTCAATTATGACAAAGAGATATAATTGTGCAGCCTATTTCAGCTTACAAAGCCAAAATGTTACAGTACCATTTTCTGTCAACTTTCATTTCATGGCAACAGTTTAGATGTTTTGCATTAATCTGAATGATCTAAACTCATGTTAGCAACTCTTACCTTTTCCCCCATAAAACATTCAAAACATTTATATGCACCTCTACACACATATAGTGTGTACCTTTTTCTGTAACACTCCCCCCAAATATGCTTATTATGCATACGTGTGAGTGCATATGCATATTGTAGACACACAGATTTGAGAGTAATTCTCATTCTTTGGGGCTTGGGGGGTGGGTGGTTGTGTGTTGTTTTGTGTGTGTGTGTGTGTGTGTGTTTCGTTTTATTGTAGTTTATTTATTTATTTCTCTGGATATTTTTTTTTTCTTTTACTTACCAGCAAAGAATGTTTTCCTCATAGCCATGTTTCTGATGTATTTCTGATACTTCTTTGGCTTTAGCAAGTGTACGGTACTAGAGATATGCCTTAAAAATCACCAACAGAACCATACCCCCTCTCTTTCCTCTCTCTAGCCCTATCCCCCTCTCTAAATCACCATAAAACCTCATCCCTATGACACCCATGCAACAAAGGAATTCCACCTGTCAGGAATGAATACACATCTTGTTTATCTTAAAGAGGCTTTTCTCAAAGCCTGTAAGGTGTGTCTATGACAAGGACTTAATGACTATGCAATGAGACAATACTGTAAAAAGGCAAGACCAACAAAGACAAAAGAGAGCACTCCACCATCCATCCTGAGGACATCAAGAACGCATTTGCCATTGGACCTGAAGACATTGGAGAATGCTCCACCATCAGACCTGAAGACATTGGACTGACAGGACGCTGTAGGTCTGTGGTTGTAGATCTTGCAATGTCTCTCTCTCTTTCTCTTTTTTCTCTTTCTACCCCCCCTACTCTTGCACATTTGTTGTGGGTCAAATAAAGTGACTTGAACCTTGACTCCGTTTTGAGTCTTAATTCTGTTCTCCAAGAATTGCAAAGGTCTGGTCACAATAAAACACCTAATTGGACATCACTCAGGGGTTAAGCCCAGCCACCCCCAGCCACCCTCAGAGCAATCTGAGGTCCTTTGAAATGAAAAGGGGTTTAACCTCTACCAAATTAGTCTATCTGGTTGTGGATCCTGACAGCAAGGTACATAGATGGCTGTATCAAATGAATGGAGGTATTTAATTAGACATCCAGACACTTTAAGGCTGGTAGTTTCCTCCTAGTTCTGCTAACTGAATGGTATATTCCAGTGGAATACGTATTTTTGTGAAATAGCTCTTCATTCCAAGAGAATCCACAAATAGGCATTAGTTGACCCTTTAAGGAAATTAAACTATTTAAAGTTAAAGCAGTATTTTTTCACAAAACACTGGTTTTACTTGATTATTATTGAACTTTAAGAAACTCAAAGAAAACAGGTGTGATGATAACTCTTTCTAAGAAGAATAAATTGTATTATGGTCATAAAAATGTGACGTCATTCGATAATGCAGGTTATTAATGCAGTACCCTAGATGTGTCTACTGTAATGGCACAAATCAACAAGAGAGCTAATGCAACAGCTAAAGTCTAAACAATTAAAAGTTTATAGTTTATGTACAAATATTCCAAAGAAAGACTTTGAAAACAATGTTATCTAAATTATTATGAAAGGAATGATGAAGTACAAGCTAGTAAATGGAACAGGAAGATGAGAACTAAATAACTAGGGAAAAAATTATAATAATCAGTGAAAAATCAAGCCCAAAAAAAAAGAATTTTACTACTGAATAAAGGCTGGTAGGCAATAATTTATACTCTTCTCAGTTCTTTGCTAAGCTCTTTCTGAAGAGAGGTAAAGATTTAGAACCTTCCTCTCATATGAAAGAGAGAATAGATCAGAAGTCATGTCTGACAGGAACCATGTCTGTCAAAGACTGCATCATTAACCACACTGATTTAACAAAATGGGATAAATAGCTCAGAGGCCCAAGTGAGGGCTTAGAATTTAGTATACTAACAAATGACTCAGTCCATCACTGTTCTTAAGAATGATTTCTCTTGCAAAATATTTTGGCATTTTGGGGTTCTATGTCTTTCATGGGTTCATTTATGAAACTTTTGATGGTAACTTACAAACCTTTTGCTTGTTACAGAGTTCCATTCTGTTATACTTGAGGCTGAAAATCTGTTTCTCTTTAAATGTTTACTTGTAAGTGCTCTGAAAGCCAGATAGACACTTAATAGTGATATAGAATACAATTATCACTCTAAAACTGGCAACATTTTCCAGAGATACAATCCATTCAACTGACCCCCAAAACCTCAATTTGAAGATAAAACTGTACCTAAAAATTGTGTCCAAATGAGACTCACTGTATGTTTTGTCTTTTACACATAATGCACTCACTATACCTTGCACAGAGATAGAAAGAGATAACAATACTTGAAAGTGTTTGTATCTCGTGTGAAACGGGTAACACCGCATTAAGTTGGTGGAAAAGCCAAAATAGTGAGTTGATTTCTCCTGAATTTATAGTCTCTATAGATTGTAGGGATGAGAGCACTTCTGCCGCTTGGGTGAGAAACTAGCCCAATTTTGCCATAGGCATCACAGATGCAGATTCTTCTGTTTGTTGTGACTGTGTTCCTGTGTTGCCTTTTGTTCTGCTGGTTTAGCTTAGTGGCACTGACAGCATCACTACAACTACCAGCTCTGCCAACTCTACCACCAACACATGGGCTGTATATCAGTTTCATATGTTGTGAAGCTAACGGCAGATAGCTAATTATTTGCCTTAGCACATTTTTTAAAGTATTCATTGGCCTGCCTCCTGGAAATCCAAATCACTCTTACCACCTCTTGAAATAGTTTTTGGCACTCTACTTAGACATACGCATCAGATACCAGCCTGTTATGACTGATTTTGTAGGAGTGTCACTTGAATGCTGAATAGTTGACTATGACTATGTTGGTTCTTATTCTGAAAGGTTATACCATGTGGGCACAGAGAGTGTGTATATGTAAGAGCCCAAAATGATTATTGGAACAGCTCTAGATTTTCCAGTCCACATTTTCCAGTCACACAAAAGAACAAGAATTAAAACTGTGTAGTGCACATTTACTTTTGTTTGGATTCAGATGCCTATTTCCTTCTTGGAATGCTGTTTTAAACTCCTCAAAAGCTGTTCAAGCTTTTCCTCTGCTCCATCGGACTTCATCATAAATCATTACACTCTGAGATGACATGCTGCCATAAGGGCAGAATAGCTGGTGCTGAACAGCACAACAAACACAACTGGCTTGCCGAGCTTTCCGTTATGATACACCTGGACCCAGCCCTCTGTTTTTAAGCTGTTGTTTGGGCCAAAACACCTAGCAGTGGGATCAAAATAATAACATACTGAAAGTCCTCTAGTGTGTGTGTACAATCTGTATACAGTCATTAGCAAAGAGTAGGTCACAGGCCAACAGCTCTACAATCTTTGACTTAGTGCAGTCTCTGTAGGCTGAAAATTACATCGTTATTTAAATGCAAACACTGATTCCTTTATTATTGGCTCAAAATCAAGAGCTGCTGTGGAAAAGATATTTAAAATAATAACCCAGTAAAGACCCTTTTTAAAAAACAAACATAAACAAAATGCCAGTTCAACGTTTCTTCTCAAAAAACACAACCCATCCAACCAACCATCCAAACAGAAAAACAAACTGCCCTCTGTCCATCATTAGCACGAAAGCTCTAACAAACCTCAAAATGCCACCAACCAACACTGTGAAGAGATTTGTGGAGAGGCATCTGAGAGACTTCGTGATGACAAAAATTCTAACCAGGACCTAAGTCTACCCCCTGACTTCTTCTTTCAGAAGCCTGTCTGCAAAAATCAAATTAAAGGTTTTGTTCAGACTGAAGGCTTATTTGTAACTTTGACTAGAATATATTTTTCTATATAGTCTGGACATACTATGAAAAATATAATCATATTTTTATAATTATATATAGCAGTAAAAATCAAGGTCTACCGTACATGATATCAGCCAAGCTACTGACAATAACCAAAACAGAAACCCAGACTAACAGTCTGTGTGTTTGTTGCTTGCAACCATGGCTGTCCAACCACCAAGGCATGCATAATGTCATATACAAGAATCCTTGTGGATTCTGAAGCAGCATTCTAATCTAGTAAGAAGAATTACATACAGGAATATGCATAAAAAAGGAACCAAACCTGCAGGTACACCAGATGATGTGTAAACAAACATCTGGGAGCAGGAAGATCCCTTGTAGGAATGGCTCCAGTAGCAGAGTTTGAGACTTTTTAATTACTTTTTTTTTGGTGGAAATTGAAATATGAATGTAATTTTTTAAATTCTGTCAGATTAATATTAAAGGAAAGGTATTTTACCTATGAAAATCCTTCCAGGAATAGAGGGTGAAAGGGCAGAAGATGGGAGGAAAATAATGGTTAGGAGTTCAGACTGCAGTGGGCTAATTTCTTTCATTTTTTCTTTCACTGTGATGTGTTTCAAGGAACTTAATTTGGTCTCTGCTAAAATTTCTCTGTCTCCCAAACTATGAATTCAGAAAGTGCAAGCTGCTATTTTCTTTGACTTACTCTAAGAGTTTGTTCTGAGATTAAATCTAATGTTTTATATAGCTGATCATTAATAGTTTATGTATTTCATAATCATTATTTACGTTTCTTAACTGCTGTCCTCTTGTTTTTTATGTAAAAGGACATTTTAACTAATTATTGTTCAGCAACAAAGGCTTATTCTTATTTAGTATGAGTAAAAAGCTCCAACAAGAACTGATTTCTAGGAAAACAATGTATCCCTCCAATACAGTTGACCTAGCTATTCCCATGTAAGTTAAACTAATAGATTTTTAAAATTTCTCAGGTAATTTAATTGCCTCACTACCTGCCTCTATCCCTTGCGTTCAGTTTTGCTGTACTTTCTCTTTAAATGCAAAAAAATTACTGAAACAAAATTTTAACTGGGATGCAGATAGATTTCATCTAAACTAGAGGAAGAACAACAGAAAAAAGCTTGCACTTTGATACCATTAGCTGCAGAATCATTTGATATCAGTTAATGAACTTGTTAAATGTGACAAGAATTAATTGTTGGCAGTTGCTCTGCCATGCTTACGCTGGAAAAAGGGTTACCAATTGAGGAGGAGGAGACTAACAGTACTCACTATCTTTTATTTTACATTTATTCAGAAAGCCAGATGGCTTTTTACAACTTTAAGAGAAGCCCGTATCCTCATATTTCAGAAAAAGTAATTACACTTCCTTTCAGGAAGTTTCAAAGTTAAAGTGTCAAAACAGGGCTTTCCCCCTGCCCCAGCAATTCCCTCCCTGAAATAGACTCTGCCTAAATGAAGCTAATTTCATGAAGAATTTCAACTGACAAAACATTATGGATTGACAACATATGGTTCAACTGGATTTTACTGAATCAGCTATTGTCAGCCTTCGTGGAAGGAAAATGGCTGAAATGGATAAGAATAACTTATTATAACTTATTGTATGTAGAGCTGACTCCATTATAAGTGAGGGTTGAGAATTAAGGAGCAGTAACAGGTGGGGTTTGGGGTGTGAGGGACATTCCTCACACCCTTCCCCAGCTCTAGCATGGGGTCCCACCCACAGGAAACAGTCCTCCGTGATCTTCTCCAACATGAGTCCTTTCCACAGGGCTTCAGCTCTTCACCAGCTGCCCCGGTGTGGGTCACTTCTATGGAGTGCAGTCATAAATCATAGAATGCCTCTTAGTCTCTCAGACCCAGGCTGCTCCAGCCTAGTCCTCCATGGGGTCACGAGCCCTCCCTCCCGCAACAAACCAGATCCAGCATGGGTCTCTCTCTCTCTCTTGCTCATCTCTGTTTCTCTGTCTCTCTCTACAGGCTGCAAGGGCTGGCAGGGGCTTGCTCCAACGTGGGTCACAGCATCTCCTGTATGTCTCCAACTGCTTCAGTGTGGGGCCTCTCCACAGGCTGCAGGTGGGCTCTCAGCCTTTTTCCATTGACTGCAGGGGGGACACCTGCTCCACCACGGGTTTCCCCATGGGCTGCAGGGGCATCTTCCTCTCTGGCACCTGGGGCTCCTCCTCCCTCACTTCCCTGACCTTGGTTCCTTCAGTTCTTTACATCTTCTCACTCCCTTCTCTGGTGGCAAAAAGTGGTCGCTTGCATTTATTTTCTCCTAAATCTGGTTCCCAGAGGTGCTGTGACCGTCACTGATGGGCTTGGCCTTGGTCAGCAATGACTCTGGCCTTGAGCCCAGCTGGCATTTGCTCTGTCTGGCCTGCAGAGAGCTTCTGGCTTCATGCAGAAGCCACCCCTGCAGCCCCCCTTCTCCACCAGAACCCTGCCACACAGAACTTCAAGATCAGTCTTCCTGGTTTTTTGCAATTTTCAGTAGCATTGTCCACAGCTGAAAAACAGAAGCAGCATGAACAGAGAGAATACGTGTCAGGTCAAATACCAATAACTGAGGAAAAGGTTGTTACAGCTGCAAAAGGAGTCCTTGACACCTCTGGCTTTGACTCTACAAGAACTCTACAAGAACAAAAGTGTGAAGGTTTTTACGCTCAGAGAGTTGCTGTTGTAAGCTTATTAAACAATTGATTAACTTCTATAAATCTTTAAATAAATAGAACCAAGTAGTGTTTTCATCCTACATTCTAAGCAGGAGCTTGTTACCAATTGCCATACTTAGATATTCGTGTGTAGTGCCAGATACATGGAGCAAACCTATTTTCCTGTTTTTTATTGGGACAGCTGCTGTCCTGGACAATATTTTTAGATAGCAGTTACATTTTCTTCATCAACCTTAATTTTCCAGCTTTCTGCAGGTGTTCAGAACCACAAATAACTCTGAATACATTCTATTCTCTCCCTCATTTTTGTTTCCTTGTCTACCCAGTTCTAATAGAAAGCATATTATAGAAACTAGAATCGCTAACACCATGTAAAGTGAACATTTTGTCAGTCAAACTCCTGTGTTTTGTGTCAAGCTAGAAAAATGCCCCAGTCATTCAATTGGAATAATCATCAAGACCCTTAAGCAGAAGCTTGTTATACCAATACGAAGAGTAATTTGAGGAATCCTCTAAGAATAAACAAACACACACACTCTTCCTTCTGAGGGCAATGAGGTGCTGGCACAAGCTGTACAGAGAAGCTGCGGCTGCCCCCTCCCTGGCAGTGTTCAAGGCCAGGTTGGATGGGGCTAGTGGACGGTGTCCCTGCGTATGGCAAGGGTTTGGAACTTTTGAATCTTTGAGGTCCTTTCTAACCAAAACTATTCTACATTATGAAAGCTTTAATTTAATTGTTAATGCCAGAGCTTTAAGAAAAAAAATAAATATAACAACTTTGAGAAATATAGTAACATGAACTTTCTTTCTATGTTTTGAGGTTTTATCTTTTTTTTTTTTTCCCATCCATAGCACAGCAAAATATACTGCACTTTAGACCTAACACAGATTTTATGTAAATAATGAGCAGCTGTTTCCTACGGAAACTGTGATCCAGCATTTAAGTCATACGTTGGCAAGTAATTCATAACAAATTACTACAGTTAAATTCTGTTTATATGCTTTCTGTAAATAAACACTTACTTGATGGGTGAATTTCATTTAAAAAAAAAACCCAGACAAACTAATTTGGGTTTCCAGTTCACATATGAGCCATTACCTTGTCATCTGACACATTGTGTGCACAAACTCCTGATAAGTAGCTTTTAAAATATGACTAATTTTAAACATGTGTATTTAGTAAATCCAGCTGTTTTGATTAAACACAGTCGTAAAATCTATTTATTTTATTTAATGAATCAAAATAATGAGATTTCATCTGTGAATAATGTTGTATATGAATGATAGTTTATTACAACAAATATTTGGCAATACATAGTTAAAACAAATTTTACATTAGTATTCATGCCAGTGAACTAATTTGCTCATTATTTGTAGCAAGCAGAGAGAAAGGTGTAAACACAGTCAAAGCAAATGCAATTAAATTGAAAAATTGGGGGGAAATGCTGCATTGGTACAAGAGCACCTAGGAAGAAGTCTGAAAAGGTTATTTATTAAAAATATATTTTATTGACTCTCTTATATTCCCATTATAAAATCAAGGACATACCTATTCATTTGACTGCCAAATCACCATTTAATTTTTTATTTGAAGTCAAATTGCAGATAGTTGTATAAATCAGAACAAAATCTTCACTGTCAATGTTACAAAAAGGGAAACCAGTTAGGAATTCTTGATTTACAAAAACCTAAACCTGTTATGTGGTCCAAGTCTTGCCCTCGAAAACAGAATAAGTCACATGGATGCAAACCGTAAGAGAAACCTCATAGGCAGATCTGAAGAACTGAAATAATTGTTCAATACTAATTTGGAAAAAACAAATATGGCAATCACATGACTTTATTCACATATTACTATTGTTAAATACAACTGGTTTTATTTACTAAACACTGTAGTTTGTAGCTTTATCAGAATATTCATATAAATCTAAAATGTATTCACTTGAAAAGCTTTATTATAAACATGATTTATTAATAGTCTAGAAATGGAATGAAACTTAGAAAGATCTGTATCTTTAATCATTAAGAGAGGATACCGCAAATATTTTTTCAAAATGCTCTCTCAGGAAGAAGTTAATGACCAGGATGAATGGGGTCTCTCAGCCAGTCAGAACGGGGTGTTTTTCCCAGTCATTCCCAGTTAGGTTTTCTTCAGCCTCTAGTACAGCTAGCTGTTGGGATCCCCCTGTCACTCCAGAAATATAGATGGGTTCTGCCTCTTCTATGTCATTAGGGCACACCGTACACTGGTGTCTACTAGAATCTTATCTTGTTGTGGAATTGATGGGCCAGACTACTGAATCCACACAGACCAGTAAACTCAGTTTTTCATTTCTACTACCTGTCTGGAGGCAGGACCCTCCTAGTGTTGGTTATAGCATCTGTTATGTCATAGCAACAGGAGCATGCTGTCTTGAACATCCCAAGTATATTCAAAATTCTAAAAATCTGCTGTAACCAGTCTGAAGGGAAAAGGGGAGATGAAAGAGCAGGAGAAAATATTTGCCCACCTCTGTCTTCCCTATAGATTGGGTTCAGTTAATAATACATTCCAAGAGACATCATGCAAGGTACAGGAATGACAGCAATGCCACAGACAAACACCAGTTTAAGCTCATGACCACTGATGTTATCATATCATAATTCGGTATTACACAGTCCAGCAAAATGAGAATCCTGATCCCTCTCCCAGAGGTGATGAACAGTGATGCAGAAAAGTAGTACATAAAGACAGCAGATTATACTTGGGTACTGCAGCACAATTCCAGCTCAGAAAGACCTCCATCAAGCAATGCAGACCGTGTACCATATCATATTATCTCACTATGCACCTGCAGTTTCTTGGGTAAGAACCTGTTTACCTTTCCACTGGGCAAATCACAACTCTGGCAGATGCTTTTACATCTGAGTCTTTAATGTAAAAATAACTTTGAGACATCACACCCTTTTCAACTCTCAAAAAGTGCACACACCTCTAAAAGTCAAAATAGTGCTGCACTCTATGCAAAGGGCATGTGAAGGGAAAGCTAATTAAGTGGATGAGGAAAGGCCAGATTTTCTAATTATGTATCACCACACTTGCTGTACATTTGTTAACTGTTATCAGAACCATAATAATTATGTACGTGTACTAGAAGTTTTGAATTTTACTAGCTCTAGTGAAACGAAAGGACATTATTATGTGCCAGAGTACCATAAGCTGTCTTGAGCTGCTGATGAAATTTCCATGTATATTTCTTCTGACAACTTCTAAAATGTCTTTCTTGGGTACAGTCTAAGAATTCTACGTTTACAAGTATATAAGAAAGTGTAAGTACTACTCACACTAGTCTACTCTCCTTAACCACATGCACACAATCAATTTTCATTTAACATGTGTTGAAAAGTGAAATGAAGGAGTAGCACAGAAATGGTTCTAGTGGTAATTCAGGGTTTTTTTTTGTTTTGTTTTCCTTCTTATAGAAATTCATGTAGATTAGGCTCTTAACCTTCCTTTTCCCTTAATCAACATAGAACACTCTTTTAAAGAAAAAAAAATTCTAGTACTAACAGAATAGAAAGACTAATGTTTCTGAAACCCTAATGATACAATACATAAAACACTAACTTGTACATCAGCCAGTTCTTTACAAAAAGAACATCATTACTGTATTATTTGACCACCACAAGGTGTTGAATATATATATGTGTATATATATTCTCACTCATTCTCTCTCTCTCTATATATATAAAGTAGTAACCTACTTTTACCATTTTATAAATGGAAAACCGAGTTCCAAAGGAAAATATTCTCAATGGTGTAATTGTTCCTTTATCCAATGGTGTGTTTGTCCCCTTATCTCAGGATTTAAAATGAATTAAATTTTTCAGTGAATTGTTCTCTACAAAGGCCCTTTGTTAGATTCCATTTCTTCCATTAGCAGTTCTTATAGGACTATGTGCGAGTAAGGTATAAATCTAAAAATAAGTAACATGCTTTTCCAAAAGTGTGGTTTATCATTACCTAGTGAAGGAGGAAAGTCAACCTCTGAAGAAAAAGGTAGCAAACTCATGAATGTGTCAGTTAAATGTTATGATAACACTAATCATTGGGAAGTGTCTATGTTTGAATGGGATCAGGAGAGAGGCCACAAAAAATATAAGGCTTGATCAAAAATACGCTGCATAGAAGTCATAGGGAGAGAACCAGTGAATATTTAAGTGTATGCTGATATAGTCACCCATTTAGCAAAATCTATAGACAGTGACAAATATTGCGAGCAAAAACCCTGTAGGTGTTACATGATGTCCTAAGAATTTTCATACTGTGGTCTACCTCTGCGGCTGTGCATCTTAAAACATTCTGTTTAACTGGGGGAAGAAGCACAGAATTTGATGCAATAGTGTGTAGCCAAGTAGAAACATGTTAAAGAAGATAAATGAAGCCAGGCACAAGAACTATGCAAAACTGAAGACAGGCAAGACATGTAAGCCCTAATGAAAAGACAATGGTAAGAACCTGTGCCAGAAAACACAAGATGTCTTCAATGACACAAGCGAAAGATGAATGGTTCCTACAGACACTCCATTTTTTGTTGAGGTTTTTTTTGTGTGTGTGTGAAATTTATTTTATCTTTTCTTACCCCTCCATACAGTAAAAAAAATACAACTTCAAAACACAATCCTACCAGTCCTGGAAGAAGTCTGACTTCAGTCAAGGCCCTTTTTGCTTTGCATGTGTGTCACAAAATAGCCACTATTCAAACAAAAGAATAAAACATATAATGATAGAGAGTGTCTTCTGCCAGAAATTTCTTTTTATTCTAAATATTTTTACCTGGAAGTGTGTATGTTCATGCACATATGTCGCTGTGGCAGAAGGTGGCTGAGCTTCTGCATGTGATGAAGGAGAACAGATGTCCTGAGACTTTTTAGTTTTGAACATAATTTTGTTATTTTCATTTGTTCTGAAGTGCCAAACTGTAAGCTCAGAGCATTCTCAGCTTTTCAGTCGTCAAGAGTGAATGCTTAGACCGAAACCTGAATGAGAAAGCTGAAGGCAGCAGGACCATTAAAAACATCTTTAGGAAGCTCAGATATTTTTACCTGAGCTTCAATCAAGAGTTAATCCTGTCATATAGTCAGACCAAGTAACTGTTAAGATGATGACATTGACTGGTATCTCACAGAAACTTTAGTGATCAAAACTGATGAGCACTAGTGAACTTACGCAGTAAATAAAAATCATAATTTTAATTTCTTTTTCTTCACATTTTTCACACTTCCAGATATTTTTTGAAGTACTGAAAGCTAGTGAAATCCTTAAATTCTATTCAAAGATGCTATGGAAACTAATACTTCTACAATCTGAAGTATAATATCAGAAAAATGTTATTTTAATATTGGACAAAGAAATAAAAATCTTAAATATTTAAATTCTAGTAGCTAAAACCCCTTTGATTATAACTTGAATTATTAACTACTAAAATCTGAGATAATAATAGAGTTAAAGTGTAACTGAATCTGTCAACAACAGAAAATATTTCTTTTATTTTTCAGACCTATATGTAATCATTAGAGAATACCCAAACCTCTATTTCCTATGCAATTATAACATTCACCAAAAATAGTTATACACAATAAACATACCCTTACCTAAAGCTTATGTAAATTTTCAGTTTTAATTAGCTTAAGGATTGGATATATTTGCAATTTAGCAAAATTGGTAACTACTGTTCAGTTTGGATATGGTAATGAAAAACTCATGATTGAAGGAAATAATCATCTAAGCTATAATCATTAACTCCTTCATTTTTCACTAAATCCTGTTTATCTTTTATATACCTTACTATGGGAAAATATAGTGATAGAGAAGTTTACACTATAAATCCTATAACTCTCTCTTGGGCTTGCACATAGAATAGTTTACATTGAACATTGAATAGTTTTACACCATAGAGGAATTACTATAAGACAGCATGAATCCTGCATTGTCTCTGTATTGTTTGTATTACATTTACTGTAAAATATGGTGCAAATGTACATGCATTTCCAGGCAAGAGTACTGAGTCTATTTGGAGTCAGGATTCAGACCTTTTAAGATGTTGGTATTGATTTTAAGAATCTGCTTCTATCAACATTGACTGAGTCAGAGAATTTCAAGATGTCTAGTACTACGTTCCTTTGCAGTATGTGAAAAATGAATGCAATGTTTGTGAGATCATGCTAATGGGATAGTGTTTCATCCCTCCATCACCCAGTTGAAGGTAAAAGTGAAGCAGAAGGAAGACTGTGCTATGACAGACTTATATGTCATCACCTACTGACTACTCTAACTTAGGGTGTCCCTAAGACAGCTGGAAAGGCCAAAGCGAAAGGTGCTGGAATTAAATCCTGACAGAACTGGGGATAAGGGAAGAAAAAAATATAGACAACTCTGGGCGCCTGGCTAGCTGGTCCAGGCAAGAGTTACATCTCGCTGTTGCTTGCAAAACAGCCATGGGAAAGTTTTGCTTCTTGCTGAAATCACTGACAAGGAGTTAAAGCAATTGTAACAAGCTCCGGGTTCTGAGAAATTCCGTTGTGGTGATACAAACCTGCAGATGGCCTTTCCCCCCCACCTTTTCTCATGCTCAGCTAATTGGGGAGCAATTGTGAAACCTCCCTTGAAAGTATATAAGCTGCAATTGTCTTGAATAAAGTGAATTGATTGCTCTTAGCCGCATCGTTGTGCGATCTCTTCCAAGCGCCATCCCGCTCTTCTGTAGACCCTGACTCTAAAACATTCCCTGAAAGAGTAAGGGAAAACTACGACAATTGGCGCCCAAACAGGGACTGGGAAGAAGGTTTTGGAGACAGTTGCAGCAGATGGACTAGCACCGAACAGGCCGTAAGTGTTGCAGTAGCTGGAAGCGGGGTTTCTACCTGCCCTCTGCGTCCACTATGGAGTGGCAAGCTGCGGAAAAGCTGCTCTTAAGTATACTCTCTAAGAGAGGTGAGCAGGCGACTCCTACAGGGCTTTCTGAGGAGAAACTGACTGTATTTTCTCAAAGAAAAGAGAGCAGTTGTTTCCAAAGGGGCTTATGGACTTAATTAGGTGGGCTCAAGAGTCAGGACACCTTGGGGAAGTAGCACCAATATTCAATGCTGCTGAGTTACAGGACTCAACTGAAAAAGAGCAATCTAAAACTTTGGGGGTGAGGCATCTGAGTCCCCTAAATCTACTTCAAAAACAAACAAGTCAACACCAACTCCAGCTTCTACAGTTGAGGATACCCCCTCAAATCTAACTCCTAATTGCCCTGCTTCCTCTGAAACTAAAACATCAGGGTATGAAAAAGAGGGGAGGAAGTAGAGACTGAAATATGTAGACTTACTGTACGATTGCTAAAATTAGAGATATCACAAAGACAAAAATTACAGAAAAGTAATCGACATAAAATAGGAAAAGGAGGAGGCAGTTGTTACTCCATCATTGACTTCTGCCCCTCTGTACCCAGGAGTCTGTAGCCCTCCCTCCCGTTGGACTGGACTTATATGCAATGCATAGTGAAATTCCTCCACAATATGCTCTCTAAGAGAGTAATTAAAAATGATGAAAAGTTTCTAAGACAGATCCTTTTGCGGTGCAAAGAGAGGAATCTTATAACAAACGTGAATACAGCATTTGATTTACCTGCTTGGGAGTTCAAATCCTTGACGAACCCTCAGTTGGGGCGAAAGAAGCAAAGTTGTTAATAACTCTCAGGAAATTAAGTAAAAGAACTTTAACTGAAATGGAGGCAGAATGTGTTGCTGCCGCCTCAGCCTTCGTAGCTTTAACACCAGTTCTGTAGAACCAGTTCAAAAAGGGAAAAAATCTACTACAGAGAATGTGGTTTTGTTTTTGGGTGCTATTTCACCCACCCCAGTTACTCTGCTAAGTAAAAATGCTGTGTTATCAGAACAAAGTGATAAAACTGTTGGAACTGAAGGGGAGCGAGTAGTGCATGTAAATGTGCCACCATGATCTGCACTCCCCCCACTATGATGCCTGTGGAAAGAAAAAATGTGGAAACAAACGTGCAACTGGACTGTCTTTAATATCTATCTGCCTCTAACTTTTACTGAGCCTAAAACACCCCATGACGCAGTTGAAAATGTTAACCGAGACCAGCAACTTCAATTTGTCCTTGAAAAGTGAGAAAACATGAAAGTCTTGAACCCCTCATCTCAGAAATTACCACTGACACACTCAAAAACTACAAAGACAAAAACTATGGAGATGGAGAATCACCAATTAAGGCACAGGGCAGTGTTGCCCCCACGGACAAGAAAACTAAGGAGAGGGACAAGAATCCTATGGAGGTGGACAAGTATCAGCTCCAACAACCATCGGAGCAGGGACACATTTCATATTAATACCCATCACTCCCATCCATATCTCCCGACGAACTCATCAATATATCACTGTCTCCTGACATCCAAGAGCCTGGGTACATAAGGTGGCATCAGAATGGGAAAAATGGTTAAATCAGGGGATTTTGATTCAAACTGAAGGAAATTCTAGTTCCGCTTTATTGCGGAAATTAAAGGGTAAAAGTTTATTTGTGGATGAGCGGGTGGTGGAGAGGGATGTGACAACTCATGTCTTGCAATGTCGTTTGTCTGATTAATCGGTTTGCAGCAATTCAGTTTGCAGTTCGTTCATATGTGCTATAGGTTCAGGGATGCGTTTGTCCACTGAGAGCAAAGCTGGCTACTTAGCAAAATGATTCTTTGATAATGGCCATTGAAAATGGGCAGCTTACTTTAAAAGTTAACCTGGTTAAAACAGTGATCAATAGCTGGCCTTCCACAAGTTTGTGGAACATGTAAAAAATTTTAAAAGATTGTGTTTCTTTCTTTTTTTCTCAAAAGGTATCACTGGGTACACTCCCACAAAGCTTAAAAAATTCACCAACTGTGTGCCAGGCTTACGTAGCCTGGGTGTTTGCCCCAGTACAAGAAACACATCCTGATCTAATCTTTTATCATTATATGGTTGCTATATTGATTGTGGGAAAAACCTTGGACATTGAAAGTTTGATTCATGAGTTAACAGTGCATTTGAAAAACAAGGGGTTACAGATTACTCCACAGAAAATTCAAAATAAGCCCGTGTGAAGATAATTGGACTGCCAGATTGATTAAAGTACTGTATCAACTCAGAGGATTGCATCAAAGCTGGGATTGGCACAAATGATGTTCAAAGTTGCTTAGAAATATTAACTGGATTAGATCATTGTGTGGTAATATGCATCAGTATTTTATTACCTATATTCGCAGCCACAGTGAGCTAACTGACTAACTCAAGGTCTAGCAGGGAGAAACCAGAGAGCAGACAGGCTGGTAGCACTGGTAAGGGAACAATACACCACTAGAGCCATAGCAAGGACATTGTCCCTACTGCTTGGCTATAGTGCTGTAGAAAGGAAACCTTACCAATTGTGGAGTTGTGGGCATGCTCTGAGGTTCATAGCAGGAATCTGGGGGTCTCGTCTACACCAATGCCAGCCATTTTCTGCTGCTTATTTGCCTGTGTTTTGGAAATACGCATGTGCAGTTTTCCCTCCACCTCCTTGCAGAAAGTACTAGAAAAGGAAGGTCATGCATGCGTGAATCCAGTGAATCCAGTGATTCTGCCATGATGATGGTGCATGACAAAAAGAAATTGATTTCAAGGCCATAACTGGCAATGAAGACCACGTATTTGCTAAATATTGGGTGACAGAGTGGGAAAACTGTAGACTGCCTGCATTGCGTATTCCAAAATTGATTGGGTTTGCATTTCCGAAAACAAGAAATAAGGGAATATATTAATCTGACAGTACCAATTTATGATGCATTTTTAGTTTTGTTAACTTCTACTTAATGAATTCTTGTGATCCTCACAGATACTTGTCTGATCACTCTCATAATCAATCCACAAAAGCATAGCAATGTTTAAACACCAAATGATGAAGTTAAAATATGAGGATAGTTGGCTGGATGGATGGTTTAACACCTGGGGAATTGCTAGCCTGTTCAGAGATGTTATTAAGGCTGGTCTTGTCATCCTACTGATAATATTGTCTATGCTGATAATAGTGCTTTGTTTGGTTCTATTGCTTAAAAAACCTGATTAACAAAGCCCTTACTTTGGCTGTTTTGTTTTTGCAAAAAGACCTTTCAATTTTTCCTATGAATAGGGTAACAAGGATCTATCAGAAGTGTGCATTAGGACATATTGTGAAGATTGGTTGTGCTAATTTGAAATTTACGACATGAAGCATATTTTGAACCAAAAGCAAACTTCTAAAGGGTTGATCTCATTGGATGAAAGTTAGTTGAGACAGGATCAAGCTCTATGGATTCACAGGAAAATCTTCTTGTTGAAATTTGAGGATCAAGACCATCTTGACATGGTAACATGCTTGTGGTACTTCATTTGTGTGATGAGTTGACCTTGGCTGGACGTCCCCACCCAGCCACTTGTTCTATCCCTTTCAAAAAGGTAAAAGTGATAAGAATTCGCAGGTCAAGATGAAGACAGGTTAACAAGTGAAGCAAAGTCTCATGCAAAGAAAAGACCTGATGATCTCTTGAGGTCCCTTCCAACCCCTATGATTCTATGATTCACTACATCCCATTGGCAGTCAGATGTCCAGACATTTCCAGGAAGGTGGGCCTTCAGCAAGTGTAATGGCAATGTAACACTGAAGACAAATACCAGAAACATAAATGTCTGCTCTTTCTCCTTTCCCTGAGCCTTTATTTCTGAGCATTAAGTCATAGTATGGAATACCCCTTTGGTAAGTTGGGGTCAGCTGTCCCAACTGTGTCCCCTCCCAGCCTCTTACCCACCTGCAGCCTACCCACTGAGCAGAGTTGGAAAAAGAAAAGGTCTTGATACTGTGTAAGCACTGCTCAGACATAGCTAAGAGGATGTATTACCAACATTACAAAATACAGCTCCATATAAGATCTATTTAAACAATGTTGAATGTTCTGAGATTAGTATGAAAGTACCCATATATAGGCGTTATTCCTTGAGAAATTAATTGTTTCAGTAAATTTTAATTTTTGACTTACTCTTTAATAATGAAGTAACTTCAGCAGTGCATCAAGATCCTTGGGGAATGTGAAGAGAACAGAAGTTAACAGGGAGATTTCTTAAATTTCATTACATTCTTGGCCTGGTATGTCACCACACCAGAATGAGAGAGAATATACTAGCTCTGTAAAACTTATTTTGAGTGATCTAGACAAAAAGGTATGATCCTTTCATTATTAAAGGCAGGGCTATCATGCTGCCTGGAAGTGATAAAGCTGCCATTATGCAACTCTGAAAGACACTATTTATTATGATATGAAAGTGAAGACTGTGATGTGCCTTCAACTGTATAACAAAAGGATGCTTCTGAATCACATAGTATCACAAAATTACCTTCTTGCTTGATATCTTCTTATTCTCTCAACTCATGGGTTTTTTTTTTCTCCTTCAATAAATACACTAGGAAAAACAAAGATTTTATAAGAATCTTCTGTAGTGATAATGACTCCACTTAAAAAAACCCTGCACTTTGTTATTAAAGGTGCAAAAAGACTAAAGCTACAGAGACAGAAACTGTTTAATTCAATTTCCATTAAACTTTTAAACTCAGAATTTTTACTCTTGTAAATGCTTGGCAACATTGATAGTAAAGCAATGTATGTCAGTGGAGCTGAAGAGTTAATAAGACTCTGTGAGCTTGTCAGCAACTATAAGAGATGCAATCTAGACAAATATCTAGGAGAAAGATGTGTGGGATGGAGACTAAAGGGGGTTCAATTGACATTCTAAGCTATACTTCATCAAATCATTCCAGCTCTTCTGTTCCCTGATTTTTGTGTGTCTGTCTTTATCCTAAAAACTAATTCCAGTTTGACTGTAAGTTCAGTTTTAACTACATAGAAGAGAATTATATCCATATAACTCAATCTCCTTTCACAAGCTTAAGAAAAAAACCCTTCCCATCAAAGTGAGCAAGGTTTTGAAAATATTTCAGAGTTGCAATGCTGTATCATGTATCACCATCAAATTTTATTGTTACTATAAAATGGCAAGCCACTTCACAGAGTTTTTAAGCACTTTTTTTTTCTTCTATTTCTATAGGCTGACATACAGTGATACAGTTTTTCTCCTACCAAAATGATCTTTTACTCACAGTCATATATGAAAAAACCAGCTGATAGTGTGAGCACCAACAGAGAGCAGATCATTGGATATACATGTGTGTGTGTGCGTGTGTATGTGTAAGGGTGGGTAGGTGAATGTCCAAAATTAAACTTTTAAATTCTGAAGCAGAAGCCTACTACTTGTTAGCAGTGACAGATATGGGCTGTTTGCAATTTTGGCAAGATCTGGACCAACAGAAACGGACATGTCCTGAATCCTCTAATAAATAGAGAGACATTAAGAAAGAACCACTAATTAGGAGGATGATCATATGTTGCATTTCAGCATATAGACGCTTTAAATTGTGAAAATAGGAGAATTGGGGATTTGGAAAGAGAAAGGCTTGTGCTGAAAAAAGAGAGTGCTGTAAGAACTGTTCTTTAAAGAAGATGATCCCGACAAGAAGGTGAAGATATTGGTTATAGGAAATATCCCGAACAAGGTGGAAGATGATGGAAATCAAGAAGCTATATGGAGATAAAAACCAAAGATGTATGGGGACCTTCACCAGCAGCATCCAAGATGGGTAAATACACAAGCAGTGGCACAGTAGGAATGAACACAACCTTCTGGAGACCTTTCTGGGCCAGCGGTGACATTGCTGTGATGAAGAGATGGAGAGAGAGTGAAGATACCATTGACTGAATATATATGATAATCAAGCAAGGTAAAAGCTCTCAGTGCCCTTGTTCTTAAATAAACTCCAGTATCCAGATCCACTCTGCTCTGTCATTTACTCTCCCTCACCTATGACACTCATCAGTGGTGCTCCCCTGTCTTTCTGTACTCATTTCCCAGTGCATGCAGTGATTCTTTCTGGTAGGAACAATAGCACTTGTTGCAGCACCTCCACCAGGCCTGCTTTTGTCTGTCTCTGGCTCAGAGAAATTCCTGGGAGAGATACCCTTTTCTTCTCTCTCTGGTCCTTATATTCTTTGCTGTACTCATGCCCTAGACATTTCCCTGCATCATTATCAACTGGTTCGTGAGCAGAACATGTAGCTGTTACCACAAAGGAAGAGGGAGAAGCTATTAGCTTTTCTTCTTACTACCCTGAAGTGAAAATAAATTTGGTTTGTTCCTAGGTGAAGGCCACATAGATGAAAACTATGAAACCATTTGTAGGAAATAAAAACATCAGATACTTTAACAGACCATTTCTCTGAGCAAGATTTAAAATTCAGAATCAGTGTTGCTTTCATAGAGTCCTGCTGCACATGTTTAAGCAATTTATACAGTACCTGTTCTGTGATAATAGTCTAACTGGCTGATGTTTTTGCTTTCAGTGAACTGGCAGTGACCTTTATTGCTAATATATGCACGAAAAACAAACATGTAAGGTACACACAGAGAAAAATAACTTAAAAATACAAACTAATCTACTAAACATAAGCAGAAGACCTACAAACTGTGGAAACAGGGTCTGAGATCATGGGATGAATATAAGGATGTTGCCAGGGCCTGTAGGGATGCAACTAGGAGGGCTAAGACCTGCTTAGAAATTAAGCTGGCAAGGGACATAAAGGACAATAAAAAGAGTTTTTTCAGGTATGTGAATAGTAAAAGGATGACCAGGGATAATGTAGGTCCCTTGTTGAATGAGGCAGTTGTCTTGGTAACAGAAGATGATGAGAAGGTGGAGATACTTAATGCCTTCTTTGCCTCGGTCTTTACTCTGAAGGCCTCTCGAGACCCACTGATCCCAGATGAACGTAGGAGTGGTTGGGGAACGAATGGCTCCCCTCTAGTTGAGGTAAAGGTGGTCCAGGAGCGACTCAAAGGAATGGATGCACACAAATCCATGGGCCCGGATGGGATACACCCACGTGTGCTGAGAGAGCTGGCGGAGGTGATTGCAGAGCCACTCTCTATCATCTTCAATAGATCCTGGACTACAGGAGAAGTGCCTGAGGATTGGAGGATAGCCAATGTCACTCCAGTCTTTAAAAAAGGCAAGAAGGAGGATCCCAGTAACTATAGGCCAGTCAGCCTCACTTCTGTCCCTGAAAGGTGATGGAACAGCTTGTTTTGGACGCCATCTCCAAACAACTGGAAGAGAAGAAGGTCATGAAGAGTAGTCAGCATGGATTCACCAAGGGGAGATCGTGCTCGACCAATCTCATAGCCTTCTATGATGTCATTAACAACTGGGTGGATGGAGGGAGAGCAGTGGATGTCATCTACCTTGACTTTAGCAAAGCTTTTGATACTGTCTCCCACAACATCTTGATAGAGAAGCTAAGGAAACAAGGGATAGATGAGTGGACAGTGAGGTGGGTTGAGAACTGGCTGTCAGACCGGGCTCAGAGGGTGGTGATCAGTGGAGTAGAATCTGACTGGAGGCCTGTGACTAGTGGTGTTCCCCAGGGCTCGGTGTTGGGTCCGGTCCTGTTTAATATCTTCATTGACGACCTTGATGAGGGAATAGCATCCACCCTCAGCAATGATACAAAGCTGGGAGGAGTGGCTGACACGCAGGAACACTGCGCTGCCATTCAGCGAGACCTCGACAGGCTGGAGAGCTGGGCAGGGAGAAACCTAATGTAATTCAACAAGGGCAAGCGTAAAGTCTTGCACCTGGGGAGGAATAACCAACTGTATCAGTACAGGCTGGGGGATGACCTGTTGGAAAAGAGCTCTGTGGGAAGGACCTGGGGGTCCTGGTTGATGACAGGTTGGCCATGAGCCAGCAGTGTGCCCTGGTGGCCAAGAGAGCCAATGGGATCCTGGGATGCATCTGGAAGAGTGTGTCCAGCAGGTCGAAGGAAGTGATCCTCCCCCTCTACTCTGTGTTGGTCAGGCCCCACCTGGAATACTGTGTCCAGTTCTGGGCTCCCTGGTATAAAAAAGACAGGGACATTCTGGAGAGAGTCCAGAGAAGGGTGACAAAGATGATTAGGGGCCTGGAACATCTCCCCTATGAGGAAAGGCTGAGAGAACTGGGTCTGTTCAGCCTGGAAAAAAAAAGACTTAGGGGGGACCTAATTAGTGTTTATAAATATCTTAGACATGTGATGCAGGGGGAATTGGCCAGCCCCTTTTCAGTGGTCTGTGGTGACAGGACTAGGGGCAATGGCTGTAAGCTGGAGCATAGGAAGTTCCGCACCAACATGCGGAAGAACTTTTTCACAGTGAGGGTGACGGAGCAGTGGAATAGGCTGCCCAGGGAGGTGGTGGAGTCTCCTTCTCTGGAGATATTCAAGTCTCGTCTGGACGCCTATCTATGTAATATGAGATAGGGAACCTGCTTTGGCAGGGGGGTTGGACCCGATGATCTCTCGTGGTCCCTTCCAACCCCTAAGATTCTGTGATTCTGTGATTATTTTTTTTTACATTCTATACACCTAGAAGGTAAAATCAACTGTTATGACCTTGTGATCCTCTAAACTTTTCTCCTATTTTTTCACGGTACAATTATATAAAGGCAATACTTAAATTGCATGGCATGTTATGTTGAGATCAACATAAACCATATTAACAAAACCAACCAAAATGAAGCAAGTAGCTTTGTTTATATCTTGGTTTTCTTTTGGTTTGTTGTAATTAACTCAATGCCATAATAATACCAGGATGATTTTCTGCAGAACTTTCAGTGTTCTGAATCATGGAGCCAGTAGACTGATAAGAAGAACGAAGCAGAGAGAGTACAAATTGCAGGTTCTATTTTTTATACACATATCTGCCGATATTATTTCTCATCCAGCTTCAACACCGGAGACATTCTTAGAGTCTGTGGGCACATCTGCCTAAAAAAGCCTAAAGAGGTAGAGTGAAACTGTTCAGTGTGGCCTTCAGTTTTCTTGCTTCTGTGGCTTCAGCTTGCTAAGCTGAAACACTCTAGGTACAGTTTCAAAAACAATGTAATCTGCACAATACTCATATCCTTAATTTGGTTTTTTCCACTTTAATGTTGCACATAGGAAAAAACCCAAGAAGTGTGGTTGTATTTTTTGTTTGTTTGGTTGGTTTTTTGGGTTTTGGTTGGTTGGCTGTTTTTTTATGGCTCAAGCAAAGGCACAAAATACAGAGCAAGAGTATACAGTATTCTCAGTGGAAAGGTGAAACATGGAAAGTCAGCATGGGGTCTGAGTCCCAGAAGACTGCTCATTCCAGACACCTCTTTCTTCAGATGGTCTGATATCTTGCCCTAAAATAAATCTTCAGCCCATGTAATAAATACTTCTAGGAATCTGCAGGCAAGACCCCAGTTATTATGTTTCACAATAGTTTTATAAAGCAGTAACTGCAATGATCATTTCCACCTGCAAATTGTCACTGGCACCAAATCATTTAGTTTAAAGTAGCTAATCCAGCATGCATTGATTTAAAGTGAAGTGCCATCTCACTTACCTAGCTCATTTGCCCAGAAAGTCAGTGTGTATTATTTGGAGAGATCAATGTCAGGAGATGACTTTGACCCTAAAGCTGTCTGTAGTCATAATGTTCACACTGACTGTCATCTATTAATAGTAGTATATAACATCCGACTGTGGCCTAGGCACAAGGAGAAAGTAAAATAAAATACTTGGAATTATCTAATTTTAATCCATCCTTTAATGACATAAATGTAGACTTAGTGTTTATGCAACTTCTGAAATGAAGGGTTATTATATGAATGATATCTGTGATTATTATAAATTTGAAGATAAAAATACAGATGCAAAGTTTTCATGGCATCTAGGCAGAAGCTAGATAGGACCAAGCTGTCCAAGGTTCAGCTAGAATAAAGTGAATTTTCGTAAGAAGCTGATATGCGACACAGCCGGGACAGCTGACCCAAAAGAGCTAAAGGGGCATTCCATACCATATGATATCATGCTCAGTATAAAATGTGGCTAGTTGACTCCAGGGCAGTCTGAATGTCAGCTGTACGGTCTGTCGTTAGGTCAGTGACTTGCCTTATGATATCACCTATTGTGTATATTCTGTTTTAAGTTCTGTTGCTGTTGTTTATCCCTCTCTTTGCCATGGCAGCAATCTGACTTTATCTGAACCCACACAGTTTGCCTTTGTTTTCCCATTCTCCTCCCCATCTCACTGGGGAAGAGGTGAGAAAGCAGCAATGTGGTGCTCAGCTGCTGTCTGGGACTGAACCATGACACAAGCAAAAAAGAATATGTTGGCAGGATGGTATTAAAAATATGAAAAAAATAACTCTTTCATACTACACACCTCCTAAAAATTTTACAAAACTTATATACAAATTTGTTCAAATAATTGGCCTTTATTACCATATCAAGTGCTATGGAAACATAAAACTATAAAGATTACTAAAATAATTGTCAAAACTCATCTGTACCTGTATTTATCAAGACACCGAGGCATGCATTATAATGCATGTTTGGATTCTACATAGAATTGAGCATAAGAAACAAAATTATGGTATGTACATGTATTAGAAATTTTTTAAAAAGCTCATTAATGTTTTGTCGATTTTGAGGAGACTGTTAATAAACCCCAGTATGTCAGTTTAATACATATTTTTGAATACTTTATGCTGACTTATGAAATATGCAGCTAATGAAAAAAGTGTACTTGGGGACAAAGTAGCAGTACAAATAGATTGTGAAGCTGTTAAACAGTGCAGCATCCAGAGAGATATATGCTAAGTTTGCATACTTTATCTCTGTAACTATACAACACAGATGCAGAAAGTATAACAATCCGCAGAAGAATCAAGAATATTGTAAATGAGACATTTGAATTAATGAAGTGAATATTAAAAGCACAGTATGTGCTGGTGACCTTGTTTGAATATCATTGACTAGACCAGAATTCAAGAATTTACTGTGAACAGTATCAGCAAGGACTGCAGAAGAGTGAAAAATATTAAGGAAACCATGGAAACAGCATGAAAAAAATACCAACTCGAGAAAAACAAGAAAAGAAATTCCCATGTCTTGCTGGACTGACAGAACAGGTCTCTCTAGTCAAGGTATTTTATAATAGATAGGAAGTAGGTAAAATAAAAATGGTAAAAACATAAGGAAAATAAAATGTTGAATCTCAAAAGGCTTTGCTGTATCGAAAATTTATTTTCCACATCTGTTTAAGATTACCATTGACCCTTTTGTGTGCTTGTGAAGACAGGAACCTGTCAGAGATAAATGACAACGTTTGAAGGTTCTTCTAACAGCTGTGTTCTCTAGGTACCTGTGCTAAAAGCAAATCTGTGAGGAAAGCCAAAACAAAAGCTTTGACTCCTGTTGATTAAGTATCCTAATGTATTACTAAGAATCTAAATATGTTATAATTTTTCATACTTTTCCAGTAAATTTCTTGTTGGTCTCTGAATAATAATTACCTGTGATTCTTTCTTTTCAATGAGGGCACATGACATCATCTTTTGTCATCCACATCTTCTCCTCAGGTAGTAATTGCCTTTTGTTTCAAATTGTCTCATCGATTAATATAATAAGGTTTAACTGGGCAGTTGTGTTCAACTTGAACATAGCTTGGAGATTACTGATTCTGTTTTCGATCTTTTCTTGTGTTGAAATATTTATATCTATCACCTCAGTTTTATTTCTTTTGGATGTCACTGCTGTCATCATCTCCACTCTCCTTCTATTGATGTTCTTACCAAAACGTGCACACTTTCTCTCTCTCTCTCTCTCTCTCTCTCTCTCTCTCTCTCTCTCTTTCTCTGCCTACTTAGGTGAAAAAAAGTTTTCCCATTAAAACCCTTCAAACGAGATTTCTCCATGTATCTCCACAGTCCTAAACCTGCTGTCCAATGCTGCTGCAGAATTTTCTCCTCCTTTCCATTTTATATTTGTCCTATATATTGATTCTACTACATAAAAATACAGACTCTGAAAAATCTCACATTTAGCAACTTCGTGTCTTGCTAATATGTGTAGCTCCACTCATAAGGATACACATGTATAAATTAATCACGATTCTCTTAAATTTGAAGTTCAGACTAAAATCTTCAGATAATTTAAATGTCATTAGTACCACTTTCATACAATCCAAAAACCTATACTGCGACTAGAAAAACACAGATCTGTCCTTACTGAGCTGTCAAATTTCCACAAAAGTTGAGTCAGTGAATACTGATGGTAACTGTACATTTTGTACTTCACAGTTAGACACAGACCTGACTACTGTGCAGAGCCCTTTTAATTGGCACACAAGTCAAATAACCGAGTTTATCAATACGGCGAGTCTGGGAGCCACAGTTCTCCAGTTTTTGTTGGTCCAAATCAAACCTTTGGCTTTACTTGCTTGGGTGTTTACAGGCAGAGTTTCATTTGTATCAGCTTGTTTGGATGAAACTGTAGAAACTGAGAAAATACTTTTTCTCTGTTTGCAAAAGCTAGATGAAGAATAATCTTCGCACCAACTGCAGTTTTTATTAATGATTCAGATAAAGATCAGCATCATTAGATTGAAAAGTACAGCTGGCCTCATCTTGATGAAGAAATAAGGGGAAAAATGGTTATTAAGGCTATTTTAGATACAGTATATTGAAACAAAAAAATCCTATTGCAAAGTCAGATACAAATCAGCACTTTAATATTAAACAATTTTCATCTGAACGTCTATAGTTGAACACAATTATTGCCTTATTATGCAGTATGTTCAATTTATGCAATGAATAGATTGCCTTCATGCAGAATGAATCAGGAAATGAAATTTGAGTACAGGAGAAAATAATCTTACTACAAATTAGAGCAGCTATTCAAGTACTTCTTTGCAAAACCAAAGACATCTGGGATGGGGTTTTTTTTGTCCTCTATAGTGAGATAAGTAAGATGGTAAAAATAACCTTGCCAAGTAGAAGTGGACAAATTCAGGAGCATCTTTGAAAAATCTATTACTAAAACTAATTCCATGATATAATTCCCACTCATTCAATGTGATGTTCTGGTTAGGTTCTCTTTCAACATATTTCATATTGTAAGGAAATACTCTGTGGTCTCCAAAAGTATACTTGCAGGTTGATTGCCAAAGCCTGCTAATGCAATAATCAAACAATGTTTAATAGTTATATGGGAAAAAAACAGAAAACTAAAACAATTAACCCTCCTCCCCCCAAAAAAAAACCCTCAACAAAGCCACCAAAAAACCTTCACTTACACAAATTTGTTTAAAAAGTCCTCTAAGCTAGGTACCAGTTTTTTACCTACATTTTTGAGGCATCAGTTGGAGTGACCAAGGACCAGAATTTTCCAAGTGATCAGCAGTGTATTATGTTCTGAAAATGAATCTTCCTGCAGATTAATATGCAGTTTCTGAGTAAAGGGGCAACTTTAATTCAGTTGAAATCCTAAATTCTGACCACAAAACACAAAGGTTGTATTAAAGCCACACTACCTATGAGACTGTACTACAATTTGTGATATAATGAAAATAATTTTACAGGCAGTGAGTCATTAAGTTATTTTAATTTTCATCCTCTAATGTAGCAGAAAAAGGTCTGAATCAGTGGGATTTTGCAGGCATTGAAACAGTTTAAAAGAACAGGGGAATTTCAAGCAATAATATTTTTGGAGGAGCAAAATAAGAAGATAAGGTAAAAGAACATGGAAGACCAGAGAGAGAAAAGAAACAAAGCAAACAAAGAAACAAAGACATAGCTTATGGATTACAAATAGTGGCAGCATCCTACCAATGAAGTAATACACGGAATTTTAGAGTAGTACCATACAAGAAATAAAGGGAAGTGTTTCATGGAGAAGTGTCTCTCATGAAAACTTATTTTGTCTTCTTCCTTTTATTCCCAGTTTAAACAATGTTGTCTTGAGATTGAGATGTTTTTAGTAAACTGCAAGCATTTATGTTAGGTGTATCAAAAGTTGATAAAATTTTTTAACTTCTTTCTAAAG
This sequence comes from Laterallus jamaicensis coturniculus, assembly GCA_022605575.1. Lineage (NCBI taxonomy): Eukaryota > Metazoa > Chordata > Aves > Gruiformes > Rallidae > Laterallus > Laterallus jamaicensis. The sequence continues at coordinate 11,144,602 of JAKCOX010000009.1, read as the reverse complement.
AAGGCATTTCTCTTGTGGATTCCTGATTATGAATTAAATTGAAATATCTTATTCCCTTATGCTTCCTTTACATGTTTTGGATAATACAGTAAATTCTCACAAATTCTGCAATGCTCAAAATGCAGGGTTAAATGCACAATCATTCAGTTATGTTTTATAGTAAATTAAAAAGCAAATGTCAGAATGATGAAGCTCCATGTTTGTGCAAAAGGAAAACTTTTGGTATTGTTTTGATTATCTTTGATTTTAAGGTCTGAATGGCTTTGGAGCACTGGCTGTTTTCAATATCTTGCAGGCAATCTCTCTTCCTCCCCATTTCAACTAACAGCTGCTATATTGTAATATCCTTACATGATACCATTTGTAGCTCATACATTCTTCCTTGCTATTCTTTAACCACTCCAATTATACGATACTTTTGGTGAATTATCTCATTCAACCCACTGAAACTTTATTTTAAAAATGTTAGAACTGTGATCTACTCTGCTCCTTCATAATTCGATTTTCCCCTCTTTAAAATAAAGAACATGATCAAGCAAGAAGCCAATCAAAGACCAATTAGCTGGGGGAGATAGTTGCCCAGAAGACACAGCTACCAACTGCCAACTTACTTTTGACACTGTTACCCTTCCTAAAATGCAAAACCAGAAAACAGGGTGAAAAGAATCTTACAAGAGATTGTATGAGTTGTATAATGAGATTAAAGATGTGGCTAGAAGACTGCCTATGGTCTTTCATATTAGATATTCAAATAAAAATCACAGATCTTTTGTATTTTTATTTGCTTTTATTTATTTCTGTAGTATAATAAAATCAAATTTCAAAACATAAACAGTTTCCAATATTTAAAATTAACAACACAGTTTTTGCACTGCATTTCTGTATATTGTTAAAAAATCCATTGTAAAAATTGTCTGGCGCATTGTTTGTAAACCAGTTTCAGTAATAACCAGTTGCACCAGGTGACTCATGGAGAGTTGCAAAAGTGGCTCAGCCTTGGGTTTCCATAAGGTCCTATCTCTGCAGAGGTGACCCATGAGGATCTATATAGATAGCTTAAAGGTGAGCTGTCTGGTAAACCCAAGACAGAACAGGGCAGTGTTGCATAATTCAAAGAATAGAAACCCGAGTAGAGCCTTGAAATCCCTCAATAAATAATATGCCCCAAGTCCAAAACAAATCACTATTCAGCTGCCTAAAAGTAAGATAAAAGTAAACTGGAAGGTTTCCATTTGGTTTCAACTAGACCGAGGCAATAGAGAGATATAAAAAAGATACACAAGTGAACCTCACCCATGAATGAAAATAAAGAGGAACAGTTTTACAGACAAAGACTGCAGTGAGGCACACTCCTGGCTCCTGTCACTTTGATCATGGAATAAAAACCTTAAGTTTCAGGCTGAGAATTGGGAGTAGCTTCTCCAACTATACAGCTGACAGGTGGGGATACCCTCTCCCTTGGTCAGGAGGGGAAAGTGAATATTTGTTATGCTTTAAGTTCAAGCAACATGTTATTGACTAACACATGTGTAGCATTTAGTGTGCTCATGAGTTGTGGTAGAGTATTCCATGAAACATCTGTGGGATGTAAGATTGAGTTCAGTGAATGGCTTGTGGGTGGTAACAGTTTTGTGAATCGCCTGAGGGTTGTAATAGTGAATTTCTCCAATATCTTGTGGCTGTAATAGTGTAGCCTTGCTTTTAAACTGCAATAGTGCAGTACTCCATTATATCCATAAAAGCTGCAGTAGTGGCATATTGAATCTGCACATGCTGTTGGAATAAATTGGTTTATTGAACTCTTTAGTCGAGTCTCTTTTAATTATATCCATACCAATTCATAGAAATTTTATGCACAACAAACCTAGTAGTCTTATACATTTTTATTCTTATAAAATAATTCATAGAAAATGTTAACATCAAGTTAATACTGAGAAATATACATATGTCAATGAAATGTAGTCATTAGAACGTCTTGCCTTATGATAATTTTTATGTATTAATTTTCGAAGTAAGGCCTTTGGCAAATTTATGATAGAATCCTATTTGACCTATTCCTAACTGTATTAGCAATTACTATTTCGGAGCCAGTTCGTGCAAAAATCCTGTTTAGTTTCTGTAAGTAACCCACACAGTACATTTAACTCAGTGGAGGAACTTACTGTGCAGGACATGAATTGTGGAACACTCATTATATTAAACTGGCATGACATCTATAAGAGCTAATAAAAAATGGACATACATTTTTAATTTTCTATATCAACATAAAAACACTGTTGACATATTGACAGTATTAATATTTTGTATTTATATAATACATTCCACAGATAAAATTAGTCCTCAATTAAATATGTGAGTAAAAATTACTAAGACATAGACATGCAAAGGTAGAGCTGAAGTTCTAGTAACGTAGCACAAAAGTTAGCTGACTCAAAACAAGCTGTTTTTTAATTTGGAAGAAGAACCTTCTCATTTCATACTTTTTAAGCAACTAAAAATTAATTTGACTAATTATTTAGTTATTAATTTGTCATGTTAAGAATAACTAGATGGCAGAATCCATTTGCTTTTCTTCTATATAAATAAGAAATCTTTGGCAAAAAGAGCACTTTTTATTCAACCCACAATATTTAGTCATTTTTGGGGGAGCAAGGAAGAGGCAAATAAGGCTTAAACCAAGGTATGACCTCAACTTAAATTTTATTTTATATATATAAATATATATGTTACATATATATGAGCTATTATGCTGTGTTGCATTATATGATGTTATGTTGTTTATATTATGTTATTCATATTATATATATTATATTATATTGTCCTGTTCAGTCAAATCATCCACAGCTGAATAACTTCTATGTGTAGGATTTAATCTCTGCCAGGTCACAATGCTGCCAAATCTGTATGTAATAATATTGTATAATATGGAATCCTCTTTCTTTCTGTAAGGGACAAAGACTTTATCAAAATAAATATTTCAAATCATATATGGAAACATGATACATCATAACTTTTTCATTTTAGAGAAAAAAAAAAAATCAGTAATCAGGTTCCTTGCATGACATTTTCTCAAACCTCTCTAAAACTTTGGGACAGATGTTGTCTTGCAAAGATGATGAAAGAGAAAGAAGGAATTGAGAATATTAGAAATCTTTAATATATTTTTCCTCATTTTCCATCTGATTGGTTACTGCCTCCTGAGATTCAGTTAATCATACCTCTTATGATTCATTCCCACTGCAACAATTTAAGAGCAAAAAAGGTATTGTCAGATAAGGATATCAATGCAGAGTTTAATTAAGTCATAAATTATAGCTACATTTTGTGATTTTAACCTCACTCTCCTTTTTCCCTTAGACTTCAGAGATATTGTATATCATTTTTTAATGATGCAATGATGACATTTGATTGATTTTTCATTGTGACTTATCGAGTATATAAAAAGGGAATTAGCAGCTGTATCCAGGGTCAGTTCCATTTTGGAAGGACACATTTGTCAGAGTGCATCTCTGCTGCTTGACAATGTGTGGGTTGGACTATTAGCAAAATGAAATACAAGGTGCATTTCAGTCTAACCTCCAGCCCTCTGTTAAAAGGAGAGATGAAAAAACAATAGGAACAATAGGAAAGTGGAAATAAGAGTGTGAAAGATGAACTGTGGGCATTTCATAAACAGATAGTGAAGTGTTTCAGCTGTTTCCTGAAAACACTGGGGTGTTAAAAGGGAGAAGGATGGTTGGATGAATAGATGGAACGTAAAATAGTAAAATGTGTCAGCACTTATGATTATTCTTTTTAATCTTTATTTATTTATTTTTATGAATTTGACCATTTTAAAGCATCTGGGTATATTATTTCCATGGAAAAGAAATACTGTGGAAAACATCTGAATAGTTTCATCTGCATGATAGAGTAAGTTTAATATAGAAGTCAGCAGAATAGTATTAAGCAAGGGATAAGAAAAACCACAAAACAACCACCAGTGCAGGAAACTATTGGAGATATAGGTCCAAAATCATACACTTTCTGGCGGGGAGCATCTTCGAAGGAGGCTGGGAAAGAAGAGAACCTCATATCTGAAGGGTTTTTTCCTGGACACTATTTCATGCATCTTCTTGAACTACAAATTCTGAAAGCACATAAGAATAAAATGGGAGCTAGTAATCTCATAAGTAATGATGTGAAGGGACAGTACCCAACATGCTTGTCATAGGTGATTTGCTTCCATCAGTAAATGGTCAGGGAGATGATCAATAGATCAAGACCAACTGCACAATTTTGTGTCTCCCTTGAAGATCACAGCTAAATCTGGGAAATGGGACAGGTGACCAAAAGGCTTCTTTTTTGCTTTCCAGATTATAGATGGGCACAGGTCTTCTCTCTACACACTTTTCAGACTTGTGCAAATATATGATACTGATCAGGAAGGTATTCTGCAATTGACTGGTGTTGTCTACATAATTTGGGCACTGTAGTATCTGCTTAGTAGAAGAGGGAAGAACAAGAGATTACAACTTATGTTTCTGGAAGCTAAAGAACTGAGGAATATGTTGTCATCCTGGTGATTTATGAAATATCCTGTTCTGAATTGTGGGAGTACATGATGGCCCAGATGCCTGTGTTAGCTGATGCGAAGGTATGATTCTGACATTTGGTACGTCTGAGTGATGTGGGTGTTCTTCGCCATGTTTTCTCAGAGCATATGTGTTGACTGTCTAATGAGGATCATCAGGTATTCATAGGAGTAGCTGTGTCATCCAACTAGGTTCTTAGTACTGCACTGCGGAGTGATAGAAAGACTACAACTGAGACATGTCAATCAGGTTTTTTTCTCTAAATATTCCCAGAAGACATAGGTTTTGGCTTTAGGGACACTAGAGATATTTCAGACTGAACAGAAGCGACCAGATTAGCCTAAATAGAAACTGGGTGTAAAATACTGGACAGTGACAAAAATAGGCATTAAGAACATTAAATAAAGTAAAATTAAAATAATTAACTAAAATTAATTGTGTAATTTTCTTTTTCAAGTGGATATTTTTTACATTTTCAATATATATTCTGTTCTTCAAGTCTGAACCTATCTGAATTTGTTTAGGGAACATCAGGAAATGGTTTCACATTTCTCTTCCAGTAGCTGAAGACTTCTGAACTTAAACTAATCCACTTGAAACCCACATAGGTTTCAGCAACCTCTTCTTGTGGGTCTTAAAAGAATTTTGGAAAATTTTAATGATTCTCAAATCCAAAGTTCTCCATTTCACTGCTATTGTTCCAAAGAAAGACCCAAACCACTCAAATGCTGTGGTTCTTCAAGTGTTTCTCATTCTGTATGTCTTATCATAGGCCCTTGAAATCTTTCAGTAACCTATCACAGTTATTTAGATCTTTTCCAATGACACAGTGAAATCACCTCTTTCAGGCTCTTTAATTTTTTTCAGACTCTTACAGACATTTCTGTAGTTCCCTTCTCCCTTCCAGCACATACACATTGTAATAAAGTTCATCTGTTTCAGCTAGTCTGACAAAACCAGCAAATATATGTTGTATTAAAGCCATTATTTTCGGTAAAATATTGAACTCACTCACCTAAGGGCTTTTCTGAACTGACTCATTTCTAATATAGTTTCCACAGCACCTGAGAGACTGAAGTTTAAGGGCAATGATTCACAGATTCTTAGAATATATTTATTTTTTAAAAACTTGGTCCTGATTTAGAAAATCCATGCCTATCTTTAAAAACATAATCAATCTACTAAACCTAGTTAGACTAAACATATTCTTATAAGTAGATATGTATTTCAATATCCTGTCAAATTATTTTGCATCTGTTAGGATTATTTGAGAGACTATCCATGTCAGTTTCTTTTATTGATTCAAAAGAGAGACAACACTACTCAGTTGGGATCTCACTCAAGTTTTAAATAAAAAATTACGCCACATTGAATAAAGCAGAAGAGGAAAAAGTCACCATCTTCCTGAGGTTATTTAAAAATGGGGGGAAAAGAAAAACAACACACCTCTTCTAAAAAGTGCAAATTACAATTTTGCATTATTTTTCCTAAAACTGACACCGTACAGATATCTGAAATAATATGAGATATATTTCCATTATTGTTATGAATGCATAGTTTTATTTTAATCAAAGTACAGCTTTAAAATGCTCCATGGAGAAACATTTAAAACTTTTGCACACTGTCTCTCTGAAGATCAAGACTGATCTTGTTTCAAAGTACATGGTAGCTGCCTTAACTTGTCTTTTATATAGCAAAAATCACTCGAGTAGCTGCACATTTGATTACTCTCTGCAACTGTTCCGATCACAGTGGGATGCTTGGTCACTCACTTTAAATTAGTGTCACCAATAAAAGAATTAGGTCATAAGCATCAAGTAGTAGCACTCTGAAAACTGGAGATAGCAGTTAACACCCACCTTTCAGTTTAGCTTTCTTTCACCCAGTAGTGCAAACTTAATTGGATCATGTTCATTTCATTTTCAAGCGGCATGCACAGCCGGTACTATTTTGAATGATAAAGTAGCAAATAATGAAATAGGGAAAAAAGAATTTGGGCTGATTCTGCTTCAGGTTGAGACAGCTCTGGGCTGCATTGGCAGCACAAAATAGAGTCTAATTATTTTAGCTATGAAGCACTGAATTTATGAAGCAGACATTTTTATTGGAGTGACAAGAGGCTCACACAGGAGTTCTGGACTACTCCATGCCTAAAAGTATTTTGAGACATGCCTCTTGAATCCCTTATGCCTGACTTATCCTTAGGACTGCTTATAGCTTCAAAAAAGACCAAAACTCTGTATAACTTCAGGATCAGGAATTGCAAGAGGGTCTCATGCCCTGGAGCTATATTTCATGTTCTTTAGCTATAGAATGGAAACAGGACTATAAAATATGCATTAAAAAAATAAGACATTATTTTAAATAAGTTATGCTTTGGGATAGGAAAACAGCAAACAAGAAGAAAGCAAAATTACCTAATAAGAAAACTTTAAAATGGTTTCATTTTAAAATAAAATGTAGTTATTTCTTAAAAAGTTGTATAAGCTTCAGAGCTTAACATGTTAATGGCATGAATCCACCTCTACAGTAGCATCTGAAGTTTTCACCAACTAACACTTTTAGACTTAACTTCCATTTGGAGTATGCAAGTAACACAACTGTTTTACAGAGACATAGGAACACATCACCAAAAGGATTTGGAGCATGTTTATTAATTCCCAAATGGGTTATCATCCTCCCTTTTTCTTTCGAATAAATACTGTAAACCCCCTTTTCCTTCTGATACAGGATAACCGTATCTGTGGCTTTTAGATTCAAGGGGTGCCTTGTCCTATTGAAGTGATTTCTCATACAATTGAAAAAAAGGAGAAATACAAGGGGGATGCATGTTCAGTCTCAACTGAAGAGGTGTGGACTGTCATGTGAGGACTCTGCCAATCCAACAGTATGACAGTAGCACACATGAACACAGTACTGTCCAAAGTGCTTTCACAGGAAGAAGGAAGAAACACAAAGCAAAGCACAGCTTTTCTTGATCGATTAGACAGAAATTTGAAATACTTATTAGAGGAGGTGAATAGCTAGGTTATTACCAGAGTTCAAAAGATTATACCTATGAGTATGTTTTAAGTCTTCTGTAACTCTTGATGTTTCTTGGCTGTGGGCTAAAAGTCAGTAAAGAGCACTCTACTAAATTACTTCTGGAAGAGATGTGAGATGTCATTTTTACATCAGCTAGTTCTGTACCATTAAAGAGGTGGGTTTCCTCTGTATTTCATTTTTCACAGAAGCCACTGGTTGTTCAATTTTTTACAGGAAATGGGAAGGAATTAAAGCTATTCTAAGGAATTTTGACCAGTTCAAGGATTGGAGGAAGCAGAGCTCTGTCTGATGCTGTAGGCAACAGAGTCTGGCAGGACTTAATCCTTTTGTGTCTCAGAATGCAGTACTGGTGGATCACTATGCAAACTGAGACACTACCAAGTCAGCAGACTCTAGTTCATGAGATCATGATACACAAGGACTCACAGTAAGTATTACTGTGGTTAAAAACTCAAAAAAGAACTAATGTTAAATGAATGTCATTCCAAACAGTTATATTATTACTGAATAACATTTAAAAAAAAAAAACAACCTAGAAAAAAGAGTGATGGTGGTGTATTATAAATGGGAAAATGTTAGAAGAGAAAAAGGTAAGAAAATGATAAACAAATAATGTTCCTGATAACTTATTTGTTGATAAAAATGATAGAAGGATAAGATAAAACCTGTTAAAAAAAACCCCACCAACAGAAATTGTATTTAGAAAAATCATCATAAAGAGCACTAGTTGAAAGCTGTGCTATGATAAATGTTATTTCTTAACTACTCATTGACAAGGTGCAGTAGTTACTCGAAGTCTAAAAGACAAAACTATTCTAAAAAATCTGAAGCAATAGAACTCCATAACAGTTCTATTATATCCACATAATGGATACATGAAGTCAGTAATTCGTTTATACTTTTGCCCTTTCTTTTCTTTTATACAGTAATGATTTTTAAAGCAACTCTTTCGACATTCTTGCTTATAACATGCTTCATGTCTCTAAGTAAAATTTAAGCATTAAATATGGCATTTAAAATGAAAAAAAAATGCAAAGGCTGATTTAAATGCATCATACAGTGAGGTTTCATAAGCAAGTACTTGGGGGTGCTTTTTTTCTCCTTGCACAGAAGAGTTATTATCTATGAAATTTTGTTTCAAGTAAGTACTTTGTACTTCTATACCAACCACCTTTTAGAGGTTTTAAAGTCCTTGAACATGTCAGCTGAACACAGTGGAGGAGTTATAAATTTTATTAAATTCAATATTATTCATTTACATATAAGGTCTGGATGACCCCTTTATACATGAATTTGGGAAAATTGTTGAATATTAAGAATTCTAAGAAGCAAACAAGACAAAACAGAGGTAACTGCTTGGTTTTTCAAATCCACAACTGAATGTTTCTGACTGAGAAGTATTATACTAGGTATGAGAGTTCAATTCTATTTTAGTGTTTTACAAGTTAACCATTATTGACAATACAGTTCTAAAAGAAACTTGGGACAATGCTGGGGTTTCTTCAACAAGGTTACATTTGGTGATGGCTCATGGGTTTATGAGATCTTCATAGATCTACTGACCTTGCTTATTTCGCTCCTTGAAACTAACCAGAAAAGAGCTAGAATGAGGAAAAGACTATGTGGTCTCTACTGCTTCAGAGCACTGCTAAGTAAAACCTATGAACGTGAAAGGGAAATTATCCATTTCTGATGGGAAACACTCCCTGAAGAACTATTCATATGCACTTTGTCTTACTGAGGTCAAAGTGTGATTTGAAATCTATCTGTTCTGTGTTTTAAAACCAAAGTTATTCTCTATACACAAATCCAGACATATATTAAGCACACTTTGTATACTCTGCTAAAAACTCTGATGTCATTTTTACAGGGTATTATTTTGCTGTGAAAGAATTAAGATTCTAGGCAGCTCTTTGTGCATTAGAGACTGATATAAACAATATTTACATTTAAAGCTCAGTAAAAAGTTGAATGACATTTTACAGAGGGATGAACATTTTGTAAGGCTTTCCTGTGTTAATTATAGCCCATACCTTGTCACTCTCATCTGCAACTGAGACTAATTGTCTGCCATATAAAGGGACATGCTTATTGATTTTGCAAAGGTTGGAACAGTCTAAGCTGTACTCTCATTCTATTGATATAAAAAGCATTGCCTGCCTGTATTGATTGCTTACCCCACAGAGCAATAGCAAATTGCTATTGTGGAAACATAATGATGTTGAACATTTGTTGCACAGATGATAGGGTAATGTTTAAAAGCTCTGTGTCCTGTTCTTTTTAGATTTACTAATAACGTCCTTAATCATTCCTCTTCAAAATACCATGAATCCTGGATCATAGGCTAACCTAATGATATAACATAATTTATAGAGCAGAGCATTTCATAAATTCAGAATTAATTTAACTAGTTATTTTTTTCATCATCAACTCAACCGGATGCCAATTTTTCTTAATATTTTGCAAGACCTGGGTAAGAATGAAATTAATTAGATACAGCAAGATTCTTTCAGCTCTTTTCAAATGTAGTACTTATGTGGCATCTAGTCCCATGAAAATCAGATTCACTTGAACAATTATAAATTATATGCTATGAAAAAGACAGACTGAATCTGGTCCATCCTTACTTTAAAAGAAAGTTTCATAACATTTTATCAGTCTGATGTTGGTCATGTTTTCTGTTTAAATGAGGTTTGAAAAAACTGTGTAAGTAGCATGAATTTTATTTAACTGAGTGTTATTTCTTAATATAGGAGTTTTGCAAATTCATTTGTACTGAACATTCAATTAAGATAAGAAGTAAAAATTTTCTAATATTATTACAAATTGGTCTTGTAAAATTAATGCAAATTTATTTTGGTAATTCCTTTGACAAATATAAAGAATTCCTAAAGTGGCATTTGCAGCCAACATAAAATCCTGAAAGAACAAAGCAATTCTTTAAATATTTTTGCTTGCTTGCATGTTTACATAGAATGAACTTAAGGGTATTCCTGCAATGCACCCTCTCTCCTTCTCCCATTTAGCAATGTGTTAAATTCAATGGTATTTCTGCTTGCAAAAGCTTCCTCATTTTTCCTGAAATGTGTCTTAATATGAATGTGTAAGATACACATCTGTTAAAAAAAATCAGCCCTCTTTGAGACAGGAAGGAATCTGGTAAAGTAGATGTTGGATGTAGATTGACATAAATAACAAAATTTGCCTGTAGCTCTTTAGAGCAGAGTCAAATATTAATACCTTACCTTTTTTCTTTCTATTATAAATTTCTCCCATATATCTGGAAAAATCTAAAGTAAATTTAAAGCTGTTTCCATGCTAGTCTCACAAGTCATGATGCTAAATGTTGGAAAACATAGCAAGGAAACTATCTGTTCTAGATTCTCAATATTTGGCGGACCAATCAGCACAGAAAAGAAATATTTTTCACTGGAAGGCATAGTGATAAGGAAAAGGCTAGACACTGTAGAAAAGAGATTGTACTGTTAAACAGAACAATTGGAATATAAATTGGGAAAGGAAGATGAGAAACCAGAGCAGAAGGAAAGGAACAGGCGATGACAGGAACTGTGAAAGCATTGATCAGAGAATAATCAAAAGGGAAGACAGTTTCCATCAGTGTTTAAATTCTAGCTGACTGTAGAGCATAATTGGTTCATGTGAGAGCCTTTACAGATGATGTTCTTCAAAAGATAAAAGAAAGAATCATAAGCATCAGCTCTATTTCTTCTTTCCTGGTTCCCAGGTTGACATAAGAATGGAGTCTGATTTTCAGATTTCCTTCGCACATCAGTAACACAATATTATTGTATTCTGAACATGCACTATAAAATACACTTTTCAAATAGTCATTCCAGTAAATGGATACTTTCTGACATTAATCTGTCCTTTACCTTTTTTCAAGAAAATCAATACTTCTTTTTCTATTATGGATATATGTATATTGATGTCAATTAATAATGCCCTAAGGAAAAAAAAAATCTGAGGAAAAAACTCCTTTGGAAATATACTGTGCAAAGCTTTTATTAATTATAGAAGGCAGACACATTAACTTACAAGGTAATAAGGCATAATATATTAACCTAAAGACTGTGTGTTTCATATTCTGAAAAAATGTTTTGGATAAGAGATTATGTAAACATGATCTCTAGAATAATGTAACTTATCTGGTGTTTCCTCTGCTTGTTTGTACAAACCTGACACTGTTTTGCAAAGGTTGTTTTGGGGACATAGTGATTTAAGGGGTATTAGGCAGGGAAAATACTACCTGAGTTTTATTACTGAAATAATAGTAGGAGTACACAGTACAGTAAGAGATTGCATCAAAAGACAGTTTAAATATTTGTCTAAAAGTTGAGATGAGTGAGAGCCTCAGGACGTTCTGATAATAATTTCCATTGGTTATTTAGTTAATTTATAATATCAACAAATAACAAAGAAAACTTCATGTTTCCTATTTGTTTACTTCCTTGCAAACATCCTTCTACTACTGCCACAATGAATTTTTACTCTCAATTAAGCAGATTTTCAAACCAATCCTTGACTCAGTTTGCCCTGCAGACCTGCAATGGGGCACATCTGCTTCCAGAAGTATGTCAGTAATAAAACAACCTGTGACATCTATATAACCTTGCACTAAGCATATTGCCGTAAAGGAAGAAGATTTGCAGTTTATTTGATGCTTGGTTTAGCCTATGGCTGTTTCTTGCAACGGCACATAGCAGCTCTATCTAAAGCATGGATGCCTCTTAAACAAACTACAGATTTACTTTTTAATGTTTTAGTGCATGAAATGTAAAAGGCAGTTGTGTATCGATTTTTTTTACCTTTTTTTTTTTAAATTACAGGGGATAAGTCAGGCTATTTAAAATACAAGCTGAGATGGAGAACAACAAAACCATAGCAACATTTTGATCTGTTTGTAGTCTATATGGAACAAGATCCAATGACCAAATCCAGTGAAAAACTTCAACTTACTTACATTTATCTTTTGGTCACTTATATATTTATGTGCTTTGAGACATTAAATGCATATTTCATGATGACTATTTCAGGTACAGATCTGGTCACATATGCAGTTATCACATAATAGTTTTTTTCAGAAATTAATTTTATCTCCTAAAGCAAGAACCTGTGTTTATATGAAATGTGTTTTCTTATTCTCTACATTGCATCAATAGACAGGATTAATTTCAACCTTCAAGCTAAACAACATAATCTGTTCCCTCTCTTTTAAAAGTAACAATAGTTTTCATTACTTGACAGTTTGGGGTGTTTGTGGGGGAAAGTTTCTTCTTCCTTTAAGAAATCACCTCACCATATGCTTAAAAAATTTGTTTCTAAGCCATTTTCTTAAATTGCTTTGTGCTCAGTTCCTAGTAACTTCAACATTTTGTGAAACCTTGAGATTAAATTTATTTTGCACCATCATAGTTAAAATTGACAAAAAAGTAAGTCTTTAAACATTGCAAGTGTTTTCCATTTGGTTTCTGCAGTAATTTTGTTACAATAATTAACTCTTCATCATGGCTTGAGTGAAGTGCAGCAATTGAAGCACCAACTTTTCTTTAAATGATGAACTGTCTCACCTTATTTTCAGTATGAATTATTTTCTATCCTTTTATTTGTATTTTTACTCATAAAAAAGTTACTAATTTAAATTATCATAAAACCCATTTACCTCTTCATCTCCAGAGTTTACTTATTATGGTTTTTTTGCTGTAAGTTTGGTTTGTTTGGTTTAGGTTTTCCTCAGCACAAAAAGGACAGTAAATGAAATTAAAGATAGTAAATGAAATTAAACAAAGATAGTGAATGAAATTAAACAAATACTCCACTCTACTACATCTACACTTTGCAATTTGGATCATACAGAAGAAAAAACATACAGAAAAAAACGTGGAAAGCAAATGAATCTTTTCGGTTTTCCTTGAGCTATTAAGGTGAATCTTTAGGAAATACATTATTGGTTTTGTGTACAGTAAATGCAGGCAATGTATCTCTTGTCAGAGAGGACTTTTAGAGTTTTTTGCCTTTAAAAAAATCTTTCAAGAAAATATATATCAGAGGGAAAGAAAATATATATCATAGGTAGTGGTAAAAATTGCCTCCTAATTCCCTGTTACTCTAATTCCTGCTTTCTACAAAAAGAATCAGAAAAAACACAATTTTGTGAGGCAATTTTTCATAGAATCACAGAATTTCCTGCGTTGGAAAGGACCCATAAGGATCATCAATTCCAACTCCTGACTCCACCCGGGACCATCCAAGTCAGAGCATGTGACTGAGTGTGTCATCCAGATGCTTCTTTAAGGAGAATGCTAAAGATAATTGATCAGAGTAAATCAGGATAGCTTCAATGAACAAAGCATTGTTCTTATGAGGCTCTAAGTCAATAGATGTTATACAGTCTTGAATATACAAATATACCTCAGTATACTACCTTCAGTAGTGCTTCTTCTCCAACAAGAATTTTTTCTACACCTTGGGTTCATAGACAGTTTGTCCATCTGCCTGTGAATAAATAAGTTAATTGTGAATTCTATTCACTTTGACTCAACCACTACAAAAACTAGCACATCTGTCCTCTGTAAGATATTTAAGCTTCAGGCAAGACAGGAAAATAATTTTGTAATATTATCCTCTAGAATGATGAAGTTGCAATGACAGGGTGAACTGGGATGATAATGAAGCTGATAAATGTGGTACTGACCTGAAACCTTCTCCTTCATAATTTCTTGACTTCCTACAAATTGAGATACAAATCTTTTTATAATTTCTGAAGAGTGCATGCTTACCAGTGGTGGATGCATGTGAGACAGTCAATAATTCTGTCTGTATTCTCAGGAGTTCCTAGAATGTGTCCATTAATGTTATGCAACAGCCTTGCAAAGTTTCAAATGTTTTTGGAAAACAAAGCCTTTTGGTTAACTGATGTTTCATGGCATAACATTTATATTATCATTGGTCAATTAATATTTTCTGTTTTGTATGGGTTTGTGAGGCTTTTGTGGAGGAAGGGAAGCAAAATAATTTCCCAGATGAAGTTACAACTACTTTAAAATATGTTGGGTTTTTTTTAAATTACAAGATTTATTCATGATGATTCCCTTGAAACATGAAATGAAAGATAATTCAATCACACTTTGCCACTCTTTTCATTATCCCAGCATGATATAATTTTTCTTTCACTGGTACATAATTAGTGTGTTTACTTTGAAGTTAATTAAATCAGTTAAATTATTTGAAATAAACTTCTGATAAATTATTTTTTATTTTTTAGGACTTACAGAAAGCAATTTATTTTATTACCTGGATAAGTTGCCATTTGAGATATAATAGTGATACAATAAATTTATATATAAACTTGATTGCATATCATAATTTATTATATCTTTACATTATATTTACAAAAAAAAATGCAGTTCATCTCCAGAATAACTTGCATAGGATCACAATTTTAATCATGTAATTTATATTTAATGGGGGTGAAGGTGGAGATTTTGCTACTTAAAATCAAGAAAAGTGCCACAGTACTGTTTATGGGTGAGAAAATGTGCTTTATCTTTTATTGCAATGTTGCGTATCTTCCATGCTCTACTATACTGTGAACTAGAATCATAGAATCATAGAATGGTCTGGGTTGGAAGGGTCCCCAAGGTTCATAGAGTTCCACTCCCCCTGCCACAGTCAGAGCCACCAACCTCAGGCCTGGATCTACACAAGGTTGCCTAGGGCCCCATCCAACCTGGCCTTGAACCTGGGGCCTAAGGCCCTATCCAACACGGCCCAGGGCCAAGGCATCCACCATCTCTCTGGGCAAAAAAGTAAAAAAAAATTATAAAATCAGATTGATCTTTGAAAAGATTATTTTTAAGACATTTTAAACTGTTTAGTTAATTATAAGATATTGTTTACTTTTTCAGGCAGTTTTTCTAATGAACCTGAAGAAAAGGTCTTGCTTATTTTTATAAAAGGAGCAGTTTTAATAGTTAACAATGTGATGTTAGAGTCCTGTATAATTTATCGATTATCAACAAGGTAGGTGCTAGTAACATAATTTCCCATTTGTTTAACCCCAGCTGACAGCTAAGCACCACACAGCCTCTAACTCTTCTCTAGTCAGGATGAGGGAGAGAATTGGAAGAGTGAAAGTGAGAAAACTTGTGGGGGGAGATAAAGACAATTTAAAGGTAAAGCGAAAGCTGCATGCACGCAAGCAAAACAGAGCAGGAAATTAATTCACCACCATCCATGGGCAGGCAGGTGTTCTGCCATCTCCAGGAAAGCAGGGGTCCATCCTGCATAACAATTACTTGGGAAGACAAACTCCATCATCCCAAACATTCCCCTCCTTCCTTCTTTTTCCTCATGTTGTATATGCTGAGCATGACATCATACAGAATAGAGTATCCCATTGTCAGTTTGGGTCAGATGTTCTGACTGTGTCCCCTCAGAGGCTCTTGTGCACCCCCAGCCTGCTCGCTGGTGGGGTGGTATGAGAAGCAGAAAAGGCCTTGGCTCTGTGTAAGCACTGCTCAACAGTAACAAAAACATCTCTATGTTACCAACACTAATTTCAACACAAACACAAAACACAGCTCTATACAAGCTACAATGAAAACAATTTACTCCATCCCAGCCAAAGAAGCACACCATTTGACATGACCCATTTTTACTGTGATTTGAAACTGCTATAGTAACAGATAAAGATCCATGCTTCTAAAATGAAGGGAAGAAGAAACTGCATGCAATCATATGCACAATTCCATCATTTGTAGATCACGAGAAGAGTAAATTCTCATTCTACAGATCTACTCAAGAAAATATTTAGACAATGTTGTTCTCTTATATGTCTTTATGGGACAATAAAATTTAAGAATTATTTGAGTATTTTACTAGCTTAATGGAAATTTGCTTCGAGTTTTATTCTTGAATGACCTTCAGAGAAAGAGGAAATGCCAATAAAACATGCCAGAAGAACATGTTCCTGATTTAAAACAGGAGTGTTTAAGCATTAAGGCTATGAGGAGATAAACAACTAGCTGTATGTATTACTATTTTCCTCATTTTCATAAAATTATTCTGTTTTCCTTTGTGACACACATATGATCTATACAAATGTGTTTCAAACAGCTTCTGATGACATTTTTTCTAAATATCACATTCCAGACTGAGATTTGCCTCTGACTAGGATGCGATAGCTATTTTCTTCCACTGCAATAACTGAAGGAATTTTTTCTCTCTAGAACTATCGACAGAACCTTAAACACCTACTGTTCCTCACAGTTTAACTAGAATTTTTATTTTTCAGTTGAAATTTCTTTGACGTTTTCCTAGCAATCCACACAAAGTAGAATCTAGTGATATAGATGTCTAACAAAAGTCAAGAAGGAAAAAAACAATAAAATGCTCTAACCAGTCTCATAAGCTTCCTTTTCACTACATTTAGAAAATGCTTTTTTCCCAGTTTAACCCAGCAGGCAGCCAAAACAACCATACAGCTGTTCAATCCTTCCACACTAAGACCACCCCCATGAAATGGGGAAAAGAATCAAAAATGAAACAAACAAGCAAAAGGTAAAACCTATGGATTGAGATAAAGACGGTTTATTAGGACAGAAAAGTAAGATGATGACGATGATGATATAATGATGGAAAACAAACAAAGGAAATAATGCACAGCACAATTTCTCATCACCTGAAGATGTTATGTAGCCAGTTCCCAAGCTGCCCTGCTTCACGGCCCATCCCTAACTATATACTGAGCATGACATCATGTGGTATGCTATATCCTGTTGGCCAGTTTGGGTCAGCTTCCCTGGCTGCTTCCCCTTCCAGGTCCAGCTCCCCACCCCCCACCTCCCCCGCCATTTCCCCCTGCTTCTTTTTGGAAACTGAGAAACCGAAAGACCTTGAGTACTTGTCATCAACTGAAATACTACTGTGATATCAACAGTATTCTTATCCTAAATGCAAAGCACAGCACTACACCAGCTGCTTCAAGAAAATGAACTCTATCCTTACTGTAATCAGGAGAGCTCTGAAGAACAAAAAATGAAGAATGACAAATCAGGCTACAATTTTTTTTACTTTTTAAAAGAAGATTTTATAGGTTACTTTCCTTATAACACTCACCTTCTCATAACAACCTTCATCTATAATTCCAAAGCACTCTGCAAACATTAATTAGTGTATTATTAATGACACTAATAATTCAGTGCTGCAATGTTCATTTCCTGAAGAATAGTGAGGACACTTCAAAAATCCAAGTTACTTTAATGAATGTTCAACACCCTCCAGAACAGTACAGAAATCCTCTATGTACTGTAAATCGTCTTGTTAGACTTGAATTCTTATGTCATTATAATTTCAGTTTCTAGACCTTACTTCTATTTCACAGTGTTTATTTTAAATTAAATTCAAAAGAATAAGGATATATCCTCCTCTCTCTGTCTCCAGATGCTGTTATAGACAAAGAAGTACAATTCTAAGCACCAAATCAGGGGAGGAATGAAAAATATTGCACAACATAGTCACAGACATCATGACTGATAGACCAAGTGCAAATACAGAAGTATGCTACATGAAATAAGCCTTTTTGAATTTCTCTCAGGAGAAGAAACCAAAGTGCATAGTTTCTTTGCCTTTTTTCTGACAACAATCCTGATTCAATCTATCAAACAAAGTGTATTGCAGTCACTTTATTAGTGACCTTTAGAGTTTGTGACTGTGATAAAAGACCTCTCCCCCATCTTAAGAAAGTTTATTTTCTCTAAGTTCTTTTCTATAGTGTGTTTTATATAAAACATTTTTTTCCTTTAAAGTTACATGAACTGAACAAGTATTTTTTTCATTACTAGAATATATGGTTTATTCCAATTTATTTTTTTTATAAGTTTATGTAGGCATCTCTCTAACCTGTAAAGCTACCAATGGATTGTCCTCATTTTCACTCAAAATTTACCGTCTATACAAATCTAGGTGTATAGACACCTTTATCACATTTATCATTGTGAATTATAATATAATGAAAACACTGCAATATGAAACTGATCACATGCTGCAGACCAGTTGTATGATTAATTAGTTTCTCTACTTTCTGCTATGCTGTTAACCATATGGCATCTATGGTTTGGCTTTGGAATGTCAGAAGCATGTCTATATGCCTGCAGATATGACATCAGTTTTAGACTCACTGCATGACTTATCCATAGGAGGCTTGTTAAAAGTATTACAATTTTATGACACATGTATTAGGACACTATACTTTCTGGGTATTGATGTATCTGATTATGCCTTTATTTCTGTCAAGGAACTAGTTTGTGAAAGTAGGTAGTCATTTGCAAGCTGAGCAATATAATCACAGAAGTGTACCTTATATAGCCCTCATTCATGTTCATGGCCATTACTCACATGACTGCTCACACTGAAGTCACTAGGACTTCTTATATAAAAAAAGTGTTTGGCACTGTGAATTCAAGTTGCACAGACTTTTCATAAAAACAGCACCTAATGTTTCCTATACTCAGTTGTAAGTTACTTATTTTTCTTTCCTAAAAGGCACTTACTGCCTGACTCTCAAGTTAGATGACATGAAAAAAATAGCTAATGCTTAATTTTCGTTTTTCATAAATACATAGTTGCCTCTTACAATACACAGTTTCACAGTACATATCTACATTCCACAAAAAACATGGGACTTCTAAATTTTAATATCATAAATATAATAAGTACATCTGTGATAACTGTATGCTAAATAACATTATGAGCTGTGAATATAGTGAAACTTAATATAGGTTCTATTATAACTATAAAAGTAGGTCTTAACAACAAAAAATGTCAAATTTTAAAAGATGTCTTTACCCTTAAAAGAGTAACATCTCCTCTCCATTATGAAATGAATGGGTAATTGATTTCCCACTACAAATTCACTTTTTTTTCTGTTCACCCATCTTTTTTCTGCAACAACCCATTCTTTCCTTTCATAAGAAACGATCAAAAAAAAGTGTCTTGTTTTCTCTTTATTTCCCATATGCAACTTTTGAATTACAAAGAAGAAAAAGAAACAAAAAAAAAAAAAAAAAGGAGCTGACAAATTCCCCTTAGATGTTACTGAACACTTAGCATAGCCTTTGCAGAAGCAAACTACCATAGGAAATTAAAAAGACAAACAGTGATGGATTACAGAAAAATATTATATGTATTTAATGGTCTCTGTGGTGCACTTCCCACCTGAAAGTATTTAAAAATTAAGTAGCTCAGACACAGAAAAATAAGCCTATTTTCCTGACTGGGTCTTCATTGATCTCCCACTAAATCAGTAGAAACAAAAAAACCAACCAAACAAATAAAAAAATCCCACAAATTATTATTATTATGTACATAAACACTAAAATCTACTAAATTCAACCCTCTACTCTGCCAAACCTTTTTCTAGTCAACAGTGGCACTATCTGCAGCCTTGGACAGAGTACATTGATGAATACTAAGTAATTATTCATAAAAATGCCAACTTCGTTACGTGCAGCGATTTGTTCCTTCCACAGTCAGAGGACCTTGGTGGCAATCAAAGTCAGTTCTATTTGTGTTTTCTCAGTCTGCCTCGTAGTTTTTCTAACAACAAACCGATGGGATTAGGTGAAATTTGTAGGAGAAAGAGGGAGATTCCTCCTGCTTTTCAGAATAATTCCATCCCGATCAAAGAAAATAACATTTTGCAGAGAATGAAGGACATGGTAGATCTGCCCTGTTTGTTGGGGGTGTGCATGGATGAAAAAGATGAACTCTAGAGATCCTTCCTAACCTAATTTATTCTATGACTTTGCTTTCTACAACATGCCTGGTTTTTGTTTTGCTTATTTTTTTGGGTTTTTTGTCTCTTTTCTCAGATGCTTAGATCAGGAATCTCTGGTTGCAGTAGTCATGTAAGAAGACAATAAGAAGGCCTCCTGCCATTTAGAGCAGATGTGTTTAGGCTTAGTAAATGCAAAGCACTCATGTTCGTAGAGATCAGAGAGATAAAAGCAAGTTGTTCAAGGTTATGCTGAAAAACAGTTTGGGAATTAAAACTTGCTATTTCCCTGGTCAACACCCAAAGTAGTGGGCCCTTGAGATCTTTTTCATTTACTAGGATGCCTGCAATTTTAATTATCTCAGAATATTTTCATAGGTTAAATAAAAGTGAATTCTACCATTTAAACACGTACTTTACGCTCTTGACATCTCTGTCCATGCCAAGATAAAGCTGCTAGAATCTTTGATGCTAGAATAGTGGTATTTTTGTCTGCTACCTTATAATCTGTTAAAACTATTACACAGATAGTAGGCCAGATTTTCAGAAGGTTTATATCAGCATATGTCTATTAATTCCAACTCAGCTGTTCATCTGAGTACCTGACCTGTTGCCTTCCCATTGCAGTTTTGTGTAGCTGTGCTGCTGAGATGGCTTTTGCAAGTAGCACTTACAGCTCTCTGCAAGCTTCAGATCGTAAATATCTGCCAATTCAAGGCCAAAGTTGCTTCTGACCAGGGCCGAGCCAATCAGAACTGGTCACAGCACCTCTGTGAATCACATTTAGGAGAAAAAAAAAAATGCTGGCAGATGCACTTTGCCACCAGAGAGGGGAATGAGGAGAGGTAACAAGCTGTGCAGACACCAATTATACTTTTTATCCTTAGGTTTGTCAAAAATATATACATGCTACTTTGCGAGGTTTTGGTTCTGTTTTGTGTTTGTTTTTTTCCTTGAAGCTATCGTTTAGACAGGAAGGGGTTAGTTACAGAAAAGTTAGTACTCGTATTGTAGAAAGATGGATGGATAGATAGATAGATAGATAGATAGATGTGTAAATGTTTGTGTATATATGCACATGTGTAAACATACTTTTAAGAAAATGTTGATGCTTATTTCAATGTTGAATATTGTAAAATAAATCATACATAATAAGATTTAATACCATGTGGTTTGTTGAAAATTTGTGGCGATGCATAACAATCTGAATAGTTTATTCAGCCCTTTCCAAGGAGTCATGCATTCACACCTGGCATGTTAGTAAATATTTATCAACAGAAACACCACAATGTAATATTTATGCCATTCAAACAGAGGAAATATTAAAATAAATATATTTCATCTGTGATATTGAGGAATTTTCTTGAAGTTTGACCTGAATGGAGTTGAATGAGGCAAAGTAGGAATATGCCTCTAGATATGCTGAAATTACAAAAGCAATTTGACTGTGTTTCACAACATTGCATAACTATTTTGCTTTTAAATTTGAAGAAATGGAAATAAAATTAAATTAGATATTTAATTTTTTTTCTTCCAGCTAGTTTTCAAAACACTTGTGATACCAGGACAATTCATGCAGCTTGTCCTGCAATTAAAATACTACAAATTGGAATTAAATTTAAATTTAAATAAATATAGAATCATAGAGTCATAGAATATCCTGAGTTGGAAGGCACCCAAAAGGATCATCAAGTCCAAATCCTGGCTAGACACAGGGCCAGCCAAGTCAGAACATGTGACTGGGAAACCTGTTCCAGTTAAACATAACAATGCAGTTACACATCATTCACTTCAGAAGAAATAAAGAGCAGCTTCATTATTTTAGCCATGAAATTAATGTGGAAGATGCACACAGATTTACCAGGACTAAAACATTTCAATGACAGTACATAATTCATTGACAGAAATTTATGTTTTGCCATCTTATTGTACATCTGAGTTTAGTTAAATTGGCTGTCTGTTGATGTATTATTTTATCATGAAGTAATATTTACTATCATAGAGCAAATCACTGCAGTCATGTTATAAGTCACAAAACTGTTAATGATTTTTTTTCCTAATCTTGAAACACACATAAAATTATTTTAAATGGAGTTTTCTTTGTTGGGTTTTTTTTCATATCAAGTGTGGGAATTTGTGGTTCTCAACCTTCCTTGCCTTAGACACTATATTTGTAGAGATTTTCAACTAAAATAATTGATGAGTAATAATACTTGACTGTTAAAAGCTTTGGGGGAAAAATAAAAAAGCTAAAAAGAAGGACACAGGGAAGTTTGAGAGAGTCAGTTTGGGATGGCAGTTGAAACACTACTCAGAAAGAACTCCCAATTTACCTTGTGCAAGTTTCAATCTCTTAGAAACACAAAACATTAAAGCACCTGAGCATCATTCAAGAAAGCCAGACTTCCTGAACTCTAGACAAAAAAAGCAAAACTCTTAAATTAAAATAACGACTTCTCAAAAATACCTACATCTTCACATGTATTCAGGAGTCTAGAAAATGTGAGGGGTTCTATAAAAAATTTCGTCAGCAATTTGAGCACAGGTTTTTTAACCTTTCCTGTACTAGGAAATTCCCTTGTAATGCTAGCAGCTCCTAGCATTTAAATTGGAATCCAGCCTGATACAGTCATGGTGTCTAAATTAAGATTATTTCACATTATTCACATGTTCGTTTGCCATTTTCAAAAAATTTAGAGGATACATGTAATGCAAATTTGCAGAATAAACATTGTAGCTGAACTATCATAGACTAGGTCTGTAGTATTTCACAACTTTGCAAGATCATGACAAGTCCTACTGACCTTCATATAGCTAGGATTTCATTCTATGTTTTTCATAATCAAGGTACAAGCAGTTTTAGTTGGAATTTGTCTGTGTTAGGTAGATCATGTTTATATATTTGTTTATATACAAGAGATAAATAATAGCCTACTGAATTTTCTAATTTTCACTGAGTTCCAATTAAAAGGCAGCTATTTCAGCTTCTTTTTTTACTGACTCTGGTGGTTTAGCCCTGGCTGGAGGCTAGATGCCCACCAAAGTGGCTCTATCACTCCCCTTTTCAGTTGGACAGGGGAGAAAATATATATTGAGAGGCTCAGGAGTTGAGACAAGGACAGGGAGAGATCATTCTGCAATGAGCATCATGGGCAGAACAGACTCAGCACAGAAGAAGGGAAAGAAAACTCTCTGATTTATGACACTGCACTGCATAGCCAGTGACACCAGAGTTGGGTAATGAGAAGTGCGACCAGATCTTAAAGCACCTTTCCCCCCACCACTCCCTACTTAATAGACTTCACTTTAGTCATTATTTCATTCCCTTCTTCCCCTCCTGGTAGGGTGGCATGAAGAGCAGAAAAGCCCTTGACTCTGTAGGTGAGGTCTGCTCAGCAGTAATAAAAACATCCCTGTGTTATCAACCATGTTTTCAGCGCAAATCCCAAACATATCCCCATATTATACTATGCAGAAAAAGAGGTCTATCCCAGCCAAAACAGGCACACTCCCTGAAGCATCTTTTAAACAGTAACCATGAATGTTAACTAAAATTATCAAGTTGTCTATACTTTTTAAGCTTTTCAAATGGCAGCCCCAGGGGAGACGTGTCCTCCCTCGAAGTTGCCTGGAACCAGCTGTGCCCACCAGCCACAAGACTGCTTTCCCCATGGACTGCTGACTGGTCCATGGCATAGGTAGGGGAGAGCAGTCTGGGTCACAGCAGCTGCCTCTTCTGCTGTCCCTGCAGCATCTTGCTCTTCCTCCCCTCTGCCTCCATCTTTCTGTTCCAGCACCATTTGCCTTTATGCAACCTTCCTTGCTTTGTCACCGCTCTGGGAGGGCAAACCCAGTCCTCCTTCCACACCCATTTCTTGTCAAAACTGACTCTCCTTTTCTTCCTTACTTCCCTCATCTAATTTTATTCCTTCATATATTCTAATTTCTCATTTCCCTTTGCTTTCCAATGCCAATATTTCATGGGAGAGGCTGCCAGTTGCAGTCTCAGTCTCCTTCTCTCCCCACCTAACATATGACCTTAGGCCTTACCGTAGGTTTCTGCAGGCATTCTGTTTTTACACCTGTTCGCCTAAGCCTTCCCTGCAGCAGAGCCTATTTCTAGTGGCATCTGCTCCAAGTAGATTCCTGCTCCCTTTCTCTTCCATTAGTATATTTTCAGTCACCCAGAGGACAGGAGACTCTGAAACAATGTTCACCGTTGAAACAAGGTTTACAGTATAATTTGTGAACACAGGATGCCATATTTTTTCTGAAACCACTGACCCATGTCTTTTATTTGACACTAGGAAAATAAAAGAAGAAAGCAGCAATAAAACACTTGGCACAATATTTTGTTTGACTGACTACTGATAGAGTATGAAGGGTTTGAGGTTAATTTTCCCAAATGCATTTATTTCTAAACAGAGTGTCTCAATGCTGTGAAAATATATTTACCATATCACTTGAAATGTTTTAGAGTAACACTGATGACAGCTTAAAGAAGAATATAAAAAGAGAAGTAAAAATGATTTAAGGGCCCAAATCTAACTCTAGAAATGTGTATGAACCTCCTATCATAGTTAATTAGAGTCATAACTAGGAAGTGAAGAGGTAGCTTTCACCTTCAGATATAAAAAGAAAATATAGTGAAAATGCCAGGCATTATACCCACCATAGTCAACCTAGACATTAAATTCCTTTTTGAAAGAAGGGTTTTAATTTTCCCAGGTATTCCATGAGGCCTGCGCTCCTGCAGTATTGGACACAAGCTGCACAAGGTCTTTAAATCAGTCAGCTGATAAGGTAGTGGGATATATTGCTTTAAAAATACTGATATTCATACACTGATAAGTATCATAAACACCAAATACATATTGAATGTCGCAGCAATGAAAAAACGTTGATATCAACTAAAACTTAGCTTACAGATGAGAGCCTGCCTATAAGTGTACTCCTAAGAAGAAAGATTTCGAGCATTTTTCAGAGTCTCCCAAAGTATACACAGTGGTTTTTTGATTGGTTTGGTTTGGTTTTTAACTTATTTTGGGATTCATAAATCACTGTTGGTATGATTAGTGATAAATGGATAAATAAACTTTATCTCTCCACATATTTCAATTGAATTACATTAATGTACTGTCAGAAATTCAAGATGTCATTTCATACTCACATTAGTAAATCGGAGTGCAAATTATTGACACAACTAAGCAACATCAGTATTGCCTCTACTATTCTTTTTACAGGAGTAGTTTTGGGGCAGTCAAGGACAGATTTTTATCAGACCTTTATTTTATTACATTAGATTTGACTTATTTTATAAAGCTCATTCTTAAGCATTTTAGTGAAGAATAATATCACTTTGACTTCTTACTCTGCTAATAATTAATCAACATTCAGCAAGCCCATCAAAAACACTGTGTGGTTTTCTCCTGTACATTTCCTCCATTTTACCACATAAATAGTCCTCTTCCAATAGTGATTGTTATGACAGAAATGAGAGTATGTGATCAATTATCTTAATACCTTCAGGATTTCATTGGTCTAGATACTAATAACTTTGTCTTTTTTTGTGCCTGCACATTTCTCTGTCTTCAAAACAGTTACTGTGACAGACAAACTAATTTAAAACTTGGTTTCTTCTTTGCATGTGAAGCTTTACAGAAATTCTAGCTGAATTGACTAAATCAATATTGATTTGAGTCGCTGAGGAGTAGGGCTCTGAAGCGGGAGGCTCCGACATTGGACCCTTCCTGAAAGCAGCAACCCCCAGGCACTGATCCACGAGGGCAAATAGAATCGCGAAATAAAAAGGAGAGACCGCGCGACACACCTGCTGGCAGCCATTGCTTCTCGCTGACACTGCACACCGGTGTGATTCATCGGGGGCAGAGCTAAGGGCAGTAAGAATAATCCCTCTCCATACAAGAGGGGCCTCTGGGCGCGCTAGCAACCAGGAGCACTGCAAACAGGACAGGCAAACAGGGCATGGCACATCAGAAGGGTGTGGCGTGGCAGTTTGCACGGCATTTCGTGCAGGCAGGGTGAGCCTTCCCTCCTAGCTAAGAGGGGAATAGAGTGCACTGGCTCACAGAGTACACAGGGCGAGCCAAGGGTTCCCTGTCTCCTGTGTGCCCAGACAGTTAGACTGTGGTGTCTACCAGGCAGAGAGCTTCGCCCTACAAAGCTGGGGCAACCCCAATGGAGGACCTGCCTAGGGACACTTTGGTTCAGGTCACTGGCTGCAGGGAATGTCAGAGTCTGCTGCTGCCAGGGGAAAGAGGCAAAGACCTCACCTGTGTGAAGTGTGAGCAGGTGGATGATCTGCTTTGCTTCGTAGCTAATCTGAAAGGTGAGCTTGAAAGACTGAGAGCCATTAGGGAATGCGAACCAGAGACTGACTGATGGAGTAGCTCCCTGGCGTCCAAAAGGGAAGAGTGCCAGGAAGACACCACACAACTGAAGGCGGTCCCCCTGCCCTGTCCTAGCCAGGTAAATGGGAGTGACCCAAACCCCGAGGAAGACTGGAAGACAGACCTAACTCACCGCCATAGACACTCCCCCTGCATACCTGCCCCACTCCCCCAGGTTTCCCTAAGCAACAGGTTTGGGGCCCTGGAAGTTGAGGAGGAGGTATGTGAGGAGATAAATGCAGCCCCTCTGCCTCAGAGGAAGCAGAAGCCCAGAGTGAGGCGATTATCTGCATGCCTTGAGACAGCCTCAATTAAGCAAGAAAGTAGGGTAGTTGTGGTAGGGGATTCCCTCCTCAGGGGGACGGAGGGCCCCATATATAGACCAGACCCTACACACAGGGAGGTGTGCTGCCTCCTTGGAGGCCGGGTAAGGGATATTACCAGAAGGCTCCCAGGGCTGGTAAGTTCCTCTGACTATTATCCATTATTGATTGTTCAAGCAGGCAGGGACGCAATCACAAAGTGTAGCCTACGCGCTATCAAAAGGGAATTCCGGGATCTGGGGTGCTTTGTCGAGGCGGGGGGGGGAGCCCAAATAATATTTTCGTCTATCCCCACTTGTGAGAGGAGGGGTTCAGAGCAGGTCAAGGGACCCATGAATTGAATGAGTGGCTGAAAGGCTGGTGCCAGCACAAGAAATTTGGGTTTTTTGACAACGGTATGGAGTACTATGCTCCTGGCATGAGTACTGCTGATGGGGCTCACCTGTCCCATAAAGGAAAGCGGATCCTTGCCCAGGAGATGGCAGGGCACATTGATCGGGCTTTAAACTAGTTAGGAAGGGGGAAGGGGATATTACAAAGGCTGCTGGGGTCAGGCAAGTGCTTTTGGAGTCACAACATGAGTTGA
The DNA here is from genome assembly GCA_022605575.1 of Laterallus jamaicensis coturniculus. Lineage (NCBI taxonomy): Eukaryota > Metazoa > Chordata > Aves > Gruiformes > Rallidae > Laterallus > Laterallus jamaicensis. The sequence goes on along the minus strand of JAKCOX010000009.1, from coordinate 11,116,871 downwards.
TGGTGGAAAAAGGTAAATGCCAACAGCACAATGGTGGACTTGGGGATGTTGCTCCATGTGAGAGCAGGGAAAATTCTGTGGATTTCCCTGAGGACTCCCCAGCAGAGCCACTTTTGCCAGTCCCCTATCGGAAATCTTGCTGTGGTCTGATGAGGATACCTGCATCTGCTGCCCCACTAAAATGTCTTTATACAAATGCACGTAGCATGGGGAACAAACAAGAAGAATTAGAGATCTTTGCGCGGTTGCTGGGTCACGATCTCATTGCAGTCACAGAGATGTGGTGTGACAGTCTGGACGACTGGCATGCTGTCATGGATAGCTATGTGCTTTTTAGGAAAGACAGGCAAGGGAGGCAAGGTGGAGGAGTTGCTCTTTATGTGAGAGAGGACCTAGAATGTATTGACCTCCACCTGGGGAAGGATGAACCCTCCGTCGAGTGCTTGTGGGTAAGAATTAAGGGGCAGGCTAGTATGTGTGACATTGTTGTGGGTGTGTGCTATAGGCCCCCTGATCAAGAGGGGGGTGCATTCTATAAGCAGTTTGAAACAGCCTCAAGTTCCCGGGCACTGATCCTTCCTTATGGGGGACTTCAACTATCCAGATATTTGCTGGGCAAGCAACACAGCGAGTCATATGCTGTCCAGACAATTTCTGCAGTGTGTTGAAGACAATTTCCTGCTACAGATGGTGCAGGAGCCTACAAGGGGAGGGCGGGTGCTGGACCTTGTTTTCACTAACAAGGATGGGCTCGTTAGGGAAGTGAAGGTCGGGGGCAGCTTAGGACAAAGCGACCATGAAATGGTTAAGATCCTGGGTGGAAGAAACAAGCCAAAAAGTAGGATAACTAACTTTGATCTCCTCCGAAATCTAATAGGGCTTATCCCGTGGGCTACGCTGTTTAAAGGAATTGGAGCCTGTGAGAGCTGGCTAGCATTCAAACAGCGCTTCTTCCAAGCACAGGAACGATGCATCCCTTTGAGCAAGAAATCGGGAAAGAGAGGTAAAAGACCTGTGTTGATGAGCTGGGAGCTAATGAATAAACTCAAAGGGAAGTAGAAGGTCTATGAACTGTGAAAAAATGGTCTGAGCACCTGGGAGGAATACGGGGCCTGGGAAGAATGTCAGGGCCTGTAGGGATGCAACTAGGAAGGCTAAAGCCCTCTTGGAAGTGAAGTTGGCAAGGGACATAAAGAATAATAAAAAGGGTTTTTTAGATATGTGAATAGTAAGAGGATAACCAGGGATAATGTAGGTCCCTTGCTGAATGAGGTGGGTGTCCTGGTAACGGGGGATGCTGAGAAGGTGGAGATACTGAATGCTGCCTTCACTTCAGTCTTCACTTCAAAGGCCCCCTGGCACCCACAGATCCTCGATGAAAATAGGAGTCTTTGGGGAACGAAGATCTTCCCTGTAGTTGAGGTAGGGGAGGTCCAGGAGCGGCTCGAAGGGATTAATGTACACAAATCCATGGGCCCGGATGGGATGCACCCACGTGTGCTGAGGGAGCTGGCAGAAGTGATTGCTGAGCCACTCTCTATCATCTTCAACAGGTCTTGGAGAACAGGAGAAATGCCCGAGGACTGGAGGAGAGCCAGTGTCACTCTGGTCTTTAAAAAGGGCAAGAAGGAGGATCCTAGCAACTATAGGCCAATCAGCCTCATTTCTGTCCCAGGAAAGGTGATGGAACAGCTTGTTCTCCATGCCATCTCCAAGTAACTGGAAGAGAAGAAGGTCATGAGGAGTAGTCAGCATGAATTCACCAAGGGGAGATGGTGCTCGACCAATCTCATAGCCTTCTATGATGTCATCACCGGCTGGGTGGGTGGAGTGAGAGCAGTGGATAACATCTACCTTGACTCCAGCAAGGCTTTCAATACTGTCTCCCATAACATCCTGATAACAAAGCTGAGAGAGTATGGGATAGATGAGTGGACAGTGAGGTGGGTTAACAATTGGCTGTTGGACCGAGCCCAGTAGGTTGTGATGGGTGGAGCAGAATCTGACTGGAGGCCTGTGACTAGCGGTGTTCCCCAGGGCTAGGTGTTGGGTCCAGTCCTGTTCAACATCTTCATTGACAACCTTGATCAGGGAATAGCATCCACCCTCAGCAAGTACACCGATGATACAAAGCTGGGAGGGGTGGCGGACACGCAGGAACACTGCTCTGCAATCCAGCGACACCTGGACAGGCTGGAGAGCTGGGCAGTTAGAAACCTAATGAAGTTCAACAAAAGCAAGTGTAAAGTCTTGCACTTGGAGAGGAACAACCATTTGTTTCAGTACAGGTTGGAGGATGACCTGCTGGAGAAGAGCTCTGTGGAGAAGGACCTAAGAGAGCCAGTGGGATCCTGGGGTGCATCCAGAGGAGTGTAGCCAGCAGGTCGTAGGAGGTGATCCTCCCCCTCTACTCTGCCCTAGTCAGGCCCCATCTGGAGTATTGTGTCCAGTTCTGGCCTCTCTGGTGTAAAAAGGACAGGGATCTCCTTGAGAGAGTCCAAAGAAGGACTTCGAAGATGATTAAGGGCCTGGAGCATCTCCCCTATGAGGAGAGGCTGAGTAAGCTGGGACTGTTCAGTCTAGAGAAAAGAAGACTAAGGGGGGACCTAAAAGGTGTTTATAATTATCTTAAGCATGGGATGCATGGGGAATCAGCCAGCCCCTTTTCAGTGGTTAGTGGAGACAGGACAAGGGACAATGGCTGCAAGTTAGAACACAGGAAGTTCCGCACCAACATACGGAAAAGCTTTTTCACAGTGAGGGTGACAGAGCCCTGGGACAGGCTGCCCAGGGAGGTGGTGGAGACTCCTTTTCCTGGAGATACTTAAGACCCATCCTTAAATATTGTATCTGTGATTGTAGAATCAGAAATGAAACCAGATAGCCATTCCCATATCTTAGATGAAAATCCATCTTTTCTTCACAAAACTACTAAATATTACACAATTTCCAGACTAACTCTTATTTGTATAGGCTTTATTATATTTTTGGACAGCCTAACAAATTCTGGAATGAGGAAAAGAGAACAAATCTTTAATAGCACATTTGTGATGAGAGCAGGAAAGAAGAGTATTAGATACAGTTTTTCAACCCTTTTCCTGAGATAATCCAAGACCTCTGTAGACAACCAGTTCTAGAAAAAAAAGGACCTGCTGCTGTCTTCAGTATAAATGATACCAGAAAGTAAATGATGACAATACTATTGTGTACAATGGAAGTAAGTTTTTATTACGGTAAGTTAGAAAGATTGCACTCTAATAAAATATATTTACCTTTTTTTTTTCCCCTGAGTTACAAGGACAGTGAGAATCAAAGTAATTTTCATTTTTGTCTTTGTTCTTTTAAAGCACATGTACCTTAATAAAACATTATCATTGTTTTATTTCTAAATAACTGTATTTCACAGGTTCTCCTTGCCCCCCAAGTTCCTCCTTGCCCACCTCCCAAAACAGGGGACAGAATAATATAATTCCCTTTAAATAAACAGGATAAAATTACTAGCCTTTGAGTTCTAGATGCAACTTTGCTGAGTTTTCCACATAAACACAGTACTCCAGTGTACTCACTATGTGTGTGACTCTTCCTGTCATCTTTTTTGAAAACAGATGCTCTCCTAAGATTTAGTAGACTACTCTTGACATTCTTACAGGGGCTTAAGCTTTTCCAATAGGCTGTTCTTTAAAGTTTTTCAGGAAATCTGTATTTATTTGATGGACATTAACATTACTTAAATTATAATCAGATCTTGTGAACATATGAAAAATGTAATATAGTAATTTTTATGTGCAACCAGTCCTAAGATTATCTTGGTTAATAAGTACACAGTAAACTATTAGGATCAGATCAGCAGCAATAATTGTAACCCAGCCAGCTACACAGATCTAGGCATAGTTCCAATAAAAAACTCCGGCAACTAAAGCAGAGGTTATGTGCCTAAATCTAAAGCAAGTCAAGACAAGATTTAAAACTAACTTCAGAACAGACATGTAAACTGGCATGCCCTAGAAGTAACAGTAATGGCTGACTAGGAGGTGAGCCAATAAAGTCACCCACATTATTCTGCCTGTTTGTGTCCCCTTCCCCCAATTTACAGGACTAAACTAGTATTTCTAAAGATCGCATATCAGTTCATTTCGTGAACATCATGTCTTTTTTCCTAGGAAAAATGTATACTGTTTGGCTTCCCAAAATCCCAGCTGAGAACTGTTACCTATTATGAATCCAAATCACTGAGTAGAAAGCCCAAAAATAGAGACTAATCTCTCTCCAGGGACTAAGTGGTCAGATCTTTTGCTAAATCTAGATATTACTTCAAGAAATAAAATGGTTCTGCAGGAATAAAGTAATAGAATATCCACACACACACACTTCCCCCAGACCATCTTCACAATCTAAGTACACTCAAATTCTGCAAAAAAGTGAAAGTCAGTGTGAAAGTATCATATTTCTATTGTGGTAATATTACTAGGTGGAAAGCAGAACTTTGCATGCCAGAGCTGATGTATACAATTCATACAAAGATATTTTTGTACCTCACCATTTTTACAGCCATATTGAATACTTTACATGTATGTCTATATAAATGGAGAATAGCTAACTGCATATAAAATGAATTACCTTAGAGTAATGAGTGAGAACACAGTTCATGTTATAGTTGTAACATGAACACTGTTTTAGCTATATATTAATATTCTGTTCATGAAGTTTAATTAGTAAGAAATACAGCTGGAGAATTATTCATTATGACCAATTCTTATTAATTGTCACCAAAGTTTCTTAATTACTCACTTTGGCTAGAAGCTAATTAGTTTCATGTCTTACTTGCTAGTTAGCAAAGAAATACATTTTCAACTCTATATGTCAAGGCAAAAGAGAATGTTTATTTGGAATCAAGTTTTAGCTTTCATGGAAGATATTTATTTTAGAAATTGCAAGATTTTTACTGGTTAATGAAAAAATGCTGGTGGTGTATCTTCAGGAGGGGAAGGAATGTATTTCTTGGAATATAATAAACAGTCTATTGTAATTTTCATTACCCTTTATTATCAAGCTGAAGATAAGTTTTTCTTATGCAAATCATAAAATCTTATCTCCTTTCCTACCTTGAAACTGTCAGTTATTTGAAGAGGGCCTTTCTAGCTCTGCTGGATCATGCTGCTGTCTCTCATTTCACACAGTAGTTATCATACTTGATGTTTTCCCAATTTAATTTTCTCTTTGCCCAAGGACTACTTTGAGTTAAATTAATAGTTGGTCACTTTTATAAATAAAAAACCAGAAAACCCCTATTTTTTTTAGAACTCTAAGTTCAAACAAAGTTTTCAATAAATTTTTGTGGACTCTCCTTCCATGTCTGTACACATTTTCAGAATATGCATATCTTGGCAACTTAACTCAGAACAATAGTTGGTTTTGATGAAAAACCCCTTATGACTTTTTGTTACTTTCCATTGTTTCCTTGGTCACAAAGTGGGTTTGGTGCATTTGTTCTAAAATTCTTTTGGAAGAAACTATCTGCATGGGTTTCAGTACCCCCAGAAGCCGCAGGAGAAACTTTTCATTTTGTTACTACGTCATAAATTTCCTGTCTATTCCTCACCTTCATTGAGTGCATGGTCCAAGTGAGTCACATAGGCTACATGACATGACACTAGAGGAATCTTTATTACTTCACAAAGTGGTGTGCTACAGCTCACATCTGTAGAAGAATTAGTTTTAAAAATGCATGTATTATTACATGCTAACTGATGTTAATTGCTTGTCCTGTAGCTGTACCATATTCTGCTATTATTTTATACTTGATGTGGCTGAAGATGCCAAATGCTTCTTAGTGATCATAGCTATCCTCCATTATACCCAGTAAGGCTATGTTCTGTTCTTTGCAGAAATTAAACAGGAAAAGTACCACGGCCAGATGCACACCATCACCCAGAAGCTGCATACATAAGCAAATAAATTAAGCAATTATTTCCTCATCATACCCACTGCCATGGGCATTGTAAGAGCAGTAAAGCTGTAAGCAGAAGCTAGGGACAATCTCCTTAATTTTTCTCGTTAACAGTTGGCAGGTTAAGTTTGAGAAGGTATTTTAGTGAAAACAGATGCATGAGAAACTCCATCTAAATGCATCTTGTTTGCAAGAGGCTCATAAATGTCAGAAGGCCCAGGAATGTGCTGTCCAGACAAACTTTACTGTTGTATAGGAAGATACAAACTAATCAAATTTTAGTCACACAGATGGCTACTTGAGAGAAGACAAAGAAACAGTGAGCAGAGGTCTCATTAGGTTACATTCCTCCCACAACACAAGAGCACTATTATCTTATGTTCAGACAACAATAATTCTTATTGCTCTGAGAAAGCTTGAGTCCACCTGGTATGGTATGAAGGTTCTCACTGTCAACAAATTGGAAGGTTGTGCAGTTCATTGTTAACTGATATTATTAACCCTGATAGCAGTCAGGGCAATGTGTGCCACCATCGCTCTGATGTAAGATGTCTAAGTACGTGTTGACAGTTTAAATCATTAGTTTAACTATACCAAGCTAACAGAAAACACAGCTGCCACCAAGTAAACTTGACCTAGACCAAAAGTTTTCTACATGCCTCTGCCTCTGCTTTGCATTTAGATGCACCACCCTCCAAGTTCACCCAGGAGAAACCTTTATAACTGCTTTATCGCTGGATTCATGGTAATTCAGCTCTGGTTTTGGACATACTGTGTTTGAGACAAGGATCTAAATATTTATTACTATTTAAAAAAATCTTATATAATTTTGATAGTTCTCAGCTGTTGAAGGGTCTGCGGTCCCTATTACAATACAGGTCTGACAATTAAAAATTTGACAGAATATTTTGTATCCTTTTGGAGAATGATGTTTTCCAGAATTATCATTTAAAACACCAGTAAATGCATTTTAGCTACTGGTTCTATCAGTCTTATCTACTTGCATTGTTATAATCAGCTACCTGAAACAAATATACAAACTATATAATTACGTTCAAATCTGGGCTAACTGGTTTCTTCTGACTTATCTTACCTAAATACTTACACACGTACACATAATCTAACTTTATAACAAACTACATCAATGACAGTTCTTCCTTTCATTCCCTACTTCCCCAAATATGTTATGCACTGCATGTTTAAATACATAGCTAAAAGAAAGTGCTGCAATATAAAATAAGACTGTAAAAACTTTTTCTTTTTTTTAATTTGTATTCACTCAATATCTGCAAGGACCCTTTTAAATTCACACTCATTTAATTTGCTGTAATTATTTTATCTCTTCTCTTCTCTGACAGAGGTGAATCACTCATTAGTTCTCAAAGTGATGACTCTAAACCTTTTACAGTCCCTTTTGTGATTCTACCAGATGGGAATCGGTAAAATTTACAGAAGCACGGAGCTGGACCATATGTCAGCATAGGTATCAGTGCCTATTAAAAAATCAGTTAAATCACCATGTTAACATGTGATTCTGAGGCCATGATACATTAACCACAGACTTATTCTTGGAAAAATGGAAGAAACTGTTAGAACCAAAAATGATGGCATTGTCAGCACAGAATGGGAAGAGTGAGCAGCAGGGACAGATTAACAAAAAAACCATGATTTCAGTAAGCATTTTCCTTAGTATAGTGGCTCAAGGTGTTTAATACTTAATCTAGCACAGGTACACATGCTAGAGGTTCTCTAAATATGGTTATCCAGGCACCTGAATTTCAGGTTTGTTTCCTGAACACTTCTCTCTGTAATCACAACAGTGATATTGCCGCTATTGAATGTGGGTAAGAAATACATATTTAAAGAAAAATAGATTTTTAGACATACAAAAATTTAAGGATTTTAATTTTTTTCCCCAAAATGTTTCCTTTGCTAATCTCATTTTTACAGTTATAATTTCCTTTTTTTTTCCCCTATCTTTATCATACAAGTACTATAATGTCTACCTCGCAAGCATTTTCAGCCATACTAACCCATTCGAGACAGTGTATAAAACAGATTTTCAAAGAAGGGAAGACAGTTGTGAAAAATTGGTACTTTTTTAAAGATTGCTTGAGAGACGGATCAATTTGTATTTGTTTTCATCAATATCTCTAGCTGTTCAATGAGATGTGAAAATTTATTCATGAACAAAACTGCATTTTAGCATGATCAGTTTTATTAAAGAAAAACTATGAGGTTTTGGACTGCCATCACACCAATTCCATTGTTGTATAAGAAGGAAAATCACAGCAAAAATTGCCACCAAAACACCATTATTCAATTCTTTGATAACTTCCTTTTTTAGACTTTAATTAAAACTTAATAGAAATAAATAATAAGCACAACAGTTATTAATGTCCAAAAGAAGACTAAGGTCAAGGTATTTGGATAAATGAACCTTATCAGATTCAATTATATAATATCCCTAATAATCCTTATACCTAGTTAAAATCTTTAGTTATACTAATTACTGTTTACTGTAACAACACTGAATATACATCATGTTGATAGCTTCTGATGTATGTCCTCTAAGAATGTTGCAATTAAGGATACAAAAGCGAAGTGAGGCTGTAGGATCAGACTGAAATCTGATTAAAAACCCACCTGAGTAATCTAAAAGCTTCGCATCAGCCTCTTGAAAAGGTTCCCATGCAGCTGACTTAGCTGGAGAGGTTACTTTATGCATACAGATTCACAAAATGGTAACTATTATAGCAATTCTGTAAAAGATTCAAGTCCAGAAAAAAGAAAGAAAAAAATGATGACAGGGAGAAAATAAAATTATGATAAATTACATTCTTGAGAGCAAGCTTCTAATGAGAATAAAAAAAAATTAACAACTGTATACACATTATTCAATGAAACTGCCAAAGCTTGAATTTTTTTTTCTTTCCAATGTTAATTCAGTAATTTCCTATTTCTACTTTCTTATCTAAAATTTAAAAATACATTTTCTTTTTTTTTTTCTTTGTTTTGTTCAGTCATAGGGTTTTGGTGGGTTTTTTGTTAGGGAGAGATGAAAGGTACTTTTATTCTACCTCCTCTGTATTTTAGCATATTCTTTCCTTCTGTTCCCTTTTCCAAATACTTGTCTAGATTTAGTAATTTTTATTTATTTACACGAGTAAGGTATTTAGGAATTACAAGTGAAAGGTCTGGTTTAAAAACTGTAAACCCATGTAAATTATTTTCTCCATTTGGGTATCAGGTCTCTCTTTTATATTTATCCTTTCTTGTCTGTTTCACAGTTTTCCTCTGAATGTTATTAAGTGGACTTATTTTTATATTTATATTCTGATAGGAAAGGAACAGAAGGATGCTTCTGACCAATATACATATCTTCTACATAATTCAGAGCTGTGACCTTCTTGTGAGGATTCTTGCAGTAATTCTGAACTTAATTGAACAGGATTACTAAGCAAACTGCAGAATTTCAACATGAAAGAAAGTTATCCGAAGGTTTGGATAACAAAATAAGAACATTTCCTTTAAAACATTTCTTCCCATGAGGGTTACTTTTAGTATGCTTACAAGAGATATAAACCTTTTAAAATGTAGCATTTGCAAAATGTACATTTTGCATTCAGAGGAAACTTGAACAGAGGCTTAATACCTTCTTCCTGTTTGTTGTCCAGCTTACAGGTTAAAGTTATGTAATATGGAAGTTAATGAGAGTTCATCCATTGGGTCCAATGTATTACGCTTTTAGCCACAATTTTTCTTCTGCCTCATTTCCTCATTTCCTCATTTCCGCAGTTCTATGGCTAAGGACAATGATTTTTTTCTTCTTAAAAAAAGCTTAGGGGACAGCCTTTGAAATAAATCCTATCATATACTTTAACAAAACCTGTCCTCCATTTTAAACAGAATCAACTAAAATCTTACCAAGCACATTTCTGTATATTTCCCCTTGTCAGTTTTACTTCCTCTGTATAGATCCCACGTCTCATTACACAGTATGGCATTGGTGTCAGAACTCTGTGTGCACTCAAGGACCGCCAAACCACAGTGATCTGTATAACATAGTGTTAAGAGCTCTTTGTCTTCATGGGAGCTTTATTTAGTCAGCAACATAACATAATATCTTAGTGTATGAGGCGAAATATAAAATTTAAGTATAAATATAAAAGCAGTACATTGACTTAAAGCAGATGCAGTTGCTATAGTACGTAAGCATATGATGATTTAGTCAGAATGGAACTCAAAATTCCTCTTTACTATTTTTCTTATTTTTAAATAGAACTCATCGAGTCTACTTGCACTTACATAATTGCTTACCTGCTGTACAAAGCAAGTCTCAAGTATCAACATTGTATGGAAGCCAGGTAATAAAAATGAACCAAGTCAAAGTGAAAGGAAAATGGTCAAATCGATTTTTTTGCTGAAGAATTGCTTCTGCTTCAATTTACATATCTGCATAGAATCCTGAAACCTCTTAGATCTAATCTTCATATACAGCAGTAACTTAGTGACAGAGTGAACATCGGTATAACCAGTGACTGAAAAAAGTTATTTCTATATAAATTTAAAAAGAAATATTACTAGATTACTACAGGTTTTGTTAAGAGTTTTATATAGTTGTTTTATTTTTCAGTTGTCAAAGAGGGCTAGGAAATCCCAACTTCAAGACCATCTTCATAATCAACTATTAAAGCCAAATCCCTTTTTCTGCTTGTATTGGGCTTCTCCAATGAAATGAACTGACCAGTTTAAGGTTCAGATGCCTGCTAGGGAAATCCTTGCTAGGGCAATCCTTTGTGTGCTTCTTTCTTGTAGAAAAAGCACAAAGAGAAGCTCTGTATGACATTGATTTTACTCTTATGTATACTATTTAAATGATGTGTCATAGTTTTGCGTGTCTGGGTTCTGCTGGAGGCGGGGGGGCTGCAGGGGTGGCTTCTGCATGAAGCAGCCAGAAGTTCTCTGCAAGCCCGACAGAGCATACACCAGCTGATTCAAGGCCGGACCCGCTGCTGATGACGGCCGAGCCCATCAGTGATGGTCACAACGCCTGTGGGAATCACATTTAGGAGAAAAAAACTGCAAGCAGCTGCTTTTTGCCACCAGAGAAGGGAGTGAGAAGATGTAAGAAACTGTGCAGGCTCCAACGCCAAGGAAGGGGGGGAGGGGGCGCTCCAGGTGCCGGAGAGAAAGATGCCCCTTTCAGCCCATGGAGAACCCATGGTGGAGCGGGTGTCCCCCCAAAGCCCATGGGAAAGGCTGAGACCCCACACTAAAGCACACAGAGTGGCCCCATGCTGGAGAAGGTGGAGACATACAGAAGATGCTGTGACCCACGTTGGAGCAAGACTCTACCAGCACTTGCAGCCCATGTACAGAGACAGAGACAAAGAGATGAGTGAGAGAGTGAGAGATCCACACAGGAGCAGGTTTGCTGTGGAGGGAGGCTTGTGACCAGGCTTGAGCAGTCTGGGCTTGAGAGACTGAGACACATTCTGTGATTTATGACTACACCCCTGTTGCCAGCTAGGGTCAGGTGACCGGAAGATGTCGTGATTGTTACGGAAAGGTACAGCCCCTCCCTTAGCCAATAGAGTTTAGCCTGTGAAGTAAGTGGACGGAGGTGACGAATCTAGCAGATGGATGTTACATTGTAAACCAAATCTATAAAATGCTATTGAGCTGTGCAATAAACTTCATTTGCCATCCACCAAATTGATATATGCGTGCTAGTGGACTGCTGACCAGGGAGAGTCATCGTGCCATAATTGGACCAGGTCACAGCGCCTCGCCGAAGGACAATATTTTTATTATTTTAGTGGGCAAGCCTCTATGTAGAGGTCCCTGGCAGGAACACACCCCATAGCAGTGACCCATGCTGGGGCAGCTGGTGAAGAGCTGAAGCCCCATAGGAAAGGGCTCATGCTGAAGAAGTTCATGGAGGACTGTCTCCCGTGGGTGGGACCCCATGGTGCATCAGGGGGAGGGTGTGAGGAATGTCCCCCCCAGCCAAGATGGAAAACAACTTTGAGGAACGGACCGAAAACCCCATTCCCCAGTTCCCTGCCCCTCCCTGTGCCACCCTAGGGGAAGAAGGGAGAGAAATCATGAAAAAAATTCGGTCTGCTAAGAAAATTAGAGATTTTTCTTTCCTTTCTTCTGTGTTAAGTCTGTTGTGCCCATGATGCTAGCTGCGGAATGATCTCTCCTTGTCCTTCTCTTGATTCCTAAGCCTCTCAATATATATTTTCTCCCCTCTCCAGCTGATAAGGGGAGTGACAGATCAACTTTGGTGGGTGTCTGGCCTCCAGCCAGGGCTAAATCACCACAATGGTGATATGTACATTTCCATCAGATAAGGAATCATAGCCAAAATCATCCTTTAATGAGTTAATACTATAAGATAATTGACATCTCCTTTGATCTCTGTCTGTCTCTCTCTTCGCCTATATAACATTATCCAATACAGCTTGGCAACTCATTTCCATATGCAGAGTGCCCAAGCTGCTTCTTAAGAGTTATCACTTTCTTATAGAGCTTAATTTACACATTATTGCAGTGTTTTAAGAGAAAACAGCAGGCTTTTAACTTGCAATCACTTTTCATAGCTGCTTAAAATTTCAGATACCTTTAACTTTTGCTGACTTTCTCAGCAGGGGCTCCAATGCTCATTTTCTTCCTGTTCCATTAAGAACTGGGAGCTGCATTAGCCCTAAAGCCTGAGCAAGACAATGTCACACACTCAGATATAAAAGTTTAAAAGTCCTCTGTCCCTGGGATATTAGAGCTACAAAATGTTGAAATCTTCCTTGGAAAAAAACCTCTACAAGGGATGACAGCTTCAATACAGAATACAAAAATAAAACATGTTTCAAAAACAAAATTAACAATGACAAATCTTACAAGCTTTTTTTTTTTTAATTTTGCAACATATTCACGTGTCATTAAATCCATTAAGTTGATTTTCTCTAGATTTGGTATTATGAATGATTGCCTGCATCTTCACAAAATGCCTTTTAAACTCATTAAACCCGACATGGTTGCTTTTATGCTTGTTTTAATAGTACACAGAATTTTGTACTTCATTTTGAAACATTTGCAAGTAAGAGTAATTAATTAAATATTCTAAAGTTTAATTAGGCGGTCATTTCTTCTGGGTACATACCTGTCAGTCAAAGGGAACTCAGCATTTCAATGAATGCACTTAGTAACTGAAAGCTTATTTATTACTTTACATCTTTGCAATATTAGGCATCAGAGATGCTTAGAGAGATGGGTTTTGATGCCATGAAAAGTCAATGGCAATGCTCAGTGGCTTCCACTGAAGGAGATGAGCAGAACTAAAAGCATTTTCCTTTCAATTTATAAAGCATTTTATCCTAAATTCTGAGTGAATAAGTCAATAATTGCTTAGAAAATGCATCCTGATTATTTGCTTCATAAATGTTCTTAGTAGATAATGGAGTGTCTTTTGATAGATCTCCATGGCTTTGCCACAGCAGTCCTTTCTCAACATGATCCAGGGCTGAATTTAGTCTGAAATAAGTACATTTGCTTCTGAAATGAGCAAAAGTTTTATGAAGTTCTAATAATTAGTCTAGATGCGCATCTGTAAATGGGACAGGATTGTTCAGAAACCTACAATCCTCTTCTGCATGGAACAAAATTGTAACTGTTTCTTTAATGAATCTTAAATGAATTATTCTTTCATAAAATGACTCATAGGGATTTCATTATTCAGTGAGCTCTATCTTATGTCATCATATGATGATATATCATGTGATTTCTTTTTCAGGAAACCTGTCTAACTCCACCTCAAAAAAAATACAGTTCTTTCCCCGATGCCTCCTAAAGGAAATCTGTTCCCTGATGTCTCCTAAAGGAAATCTGTTCATTTTCCTACTTAATAGAAACAATATGAGTATCTACAATTTCTTAATATATTTAAGTGCTTCTTTCCCACAGTCCTGGCAATTTGGTACTCTTGTCAACTTAGTGCACTAAAGAGAGTCACTGCATTTCATGGAAAAAAAGCATTACTATAATGAGAATAAAAAAATTTGGAATTTATTGAAAAAAAAATTAAAAATAAGAAGGATACAGATATTTAAGAAGGATAGATATTAACAAATAGAATTACTTAATCTGGAATAAATATCTAGTCATACAGTTGATATTGTATATGCATGTATATATAGCATATAAATACATATACAGATGCATAATTATATACAATATTTTACATGTATAAATTTTTATTGAAAAAAGAAATAACACTATACAACTTTTGAACTTCAAAGGAAGGGCTAATAGTCTGTAATGGTTCACCATAACAAATAGTCAGGTCAGGGGTTACTTACATGAAAGTAAAGTTCATCAACATGGAATCTGAAATGAAAAAAGGTCATTACATCAGGAGAAATTAAGTAATATAACTCAAGTAAGGAAGTATGTTACTTGAATACAAGTTTTGTAATCTCTATTGCAGAGTATAGATGAGTTTGATGTGCAAGCTGTAGCAATTCCCAGGCAGTTTATGTTTTAGGAATGATAAGAACAGAATTGCTATAAATGGGTTTTAACATTCATTTTAGGCTGAGGCACACCTAATATAATTCATAACTGTAAAAAAACGTACTGCAAATACTGAAACACTATAAACCTAATTGCTTTTTTATACCAATATTAAAGGTGCAACACATTGCAAGATTAAAAAAACCCACAAGAAATATTGTTCTTTTTTTAATCTAATCTTGCTGAAGCACAATATAATAATTTTGTCATGCATCAGAGACATGTTAGAGGGCCATGAAGATGATCAGAGGGCTGGAGCACTTCTATGAAGATAGGCTGAGACACCTGGAGAACAGAAGGCTCCAAGGAGACCTAATTGCAGCCTACCATTACTTAAAGGGGTCCTACAGGACAGTGGGAGAGGGACTGTTCACCAGGGGTTGTAGTGATAAGACAAGAGGGAATGGTTTCAAATTGAAAGATGGCAGGTTTGGGTTAGATGCTGGGAAGAAATTTTTTACTACGCGGATGGTGAAGCACTGGCATGAGTTGCCCAGACTGGTTGTGGAAGCCCCATCCCTGGCAGTGTTCAAGGCCAGGTTGGATGGGGCTTTGGGCAACCTGATCTAGTAGAGAGTGACCTTGCCTATGGCAGGGGAGTTGGAACTAGATGATCTTTAAGGTTCTTTCCAACTCAAAGCATTCTATGATTTAGCCTGGAAAGAATACAGGGATGCTGTTCGGACTTGCAGAGATGGGATCAGGAAAGTCAAGGCGCAGATGGATGTGAACTTGGTGAGGGATGTTAAAAATAACAAGAAGGGATTTTACTGGTACATTGGCCAGAAGAGACAGGCCAAAGAGAGCGTACCCCTCTTTGGTCAATGAGCTAGGAGAACTGCCTGCAAATGATGAGGAGAAGGCTGAGGTGCTGAATGAGTTCTTTGCTTCAGTCTTTTCTGGCAGTCAGGATTCTCATAATTCTCAAATCCTAGAACCTTGCATCCCTAGAACTCTAGGTGGGAACTGGGGGAGTAAATCCCCTCCCCCACTGTAAGACCAGAGCAAGTCCGAGACTGCCTCATGAGACTGAACGTCTACAAGTCTATGGGGCTGGATGACATGCATCCCAGGGTCCTGAAGGAGCTGGATGATGTGGTTGCTGAGCCGCTCTCCATCATATTTGAAAAGTCATGGCTGTCAGGAGAGGTCCCTGGGGACTGGAAAATGGTCACGTCATTCCCATTTATAAGAAAGGGAGCAAGGAAGGAAGACACAGGGAATTACAGGCCAGTGAGCCTCACCTCTGTGCCTGGGAAGATCATGGAACAGAGCCTCCTGGATGACATGTTGGAGCACATGAGGGAAGAGCATGTGATCTGGGACAGCCAGCACAGCTTCACCAAGGGAAGGTCGTGCCTTACCAATCTGGTGACTTTCTATGATGGAGTGACAGCATCAGTAGAAAAAAGGAAGGCGACCGATGTCATCTACCTGGACTTGTGCAAGGCCTTTGACACAGTCCCGCACCACATCCTTATCTCTAAACTGGAGAGATGTGGATTTGATGGGTGGACCATCCAGTGGATAAGAAACTGGTTAACAGACTATAGCCAAAGGGTGGTGGTCAATGGGTCTATGTCCAGGTGGAGGCCGGTGACAAGCGATGTCCCCCAGGGGTCTGTCTTGGGACTGGTTCTCTTTTACATCTTTATCAATGACATCGATGATGGGATTGAGTGCACCCTCAGCAAGTTTGCAGATGACACCAAGCTGAGTAGTGTGGTCGACACCCTAGAAGGAAAGGAAGCCATCCAGAGGGATCTGGACAGGCTGGAAAAATGGGCCCGGGTGAACCTAATGAGGTTCATCACTGCCAAGTGTAAGGTGTTGCACTTGGACTGGAAGAATCCCAGACGTCGATACAGACTGGGAGAAGAGCTTCTTGAGAGTAGCCCTGCTGATCAGGACCTGGGTGTCATGGTGGATGAGAAACTTAACATGAGCCAACAGTGTGCTCTTGCAGCTCACAAGGTCAATGGTATCCTGGGCTCCATCAGAAGAGGGGTGGCCAGCAGGGACAGGGAGGTGATTGTCCCTCTCTACTCTGCCCTCGTGAGGCACCACCTGGAGTACTGTGTCCAGATCTGGGGCCCCCAATACAAGAAAGATGTAGAACTGTTGGAAAGGCCACGAAGATGATTAGAGGGCTGGAGCAGCTGCCCTACAGAGAGGCTGAGGGAGCTGGGCTTGTTCAGCCTGGAGAAGAAAAGGCTGCGGGGGGACCTCATTGCAACCTTCCAGTACCTGAAGGGAGCTTATAAGCAGGAGGGGACTCAACTTTTTAAAAGGGTAGACAATGCCAGGACAAGTGTGAATGGATTAAAACTAAAGGAAGGAAGGTTTAGATTAGATATTAGGGAGAAGTTTTTTACAGAAAGGGTGGTGAGGTGCTGGAACAGGCTGCCCAGAGAAGTAGTGGATGCCCTGTCCCTGGAAGTGTTCAAGGCCAGGTTGGATGGGACCTAGGCCAACCTTGTGTAGATCCAGGCCTGAGGTTGGTGTCCCTGCCTGTGGCAGGGGGGTTGGAGCTCTATGATCCTTGGGGTCCCTTCCAACCCATACCATTCTATGATTCTATGATTCTAGAAATCATGAATCAGGATGTTCTCTGGTCCTTTTGTAGACAGACCTATCTACTGGCAGGATGCATCAAGATCTTTAATTGTCTGTGAGTATGATGTTTTTGTAGAACATGCTTCTTAATATGTATTACATGGCACTATATAGTGCTCCTGTGCATGTCAAGTGTATGAAAAAAACTGTCTATGGAAGACATAAGGATTCTGTGCTGGCAAAACCTTGGAAGTCATTGTAGTGCTGCTTTCAGGACCAAGTTTTCTATGGTTTCAGATGAAGCAAGGACAGCTCATGGGTACTTCAAATGATTCCTTTCTGGTACACAAAATGGTCTTCACTAAGCTATTACTTAAATGGAGAGTGAGGCAGTGATTCCAGAGGCCCTGAACACAGGGGCTAGCTCCACAACTTGAATACAGACTACCTAGGATTGTCAACAAAGGCAGGAACCTTATGGCATACTAGAAGCTCTGGTATCTTGTGGCTTTTTCTATATCTAAGGGCAATTAGCAGTTTTTTACCGTGTCACTGCATGCTCACCCAGCACAAATGTGCTGCTGAAGTATGAAGCTAACAGTGGTTATACAGTATTTGCCTGTTGCTTCTTCTTTTTCTAGCTAATCATAGAATTGTAGGGGTTGGAAGGGACCTCAAGAGAACATTGGGTCCAACACCCCTGTCAAAGCAGGCTCGCTTGGACATATCACTCAGATAGACATCCAGACAGGTCTTGAATATCTCCAGAGAAGGAGACTCTACCACCTCCCTGGGCAGCCCATTCCAGTGCTCTGTCACCCTCACTGTGAAAAAGTTCTTCCGCATGTTGGTGCGGAACTTCCTATGCTATAAAATGCAGACATTGTCCTGTCCCCACAGACCACTGAAAAGGGGCTGGCTGATTCCCCCTGCAACCCATACTTAAGATCATTATAGACTTTAATTAGGTCCCCCCATAGTCTTCTCTTCTCAAGTCTGAAGAGTCCCAACTTACTCAGCCAATCCTCATAGGGGAGATGCTTCAGACCCCTAATCATCTTCGTAGCCCTTCTTTGGACTCTCTCCAGGAGATCCCTGCCTTTTTTAAACCATGGAGCCCAGAACTGGACACAATACTCCAGGTGGGGCCTGACCAGGGCAGAGTAGAGGGGGAGGATCACCTCCTTTGCTCTACCGGCTACACTCCTCCGGATGCACCCCAGGATCCCATTGACTCTCTTAGCCACCAGGGCACACTGCTGGCTCATGGCCAACCTGTCATCTACCAGGACCCTGTTGCAGAAAGCGGTCTGGACCCAAGTGTGGCCACGACAACCAAACTCAGGCCATCGGACCAAAAGACACACTGACATCAATATGATGGATGGCTAATGGCCTTTATTGTGCAGTGCAATGGTGTTTTATACCCCTGGATCACAACGTAACATCCGTCTTCTAGGTTTGTCACCTCCATCCTCTTGCTGTGCAGGTTAAATGCTATTAGCCTTTGGTTATCAGTAAAAAGACAGAGAGGCAGCTGGAGGATAGAGCGGCTACCTGAGGGAGTAGACACAGGGAGTAGCCGGAGGGAGAGGAGTACTGCATGCTTTAAATCTTTCCGTAACAACACGATTTCTTCCGATCAACGGACCCAAGCTAAAAAACAACAACAGACCCCCAGGTCCTTCTCCACAGAGCCCTTCTCCAGCAGGTCATCCCCCAGCCTGTACTGATACAAATGTTTGTTCCTTCCCAGGTGCAAGACTATACACTTGCTTTTGTTGAACTTCATCTGGTTTCTAACTGCCCAGCTCTCCAGCCTGTCCAGGTCTTGCTGGATGGCAGCACAGTGTTCCTGCGTGTCAGCCACTCCTCCCAGCTTTCTATCATCAGTGTACTTGCTGAGGGTGGATGCTATTCCCACATCAAGGTCGTCAATGAAGGACTGGACACAACACTGAGCCCTGGGGAACACCGCTAGTCACAGGCCTCCAGTCAGATTCTGCTCCTCCAATCAAAACCCTCCAGGCTCGGTCCGACAGCCAATTCTCAACCCACCTCACTGTCCACTCATCTATCCCATGCTCTCTCAGCTTTGCCATCAAGATATCATGGGAGACAGTATCAAAGGCCTTGATGAAGTCAAGGTAGATGACATCCACTGCTCTCCCTCCATCTACCCAGCCTGTCATGAGATCGTAGAATGCTATGAGATTGGTCAAGCATGATTTCCCCTTGGTGAATTCGTGCTGACTACTCACAATGACCTTCTTCTCTTCCAGTTGCTTGGAGATGGCATCCAGAACAAGCTGTTCCATCACATTTCCTGGGACAGAAGTGAGGCTGATTTGCCTATAGTTGCTAGGATCCTCTTTCTTGCCCTTTTTAAAGACCAGAGTGACACTGGCTCTCCTCCAGTCTTCAGGCACTTCTCCTGTTCTCCAAGACCTGTTGAAGATAATAGAGAGTGACTCAGCAATCACCTCCACCAGCTCCCTCAGCACACGTGGATGTAACCCATCTGGGCCCATGGATTTGTGTGCATTAATCCCTTTGAGCCGCTCCTGGACCTCCCCTACCTCAACCAGAGGGAAATTCTTCCTTTCCCAAACACTCCAACTTTCATCCAGTGTCTGTCAGTCGCAGGGGGCCTTTGAAATGAAGACCGAAGCAAAGGCATCATTCAGTATCTCCACCTTCTCCCCATCCCCCATTACCATGACACTCTCCTCATTCAGCAAGGGACCTACATTATCCGTGATCATCCTCTCACTATTCACGTATATAAAAAAACCCTTTTTATTATCCTTTATGTCCCTTGCCAGCTTCATTTCCAAGTTTAGCCTTCCTAGTTGCATCCCTACAGGCCCTGACCACATTCCTGTATTCTCCCCAGGTGCTCAGACCCTTTTTACACAATTCATAGATCTTCTGCTTTACTGAGTTTATTCAATAGCTCCGTGTTCATCCATGCAGGTCTTCTGCCTCTCTTTTCCGATTTCTTGCTCTAAGGGATGCATCGTTCCTGTGCTTGGAAGAAGCACTGTTTAAATGTTAGGCAGCTCTCACAGGCTCCCATTCCTTCAAAAAGCGTAGCCCACAGGATAGCTCCTATTAAGTTGCAGAGGAGATCAAAGTTAGCTCTTCCAAAATTCAGGGTAGCTATCCTACTTTTTGGCTTGTTTCTTCCACCCAGGATCTTAACTCAACCATTTCATGGTCGCTTTGTCCTAAGCTGCCCCCGACCTTCACTTCCCTAACGAGCCCATCCTTGTTAGTGAAAACAAGGTCCAGCACCCGCCCTCCCCTTGTAGGCTCCTGCACCATCTGTAGCAGGAAATTGTCTTCAACACACTGCAGAAATTGTCTGGACAGCATATGACTCGCTGTGTTGCTTGCCCAGCAAATATCTGGATAGTTGAAGTCCCCCAAAAGGAAGGATCAGTGCCCGGGATCTTGAGGCTGTTTCTAACTGCTTATAGAATGCACCCCCCTCTTGATCAGGGGGCCTATAGCACACACCCACAACAATGTCACACATACTAGCCTGCCCCTTAATTCTTACCCACAAGCACTCGACGGAGGGTTCATCCTTCCCCAGGTGGAGGTCAAGACGTTCTAGGTCCTCTCCTTGCCTCCTCCACCTTCCCTTCCTAGCCTGTCTTTCCTAAAAAGCACATAGCTATCCATGACAGCATGCCAGTCGTCCAGGCTGTCGCACCACATCTCTGTGATTGCAATGAGATTGTGGCCCTGTGACCGCACAAAGATCTCTAATTCTTCTTGTTTGTTCCCCATGCTACGTGCATTTGTATAAAGACATTTTAGTGGGGCAGCAGATGTAGGGATCCTCAACAGCCCACAGCGAGATTTCTGACAGGGAACTGGCAAAAGTGGCTCCACTGAGGAGTACTCAGGGAAATCCACAGAATTTTCCCTACTCTCAGGTGGAAAAACGTCCTCAAGTCCACCACTGTGCTGTTGGTATTTACCTTTTTCCACCATCAACTCCCGCTGTGAAACCCGAAGTACTTGCCTAACACCATCAGCCTTCTTAATATCCCCTTCCCCCTTCATAACTAGTTTAAAACTCAATCGATGAGCCCTGCCATCTCCTGGGCAAGGATCCGCTTTCCTTTATGGGACAGGTGAGCCCCATCAGCAGTCATCATGCCAGGAGCATAGTACACCATCCCCTGGTCAAAAAACCCAAATTTCTTGTGCTGGCATCAGCCTTTCAGCCACTCGTTCAATTCATGGGTTCTCCTGACCTGCTCTGAACCCCTCCTCCCACAAGTGTGGATAGATGAGAATATTATTTGGGCTCCCCCCCTTCGACAAAGCGTCCCAGGTCCCGGAATTCCCTTTTGACATCTTGCAGGCTACACTTTGTGATTGCGTCCCTGCCTGCTTGAACTATCAGTGTTGGATAATAGTCAGAGAATCTTACCAGCACTGGTAGCCTTCTGGTAATGTCCCTGACCCGGGCTCCAAGGAGGCAACACACCTCCCTGTGTGTAGGGTCTGGTCTACATATAGGGCCTTCTGTCCCTCTGAGAAGGGAATCCCCTACTACAACTACCTTTCTCTCTTGCCTAACAGAGGAAGTCTTGAGGCATGCGGATGGTTGCCTCACTCTAGGCTTCTGCTTCCTCTGAGGCAGAGGGGCTCCATTCATCTCCTCACATACCTTCTCCTCAACTACCAGGGCCCCAAACCTATTGCTTAGGGAAACCTGGGGGAGTGGGGTAGGTAGGCAGGGGGAGTGCTTATGACTGTGAGTTGGGACTGTCTTCCAGGCCTCCTCGGGGTTTGGGTCACTCCCATTTACCTGGCTAGGGCAGAGAGAGGGGACCATCTTCCGGTGCGAGGTGTCTTCCCAACTCTCTTCCTTTTGGGACACCAAGGAGCTACTCCACCAGTCAATCTCTCGCTTGCAGTCACCGCAGTATCCCTATGCAGGCCCTCCGTGGGGGTTGCCCCAGCTTTGTAGGGGGAACCTCTCCACCTGGTGGAGACTATGGTCGATTGTCTGTGCACACAGCAAACAGGGAACCCTCAGCCAGCCCTTTGTACTCTGTGAGCTGGCCCCCTGAATTTACCCTCTCAGCTAGCTAGGAGGGGAGGCTTGCTCAGCCTGCTTGCTCTGCCTGCGCGAATCGCCGCACTAACTGCTTGGCCGTGCCCTTCTGACGCGCCACGCCCTGTTTGCCCGTCCTGTTTGCAGCGCTCCGGGTCGCTGAGCTCCCAGAGGCCACTCTTGTATGGAGAGGGAAAATTGCTGTTGCCCTTAGCTCCGCTGCCGATGAGTCACCACTCCCGGCAGTGCAGGGTACGAGCAATTGCTGTTGATGGGTGCTAAAGGCTGCTGATGGGTGCACCCGCTGCCTCTCTCCTTTTGATCTTTGGTGTTTTTTGTTAGTTGCCCTCGTGGATCTATGCCTGGGGGTTGTTGCTTGCAGAAATGGGTCCCTCGGTGGAGTCTCCCACTTCAGAGCCCTTCTCCCCAGCAGCCAGTCATGAGCTGTTAGATTTAGTCAGTTATCGTATCATGCATCTGGACGGTGCTTTGATGTAGCTCTCATCACTTTACAGCCTATGTTCTACATGAACTGTTTGGAGAATGACACCACTCAGGCAAGATGCAGGACACCCTGCAGTATTGCAGTACTTAGTGCATATCTAAAACAGTATACCAAAGCAAAAGTGTTCTAAGTATGTAATGAAGTATTTCACATTCCATTACACTGGCATGCTGTTCAAAGGAAAACTCCAAACCAGAGAAACAACGTTGTACCAGGAACATAGGAGAATTGCACTACTAGTATAATAAGAAAATAAGAAAGAAGAAAGAAGAAAGAAGAAAGAAGAAAGAAGAAAGAAGAAAGAAGAAAGAAGAAAGAAGAGAGAAGAAGGAAGAAAGAAGAAAAGGAGAAAAGAGAGAAAAAATCTCACCAAATAAAAAAAAACCACCGCTTTGTTTGGCATCTTTATGCTATTTGGTTTTCACAAGCATAACCTAGCATTGCAACAACTGATTACAGAATCTTTGTTAGTATATCCACTTGCATATTTTTAAGTTAAATGCAAAAGCGGTTTGTAGTAATTCGGCAAACCTAAGGTGTTACAAAAGAGCTTGAGGAAGTGCAAGATACTTTGTGTCAAGCAGGAACATACTAATACATTTGGCTGCTTTTTATTTCAGTCACCTTTTTTAGTCTAATGTTTTCACCCTTTTTTTTAAAAAAAAAATCCTTATTATTTCCTGCTCTTTGTGAAAGTCAGTTTGGTTTTTGTTTTTTTGGGTTTTTTTCTAGTTTAGCTTTGTCGTGCAGAAAAAATGTGCTATACTTAGTTTCCCAAGGTTACTGCAAAATTTAAAAACGTGATTATAAACCTACTTAAGTATTATAATTTCTTCCTCGTTTGTAATAAAAAATGCTATGTTGGCAAGGTTTTAAATCACAGAATGAAAGAATGGTAGGGCTTGTAAGGACCTCTTGAGATCATTTAGTCTAATTCCCTGCTAAAGCAGGATCATCTAACAAAAGATACACAGGATCACATGCAGGCAGCTTTTGAATATCTTCACAACCTCTTTGGGCAGGATTTTCAGGTGCTCTGTCACCCTCAAAGTGAAAAAGTTTTATTCTCATTTTCAGATGGATTTCCTTGTGTTCCAGTTTGTGCCCATTGCCCCTCATTCTGTCTGACCCCATCCTCTTGACATCCATCCTTTAGATGTTTATAAGCACTGATGAGATCCCCTCTCCATCTTCTCTAGGATAAACAGACCTAGTCCTCTCAGCCTTTCCTCATAGGAGAGCTGGTCCAGGCTCCTCATCATCCTTGTAGCCCTCCACTGGACTCTCCTGTAGTTCCCTGCCTTTCTTGAACTGGGGAGCCCAGAACTGGCCACAGCACTCCAGATCTGGCCTCACCAGGGCAGACTAGAGGGATAAAATAACCTCCCTTGACCTGCTGGCCACACTCTTCTTAATGGACCCCAGGATAGAATTGACCTTCTCGACAACAAATATACACTGCTGGCTCATGGAGATGTTGTGGTCCACCAGAACTCCCAGGTCCTTCTCTGCAGTAATGCTTCTCATCAGGTCATCCCCTACCTTGCACTGGTGCTTGGGGCTATTTCTCCCTAAGTGCAAGACTGTGCACTGTTGAATTTTATTAGGTTCCTCTGCACCCCAATGTATGTGTATGAGTCTATATAGATACAAATGTTAAAAAATTGCAAAAGTCTATAATAAACTCTTGAATACATGCTTGAAATGTATGACTTTCTAAGGATTTTTCCATATTGCATTCAGTGCTGTAGTTCAGCATTTAAGATTAAATCAGTTGTTAATATACAGGACTCATTAGTGCTGAAATTGTCAGCAGAAAGTAACAGCTGTGCATATTAATGGATATAAAAATATGTTAAGCTATGGAAAAATAGAATTATTAGTATTCATTTGAAATAATTACTGTTAACTAATATGATGCCTCATCAATACAATGTGTAATTGACCAGGTTAAAAACCAGTATGATTAGGAAATTTCACACTACTTGCAGCAACTCAACAAAATTGAAGTTTGCCTATATTCTAAAAAATTAGACAATTAGCATACAAAATATAGATTGTAATATTATGAAGTCCCATCTAATGAATAGAATGTGCAATGCAAACCATCCCATGCTGATTAGACTTTTTGTATTAAAGAATATTTCAACAAGACTCCCACTCCAATGACTTCCATCTGCTTCATTAGGGTACTGAATAACTGGATTTGTCTCTCACTTAGGAGAGGCTGGTAAGATCCCACTCAAATTTGTTGCTACCCACAATTTCAGATGCCAAGGCAACTTGCCAAGAATGTGGATTGCAGGCCAGCAGCTCTGATACTGAGTTTTCCTTCTCTTCCTTTGTAGGTAAATTTTCATGTAAACCACTCTTCTCTGGCAGTACACAGCAAAGAATGTAAATACAATCCCTCAAAAATTACTTTGTTTCCCACATTTTCTCTGTGGATAGTAGATTTTTCCTTCATTCATTTGACTGTTCAGTCATCTTCTTTTGTTACCAAATATTAGATGGATAATGGGGTTTTCTCAGTCCTGCCTGAAACTAGATGGTAAGTGGCTGATAAAGTGAGACTGTGTGGAGGTAGTCAAAAGTCAGCTTTGTATCTCCTGCATATTTTTTATCTGCTGATTGTAGAACAGCGTTGAATAATGCTACAAGGAACCATATACACATATCTTTATACAATATAAAATAAAGACGATTAATAATATAAATTTATTCACTTTAAGTGTTCATTCTTATTTTTTCAGTGTTCAATACTGCTTCTAAAAAGAGCTACATGTTCTCCCAAAATAATAGAGTTTTGTAGACAGTTAAATAATAATGCTTTAAAGGCAGCTAAGATTATTTGACACTTTCCATTACAAGCTCTTGCTTTCAGATGATTACAGCTATACAAAACATAAAGTACATCAGCTGATGTTTTCCATTTCATACATCTAAGATCGATTTTTTTTTAAATTTTCAGACAATATATTCATTCTTTTCAAAACAAGATTAGAAAAATTGCATTGCTTTGTTCATATCAATCAATAAATAAATCTTACACATGATTGGAAACTGTGAGATCTTCCATTTCTGTACTTTGTCAATTATATTTGAACTTTGTGAATAGTCATGTTGAGTGCTCCTAGAGGCTTCCCTTTTTCATTGCTGCTAATAGAGGTCTGAAATGTACATTCACATGTGTCAAGATTCACACTGATACATGTTTGCAGAAAGAAGTTTAAATTTCATTATATCAGTAGATATTTATTGGAGTTTACTGTTGCATATTTGCCATCTTCACAAAGCCACTGAACACAGATGATTGCTGGTGCTCAGCAGGACTCATACAAGTTTGTTCTGTCTGCCATTCATATGAATGAATCAGTCCATATTTCTATACTTGCAGTGTATATGACCTCAGGTTCTAAATGCACTGGTATTGAAGATGGCCAGTAAGAATTCAGTACACATCTCAGTCTGTACATGTTATACACCAGCGCACTCATGTCTGCAGGGGTTATCCTTGTTTCTTATGTCAATGGACTGGAATGAAGTGAGCTATAATGAATATGGACTGCTGTAGCTTGGGAGTCCTTTGGAAAATTAAGATTAATAGCATCATAGAATGCTTTGAGTTGGAAGGAACCTTAAAGATCATAGAATCATAGATTCATAGGGGTTGGAAGGGACCTCAGGAGATCATTGGGTCCAACCCCCCTGCCAAAGCAGGCTCCCGATCATCTAGTTCCAACTCCCCTGCCATAGGCAAGGTCACTCTCCACTAGATCAGGTTGCTCAAAGCCCCATCCAACCTGGCCTTGAACACTGCCAGGGATGGGGCTTCCACAACCATTCTGGGCAACTCGTGCCAGTGCTTCACCATCCGCATAGTAAAAAATTTCTTCC
The DNA here is from genome assembly GCA_022605575.1 of Laterallus jamaicensis coturniculus. NCBI lineage: Eukaryota > Metazoa > Chordata > Aves > Gruiformes > Rallidae > Laterallus > Laterallus jamaicensis. The sequence continues at coordinate 11,090,309 of JAKCOX010000009.1, read as the reverse complement.
CAGCATCTAACCCAAACCTGCCATCTTTCAATTTGAAACCATTCCCTCTTGTCTTATCACTACACTCCCTGGTGAACAGTCCCTCTCCCACTGTCCTGTAGGACCCCTTTAAGTAATGGTAGGCTGCAATTAGGTCTCCTTGGAGCCTTCTGTTCTCCAGGTGGCACAAGCCCACGTGTCTCAGCCTGTCTTCACAGGAGAGGTGCTCCAGCCCCTGATCATCTTCATGGCCCTCCTCTGGACAACAATAGCTCTACACTTTTCCAATATTGGGGACCCTAGAGCTGCACTGTTTTTAGTAATATTTGATTGCTTTACTTTGCAATCCTAATAGGCTTCAGGAATTCTTATTTTTTTTTAAATGTGCTTTATTGTCACCTGAAGCAGGAGTACATCTAAATACAGACACTTTCCTACAAGAAAAAGTAATCCTTCTGCATTAAGATCTAGTAATCCATTGCTATTAAAAATGTAATTTTGAAAGCTTATGAAATAAAATATTTGAATTTCTACCTATGTTTTGTTCATTCGTTATAAATTGACTATTTGATTTTATAAGAAATTGTCAAGCCACCTCACTTACAGGGTTTATTGTCGTATGGTCTTATATATGTGTCTTTTCAGACCATGAAATCATTCTAATCCATTGTATGCTGTTTCCTGTGCTCTGGCTGCCTGTGCTACCATGCCTAAATTACAGGGACATGGTAAACAGGAGTAGTGTATTTCATTTCCTACTACCACGTGAACACTTCTCAAAGTCAGGAAATGTCATCTTTAGTCCAGTGCTCTCTTTAAATAACATGAGTAACAGATTTGTCTGTTTGGAACGTCACAGTTAGAAAAAAAAAAAAAAAAAAAAAGAACGAACTGCCATAGAAATAGCTTACCTGTTCCAAGTGTCTTAAATCAGATTTCAAAGTGAGGAGCATGGAAACACACTACTGAATTAAACACTTCTCACAGTTAATACAGCAACAATGCAGAAAGTTAAACACAGTGTAATGAAAATATTAAGCAAGTGCAAATTTAATTCTTCATTAGAGAAAAAGTATCTCTTTCCAAATATTTTATACCAGTTACAGTCTCATAAAATGTGCTTCCTGACTGCAAGTACAAACACGTGCAATTAATGTGGTTTTTGAGTATCTGTATTTTTGGAACATTTTATACATATATGTATGGATTTCAGGTTTTATATGCTTTATAGCCCTTAAAATTAAGTATTTCAGTGTCCTAGTCTAATTTTTTCTATAATGTTTCAAATGTTCATATATATTTAGTTATGAATCTTCTGTGGAAGTATATGTTTTTCGCAGCTCTTCTAAAATAGATGCCTGTATTAATGGCAATATACAGCAGAATATGTTACACTGGGCTAAAAACTACGTGAATGGTCAGGCCCAGAGTGGTGGTGAAGGGAGTTGAATCCAACTGCTGACAGGTCACAAGTGGTGTTCCTTAGGGGTCAGTACTGGGGCCCCAACCTCTTTAATATTTTATTGATTATTTAGATGAGGGAATTGAATGCGCCCTCAGTTAGTTTGCAGACAACACCAAGTTGGGGTTAAGTGTTGATCTGCTGGAGAGTGGAAGGCCCTCCAGAGACACCTGGACATGTTGAATCGATGAGCAGAAGCCAATGGGATTAAGGTCAACATGGTGAAGTGCCAGGTCCTGTACTTTGATCGTAACAGTCAAAGCTACAGACTTGGGCAGGGTGGCTGGAAAGATGCGCGTAGAAAAAGGATCTGGGGATGTTGGTTGATACTTGTCTGAACCTGAGCCAGTAGTGTGCCCAGGTGACCAAGAAAGCCAATGGCATCCTGGCTTGCATCAGGAATAGTGTAGCCAGCAGGACCAGGGAGGTGATCTTAATCCTGGTACTCAGCACTGGTGAGGCCATCCCTCAAATACTGTGTCCAGTTTTTGGATCCTCACTACAAGAAAAATATTGAGGCCCTGGAGCATGTCCAGAGAAGGGCAATGATGCTGGTAAAGGGTCTGGAACAAAAGTCTGATGAGGAGTGGCTGAGGGAACTGGGACTGTTCAACCTGAAGAAGAGGAGGCTCAGGGGAGACCTTATTGCTCTCTACAACTCTCTGAAAGAAGATTGTGTTGAGCTGGGGGTCAGCCTTTTCTCACTGATAAGTAGTGATAGGACAAGAGGGAATGGCTGCAAGTTGTGCCAGGGGAGGTTCAGGAGAAATTTATTCTCAGAAAGGATAGTTAGGCATTGGAACAGGTTGCCAAGGGAGGTAGTGGAGTCACCATCCCTCAGGGTGATCAAGGAAAGGTTGGATGAGGTACTTAGGGACATGGTTTAGTGAGCAATATAGGGGTAGGGGGACAGTTGGACTGGATGATCTTTGGAGTTTTTTCCAACCTTAATGACTCTATATGTTTTTTTTCCCCCTTTTGTCTTAGAACATAACATAAAGATGGTTTATCTGAGGTAACAAAATATTTTATAAGTACTCATTGAGGGAAAGTATTGTACTAAAATGACCTTTATATTTTCACATGACAGTAATATTAATAATGCTCAAAAAATCTTTCAAAGCTTCTAATGTGAATCAAAAACTATTCTTCTAAAGCCATTAAATACCAATATTATAGTACCTAGATTTCAGAATTAATTTCTACAATTAGTATTTTCTGCCTTGCTTGTCACTTTTTTTTTCTTCATTGCTATATTAGCTTCTAAAAAGTAACAAACTGCCCTATTCCTAAACTATGTCTTCCGACAGCAGAACATCAGCTAACAATGTAAAAAAATCTTTTAGCATGATAAGAAAGGTACACAATATATTTTAAAAATAATTTATTTTTCTAGAAAATAATGTCAAAGCTCAACTAAAATAAAACTGTAATAAAAATTTAATTTTACCAGTGAACATAACTCAGTGTACTAAATAAACCACTATTAGCAGTCATTAAAAAGCCCTCCACTCATATTATCTGAATTTTTAAATTATATTGTTTATAGTCAATGTGTGTCTTTTATTGCTATTGGTAGAAATTGCAGTCTTTATTCTGAGAATCTAACCAAAAACAAGCATCTATATGGTATTCAGACAGAATAAAATTAACAAGCATGTTTGAATCTTGGCAAATAGTGTATATGGAAGTTAACCAATACAATTATTCCCTATGTAGAATGTTCACCTGCAAATTTCAAATGCATTAAGATATTTCTCTCTTCATATTTCTTTTGTTTATTTCCCAAAATGCAAATATCACCTTTTTTGCTCTTACACAGCTATAGAGACAAAGGAACTTACATGTAAGAGGATCACCTTCAATGTTTGGAGCTTCTCATGGAAGTTTCTGTTTTGACACCCTCTCCTTGCTCTTTCAGTTTCTACTTTTAGTATAATTGGTCTCATTACCTTAACACTTACCATTCTCTGAATTTCAGTACGTGCTCCATTAAATTTCTTGGTAATAAAATCCATATCTATATCTATATAATTAACTTCCCCAAATGATTTTAATGGATTTCAGACCATGTCCTGCACTCAGAAATATAAAAACTTGAAAGGATCCAGTACCAAACCTATGCAGACTATTATCCTAAATAACAAAGTAGCTTTACAGTAGCTTTCAGAAACTGTTGAATAATTACATGCAGCCATCAACAAAATACACATGTGAAATAGAATGACTAAACAAAACAAAACAAAAAATGAGAAAAAATAAATTCCACATTGTGGAGTGTGTTTGGGTTGTTTGGGCTTCTTGGTTTTTTAATAGGAAGATGTATTCAGCAGAGCCCATTGAAAGTGAGCATTTACTGGATAATGACCTTTCATTTTTTTATCCATGTTGCATTTTTTTATCCATCAGTTGCACTCATGATGAAGCTGATGTTGACAGTACAACTATTTAATGACCAAGGAAAATAAACGTCGATTAAAAAACATAAATTGAACTCACCAATATTAGAGCTCATAAAAAGAAAAAAAGTGAAATGCCACTTATGAAAATAAGGATTTCAACAGTCCATTTAATGAAAATGAATGAAATAAAATAGATCTTATGCCTTAGAAATCACAGGGGATATAAAGCTCTGTGTTCTACGGATGACATTGTTTTAATCACACAACTAGTAGAAATACAAGAGAACCAAAGATGTTGAAAGGAATATTCTGTGACTGAAAAAGAGGAAGATAAAGGTACCTCTCCAACACTAATGAATATTTCTATGTTGTCTGTTGAATGACAAATTGCCTTTCGTTTATCAGATTATATATCATATTATAGTCAGGTAATGGCAAACTGAAAATATTTAGCAAGGTGTGGTTGATTGTTTGACTAACAAAAGAGCTTTAATGGGAAATACTGATTTACACTGAAAATTGAAATATTTTCCAAAAAAAGGATTGCACAATTTTTTGTTTGTTTTAAATTGGTTGAAATTTTCAATGGAGGGAATGAATGAGGCAAAAATATTTTCTGATGACAAAAAATACACTTGAAGTGAGGTAATGGGTGCAAATACCTTAGTAAAGAATTTTTCCAATGCATAAATAAGGCACCAGTACAGCATTCTCTATATATGTCCTACTGCTGAAAAGGAAAAGGTGAGATTTCCACATTTTTTCAAAAGCAATTGATTTTATCTTCCTTTATAGTTCCCCAAATTACCATCTGTGCTTAAATCTAGCAACTTTACAGAAGATACCATATACTGATTACTTTTATAGTACCTATTTATTAATTCCACCTATTTAATGATATATTACAATAATTTTATAATTAATAATCTGATAATGTAATTGGACATTACTTCTTTAACTCCAGTGAAATTATTAAAATTTATATCAGCTGAGAATCTGACTATGAGTATTTAATATGGAACCACTGGGCTAATTATAACTCAAACTCTTCTTATTCTATTTCATTTTCCTTTGGTCTACACAACTAAGCAACCCATTAAAAGTGAATCACTTCACTGAGCAACACCGTATGATTAGTAAACAAATGCCTAAGGCCACAAAGTATTTTTCCACTTCCATCAGCTTGCATGTCTCTTTGTCTCTGATTGATGCTGAGGAAAAAATGACCCGAATGCTAAGCAAATTGAAAGTGCCACAGTGCCACAGTGTCTGAATTCTTTTGACCTTTTCCCTATATCTGTAGGATGAAGGTTTCTAAGAGGTAGGAGGGATCGTCAAACTCACCGAAGTAAAAACAATAAGTGTTTTGGTTTTAGGATCCTGATCTCCTTAGAAACTTTGACTTGTGGGTAGGTGATACTTGGCTTGCTTCCTTCAATCAGTTCATCTGGTTTCAGCTTTCATGTTTCCAATTAAAACTTCTTTCTTCTGATTTTGGTTTTGTCTTTTTTTTTTTTTAACAGACAAATTAATGTGAATTTATCCCCTTGTTTTTCAGCATAAACCACCTCCCAAAAAAGCAAACATCCTCCTGCCCGGACATCTCATAATATACAATGTTTAAGATTCTTATCAATCTCAGTTGTCTTCACGGTAGAGGAGGGTGCAAATTAGTCATAACTGAATAATCAATACTTTTACTATTTGGGGCTTTTTTGGTGTTAGCTTGTTGGGTTTTTTCCCCAGTCAGTCTGTCTCAGGTAGCTATCATGGTCCATGCAATCAATGAAGCTGGATACATCGCAGTTCTGTACAACACAGGACATCTCTGTGATTGTATGGGAAGTATTATGCTCATGTTGGATACAGAATATAGAGAGTCCAAAATAGATTCAGCGACATAACCCAGAGATTTCAGTCCGCAAATTTCCCCTAGGCTGTGATTTCAGCATACAAACTGTTCTGGAGCAAGACTGATTTAAAGCACTACCATTTTTCTCAAGTGTACATTGCCATCTATGCTCTGCACATCACCGCTGCGCCAGCAAAGCTATTGGTTTAGGTGGGTTATGAATCTGATTAGAGAAAAATGACAGCTTAGAAGGGAAAAAAAAAAAAAAAGGAACAAAACCTGCCTTTTTGGTAGCTATTTAATTTTCTTCAGATCATTTCTCAGATGTTGGCAGTGTGTGACGGAACATCTGAAGAAAGAGCAAAACAAAGGGATGGGAAGGAGCAGTGAAGCCACTATAGAGGTAATGCTCCAAAGCTAGTATTGTTGCAAAGCATTTCATACTTGCTCCAGTTTTCAATGATAAGGTTTCTAAGTTGAAGTCTTTGTTAAGCATATAACAACACGTACTTTGGTCTTGAAAAAGCTACACTAACTAATGTATATCTTGCATTTAAACTATCCAAGAATATTTAAACTGACATGCCTTTTTTTGCTTGTCCTTTAGTATGCATTGTTCAGGCATGACTGCAAAAAAACGGATTATCACAAAATACTGTGTAAACACTGGTGATTTTTGGTTGGTTTTGTTAGTTGTTTTGTTGTTTTCTTTGAGGAGAGTTTTGTAAGGAAAGAAGTCAACTGCATAAAATGTGTGGCAAGAATATAGTTCAGTTTGCTGTATGCTATTTGAATTATAATTCACATAATTCAGGGCTAATACATTCACTTGCAAATGAGGGTCATAGTTAGCCACCAAGAGAAGAGAAAATTACTTTTGCTTTCCTTTGTAACCTCAAATATTGTCCAAATTTGCATTTGTCCTGATTACCTTTTATTGCAGGCTTAGGTTTTGGGTTTTTTTTTTTGGTTTTGGTTTGGTTTTTTTTATAGAACACTCAATAAAGTCCAAGATTACAAGTAATGGGCATAGAAAAAAAAGCAGCTTTCGAATACTCTGATTAGTTTTATGACTGGAGGGGATCCCTTTTTAAGCATTTCCCATGAAGTGAGTAATGTGTTAGAATAAAAACTCTCAAGAAAAAATCAGGTAAGCAAATAGACAAATAAGTAAATTTCCATTTAGATGATTCTTTTCTATACGTTATTGAGGAACTCAGTTTACTATCTATAAATGTGTATCTCTAACAGAGATTTAGCAAAAATTGAGAGGAGCTATTGATTCACTAATTCAAAGGCAAGAGGTGAGATCAGAATTAATCTATTCAATGAGAAGCTAAGATTTAAATAGGATAGTATGGAAGTTCTTGGTTTGAATAGAGAGAGGATTGGTATCAGGAAAAGGAAAAGCCAGGGTAAAAGTTAGTCATAGACAAACACCTGAAATCTCCTTTAGAGATTTCCTTAGAATTAATCTAATGTGACATAGGAATGGATTACTTGTGAAGCCCATGTCTCAAACAAGAAGCCTTTAAAACAATTTGTTTTGGGAGGTGATGATAGAGTCGAAAACTAATTTATTCAAAGGCTTCAAAATAGATTATAGTGTGGGTAGGAGTGTGGTACAGGACACAGATGATCGTGGTGGAAAAAATGAAAATACAGCAATGATATCTCTCCAGGCAAACAGCAGTCTTGATAGGAATTTTTTTTTTTTTTACTAAATGTCAGTAAGCCTAATCTTAAAGGAATTCATTTCAGACCCCATTTCTGAGAATGCCAAGGATGAATTGAAGATTTTCTCCCTTTTCTTTCCATGAGAGAGTACAAATCAGTGAGAAAACAAGTTCTTCACAAAGATCATCATATATAAATTAATAAAAAAGGTAAAACTTAAGCACTGTTATCTCAAGAGAGAGAAATAAATTTAGCCAATAAATATTTAAGATCCATCACAATTCAGTTTTGAATACTTTTATAACAGCTAAAATCTAGTTAGTTAAAAATTTACTCCTTTTAACTACACACTGACAGAGCCTGGTAATCACCTCCTAACAAATGTACACATTAAGACCACAATGTTTCTTACAGTTCATTAGAACAGTCTATTTTACTCAAAATTTCTTCTGTTCCACAGAATAGCAGCAGGGGGTTTTGTTGCTTTGTTGAAGGATACCACATTTTATTATAGAAATTCATCCTTAAGGCTGGCATGATTTTAATGAGTCAGTTTATAAAATATTGCAACATTTGGCATATTAGTTAAGTCTCCCTCAGGAGACAGTTTCATTTTTTCTAGTCTTTCACAGTTTGAGTCACTGTAGCAGACAGTTTATATGCCCCAGTTCCTCCCTCTGAAAGAAGAAACAGTCTTTCTCTATTTTGCTCTTGCTGATACTACCTGTTGCAGAGGAGAAACTCCAGTTTTTGAAGACTGCCCAGTAAGATTAAACCAAAATTGGAATAATTATTATTAACAAATAATAGAAGTTATTATAAGCAACATATTCGCAGTGTTACATTTTCTATGTAAGTTTTATCTTTCCACTTACATCATGACATTGCTGACATAATGCTTAGATATCTACTGCTGATCCTCTGCATAACTGACTTAGATGAATATGGTTCAGCTTCAGTTATAGATCTCAGAAATTACAAGACTGACTTAACTCTTTAACTCTGCATGTAGCATTAGAGAGCAATAAGATTACATTTATACTCACAGAATCACAGAACCATAGAACGTTTTGGATTGGAAGGGACCTCAAAGACCCTGTAGTTCCAGCAGGGATACCCTCCAGTAGATAAGGTTGCCCAAAGCCCCATCCAATCTGGCCTTGGACACTGCCAGGGAGGAGGCAGCCACAGCTTCTCTGGGCAGCCTGTGCCAGTGCCTCACCACCCTCACACTAAAGAATTTTTTCTTAATATCTAATCTAAATCTATGCCCTTTTAGTTTAAACCTATTGCTTAATGTCCTGTTACTACATGTCCTTGCAAAGATCCCCTCTCCAGCTTTCCTGTAGGTCCTCTTCAGGTAGTGGAAGGCTGCTATAAGAACTTCCTGGAGCCTTCTCTTCTTTAGGAAGAAAACCCCCAGTTCTTACAGGAGAAATGCTCCAGGTCTCTTATCATCTTCATAGCCCTTCTTTGGATTGGTTCCAACAGCTCCCTGCTCTTCTTATGTTGGTGGCCCATAGCTCTCATGAGAGAGAAGTAGAGGGAGTAGAGAGAGTTAACCTGCTAGTTATGCTACGTTTGATGCTGCTCAGGGTAGAGCCAACCCATGTACAGGAGCTTGCATTTGGCATTGTTGAACTTTATGAGGTTTGCACAGGCTCATCTCTCAAGTGTGTCAATGCCTCTCTTGATGGCATCCTTTCCCTCCAGTGTGTCAACCGCACCCCACAGCTAAGTGTCTTTGGCAAACTTGCTGAGGGCACACTCTATCACTCTGTCCCTGTGGCAGACAAAGCTGTCCCAATACCAGCCCCTGAGGAATGCAACTCATCACCCGTACCCTCTGGGACATTGAACCATTGACCACAACTCTTTGACTGCAACCATCGAGGCAATTTCTTATCCATTGAGTGCTCCATCCTTAAAGAGTTAAATAATTTGCAGCAGCTCAGGTAGATGACATTAGTTTCTCTTCCCTTATCCACCGATATTGTAACCCCATCATAGAATGCCACCAAATTTCTTAGGCCTCCTTTTCCCTTAGTGAGGACATGTTGCCTGTCAACAATCACCTCCTTACTTTTCATCTGCCTAGCGTAGCTTCCAGAAGGATCTGCTCCATGATCTGGCCAGGCACAGTGGTGAGACTAACCTGTCTATAGCTCCCTGGTCTTCGATTTTTTTTCCTTTTTAAAACTGGGAGTTATGTTTCCCAATTTCCAGTCAGTGAGAACTTCACCAGACTGCTATGACTTCACAATTATGATGGAGAGTGTCTTAACCACTTCACTCATGAGTTTCCTCAGGACCTGCAGATAGATCTCATCAGGTCCCATGGGCTTGTGCACCTTCAGGTTCCTTAGATGATCTTGATCCTGACCTTCTCCTACAGTGGGTGGTTCTTCTCCTAGTCCTCACCTTTGTCTTCGACCACTTGTCTTGAGCCCTTACTGGTGAAGACTCAGGGAAAAGAATTATTGAGTACCTCAGCCTTCTCCATATCCCAGGTCACCCATTTCCTTCCAGAGAGGGTTCACATTTTCCCTAGTCTTCCTTTTATCACCGACATACCTATAAAAGCTTTTGCTGCCCTTGATGTCCCTGACCAGATTTAATTTTATCAGGTCTTTAGCTTTCCTAACCTGACTCCTGCTTGTTCTTCCCTCCAGGGCTTTATCTTGTTTATCTCTGTTCTCTCTGCTACCATCTAATTTTTTTTTTTTTTCCCCTTAGTCCCTCTTTGAAACTAAAAGACCATGCTGTCACCCCTTCACCCACAATCTTGTCAGAAGATCTAGGCACTGCAATACTTCTGCAAGTAGGAAGTTGAATCTGACTCTCTATATGGATCAAACTCGTTGCAAAGAAGTTTAATATGTTTTTGTACATGGTGAATTCTACATTTCAGTAGAAATCCAGTACATTCTATACTTAGCTTGAGAACCAGAAGGACCTTAGTAAACTATCAAAAGCAATACATGTATATCCTGCAAGGCAAATAAAGCAATCTCACAGCAGGATATATTTAGATCAGTTGCAGAGGATATTGTTCTCCAGAAATGGAATTCTCAAAATTTTGACTAGGATGCTCTTCAGGTATAATCTAATTTGAAGAAGAAGAAAGTAGAAGTATAAAAAAAAATAAAAATAAATCTGTGAGACAAAACGGGGAAATAACTTGGATATCCATATACTGAAAAGATGTATACTTGTATATTAGGCTGATATGCTAGGGGTGTATAGAATCACAGAATATACAGAGTTGGAAGAGACACATGAGGATCACTGAGTCCAACTCCATGTACCTATGTATAGTATTATTTGTACAATTACATTCATATTCATCCTATACCTAAAAGTAAGAAGCCTCTCTTGTCCATATGTTCCCCCCTTTTCAATATGGTTCTTTCTAGTACATTTTAAAAGTATCAAGCATCTGACTCAGTAATTACAGCATTATCTTGAAGACTGCTCCTTTCACAGCTCACTTTTCCGCTGAAGTTACATCCAGCTTGGTGAGACTAATCAATACTGGAAAGATTTATGGTATTACTGTAGATCATAACTGAGAACAACTTAAAGCCCCTTGTTATAATTCAGAATATAGCTATCAGCTAAGATAAGAAAGGTAAACCTCTCCCCACTTCAGCAAAAGATAAACAGATACTTTTTAAAAGATACCACCCTATATAACACAGATATCCACTTCAGTATCATGAAAAGGATTAGCAAGTTCGTTTACTAGGGCATATTGATCTTTACTGCTGATGAATTAGTCTTTGAATATACCAGCAAGTAGACAAGAAGAAAGTACTTCAACTAATCTCTTTTCTTAGACCACACAAATAGCCTGTTACAAGATATTTGGCATTTTTCCTTGAATTAAACAATCCTAATTCTCATATTCTCATTTTATATTTAGCATGGGCAATTCTCATATAATATTTAATATGGGCACAAGCCAGATTAAAGAAAAAACTATAAACTTGATAGATCTTCCTGTACTTTCAGGTTCAAGTTTATGTTAGATACAAAACTGGTCAGAGAGAGAAAAAACTGAATCTGTTAGCTTTAACATGCATTACAAATTGGAAAACAGTAAAAATGAAGGGGTAGCTATGAAATTAATATTACAGCTAAATACATTCATCACAATTTTATATAGACATGAGAGACTGTGTAGGAGAGAAAAACAATCATATTTTGTAAGAAGGTTTTCAGTTCTGGTTTGGTTTGGGGATTTTTTTGTTGTTGTCTTTGGGGTTTTTTTTTGTTCTTGGAATTTTTCCACTAACAAAACCCCAAACAAACAAACAAAAATCCCCCCAAAAAACCCAGACTGTGTATCCTAGCCTTCTAATATCACAGACCATCAGTTCATTTAATAACTTTCTTAAGTGGTTCACCTGAAAGCTCCAGCTTAAAGTAGCTAAGTCTCTGTCCCAATCCTGTGCCCCTTTTCACCTCCACTTCTTCAAAATCTCTACTGAGGTTACAATACCTCAGTCTCTCAAGGCAAAGATGTATGGCAGGGATATCAACAGCCTGCATTTGTTGACACCATCACTCATGAAATGACAGCATGAGGAGTTGGGCCTAAGCTCTTTTTAGAACTGGCAAATGAATCAAGCTGCTTGTCAGGACAGGAAAAAAGCAATGGTTTTCTGTGGTAGAGAAAGAAAAGAACTGTAGAACCACTAAGGTAGACAGACAGCACCAGGATGAGCAAAATGGATAGCTTTGTCTACTATGAGTTAAGGACAATGACTGATCTATGGAGGTCCTAAGTGGATAGTAGTGAGGCTTGAAGCCCTGAAGTGTGTGTAGCTGACCTGGAAAATTAAAGTGACTTTTTGTGACATTTTCTGTGTAGAAATCAGACCTTTGAATGCAAGTGTTTCTTCCTTGATCTTTATGGGAACATATGTGTTTTGAAACAGTTGATAAAAGGAAGATCTATGGCATTTCAAGCTCCATTTTCTGACTATTTTACCACATTGACTAACAGGATTATGTCAGAAATAAGCTGATAAAAATATAGGTAAGCAGTTTTTCCCAAGTCATTAATGTTTTCCCAAGTCAATAAAGCTTAAATTATTTCTTGTTCATTTAACAGATTTGCAAAAGTGCCTTTTCCACACTAATTAAGTTGAAGACAAGTAATCTTCCTGGCAGACCATGAGTATACAGTACCATTGAATGGTGAAACACACCTAGGCTGTACCTGCTGAAACATCTGGTGCAGTAGAAACAGAGGAGTGTTTATTATATGTGACTGTCTCCCTACATTGGCTCTGAGAGAGAAAAAAGAGGACTGAGAAGTCGTTGCAGAAATTCCTTCACAGACCTCAACCAATGTAATGACAGCCAATGTTTAACTTTTTTTTTTTTTTTTAGCTATAATCCATTTCACTACCTTGTTTAATCCCTCAGTCTGACTGACATATTCTGTATCTTCATGTTAGTAGGCCTAACATGCAGAACTGCTCATAAAAGTCAGTGCAGCAAAGGCTCCTAATATATTGGCAATCATTTCAAATCTGGCATGGGTTCCCAGGACAACTTTCTGAAACATTGTTTGAGCTGCCCTGGGAAGACAAGATATGCCCTGGCTGTGTCCACTCCCCAGATCTGTTCTTACATTAGAGAGGCACGACATCCATCTCTCATAAGGTAATTCTCCATCTCTTCTGATATTCCTTGCAGGTATTTTCCATTAGTTAAAAAAATAGAAAATATATTAAAAGGTTCACTATTTCTACTGTACAATTCAAGTTTTGAAGCAAAGGGGCTGTAATAGATAAATCTTTAGATAAATCTAAAGACAGTCACAAAATTTTGCATGTATATATTGAAAACCTCTTAAGAATGGGTAGGACAATGAATTTGCAAGTAAAATTTAAAAGTTTACTCTGCATTCCATTATATTTTACTTAAACTTTATGTTGTGGTTTAGACCGCAGCTGAAAAGCTGGGGCCACAAAGGTTAGAAAAAGTAGTCCCCTGCCTCTTTAAGAGGTGGGGGATGGGTGAACGGAGGGAGATGAGGAGCTGCGAGGAAGGAAAAAAAAACAAAGGCCCGAGGGTTGTGATAAGGATAGTTTACTAAACAACAGGAAAAGATATGAAAACAAGTAGCTACAGTGCTATTATATACAGTGCAAACCTCTCACCCCACTATGTGATTTGAGCCGTGCCCGAACCGCTACCACTTCAGAGCCCCCGAATGCGGCACTCCCAACTGGTGGTCCCGAGTCCCCCTCACCCCCGCCTGCCACGCCAATCCAAAAGAGAGAGAGAAAGAACACGGAACTGGCACTGTGCCTGCCCAGACCGGAACTTCCCGTGCCGGGGTCCGGAGCAGTTTCTGATAGGTCCGGAGTCGCCCCTGGAACTAGCACTGCGCCTGCCCAGACCGGAACCTCCTGTGCCCGGGTCTGGAGTCACCCCTGCTGGGGGGGGGGGCGGACCACCTGATCATGATGCAATTGGTATGGAATACTCTCAGGGCTAACATAGCCTGTTGCTGGGCTGAACCCAGGACATACTTACAGATAAATTCTTTCCAGAAGCACTGGGCTTATTACACTTTTATAAACCTAAAGAAACTGATACAGGAACTTCCCTATTTGGTGTACTGCTTTCTGATGCTGGCAAATAGTCCAATCCATGAAAGTCACTGTATTTAGTACTGAACCTTTATGATTTCTGTTTTCTCTAAGTGATACCAAGGCATGCCAATTTTTCACAAATAGCACCCATGACATAATCCCTGCTGTTTTCTGAAGCTGGCTCTTATTTCTGTGAAAGATTCAGACTACTCATGTACATGTTTATTAAATTGTTATGTGTCTTCCAGATAATTTTTGATGCAGAAAGGTTGAAATTCCTTTTTAAGCATTGAAAACATCAGTTCAAAATCTCCTCCTACATGTCTAGACTTCAGGCTTTTCAAAGTTTGGTCATGTGTTGATGGAAGATGAATTTCTTGCTTACCAGACACCTGAACAGGATGCATGTTGCCAGGCAGGGTACAGTGATTGGAATATTTTTCAGGTTGTGACGGAAAGGAGGATAGGTAGAACCCCTCCCATAATACCCAATAGCAAGCAGGCAGAAGTGACCCTGTGAACTTCAGCTTTAAAAAGCCATGTCACCTGTTAATAAACACCACATTGCCGTCTACCAAATCGGTGTTAGCGTGCTTATGGTCTGAGAAGGCCTGGGGATTGGCCCTCGAGCCGTCACTGAACCAGACAGCCGCGTCTCGCCGGGAGACCATAAGTGGGAAACCCTCCAAATTAAGAAGGTCCCCGGCGGGAGATGCAACACAATTCAAAAGCAGTAGGGGCAACAGCTGAATGACAAGAAGGATTTGAATAAAAAAGTATGAAATGAAATCCAGTGGCATACTTCTGAAATTAGAAATGCAAAACCTATTGCACAGAACCAGATTAATGATATATCTAGATGACATAAATTCTTTTCCTTATTTGGTATTTGTATGCCATCATCAATTTTATAATAGGTGATAGAAGCATATAATGCATATACTATAAAGTATAGAAAACAAATGACCTTAAATTTTGTGAAGAACTGAAGATTTTTCTAATTTATTAATTGTAGAAATTAAAGCAATGTTTTGACTCTCAAAAATTCTATAAAAAATTTTGATAAATGATGGGACAAGACCTGATCATTCCTGAATGGTCTGCTATGTGCATTGGACAGAATATATTTTCTAGTTTTTCTGTGAATGCCTGAAAACTAAAAAATATAATTAAAAAAAAATAATAAGATATGGTTTACAGTAAGAATTGTGTTGCTCACTGTTTAGAAAAGTTGTTCCTCTCCACTTGCCTTTCTAAAAGTATTCAATTAAAGATGGGGCAGCTTTTGTGTCTCCAAAGTTGTGCCTTTGAAGAGAGAAAGAAATCCGTCCAAAGGCATGTTTTTAATCTTATCCCATGTTGTTTTGATATTAACTATATTCCATATCAGCATTTGGCCTTATGCAGTAAACAAATTTGATTTATCTCTCATTTACAACTTTCTAAATTGAACCTAATTTCTTGTAATTTTCTGAGTGGGTTTATTTCTGTGTGGGTTTATGTACTTACAAAGCAATACTTATTGTTATTCTCACTCTCGTCATATGCTATGTTTTTTATATATAACATTACTTAGCTGGATATCACTCTACTAGTCCATATGTGCTTTGAGAAGAAAAAATATGCTAACAATTACTGTATGCAGTATTTCTCTATTACAGTATTTGTAGCTTATTGTATTTTATATTTTTGTCATGATTTTGTCACAATTAAAAGGATTTTTGTGGTTCTCACTTTTTCTGTAGTACAGACTGGTTCCTTTCTACCATTTGAAGTGACTCCCAGCATTCCTATTATCCCACAGAAAGATTTAAGTATTTTAGCCTCTTTTCTGTTGTTTTGTTAATTTCTTGGGGTTTTTTTTCCCCCCAACATTCTAGGATTGTCTGGAAAGCTTCAATATTACTGTACAAATACTGTAAATGTAGAGATGAATCTACCAAAGCAACTTCCAGGTACGGACGAGCTGCAGTTCATTCTTTTACCTAGTCCTGAGGTGCAGGACTTGGAAGGTATAACCAAAGAATCCTTATTTCACATCTGTGAATATTCATTCTGTTTCTGTAGATGAAAGCTGGGCTGGAAGCTGTTAATTCTGGTTCAGTTATATTGAACTTAAAATAACAGACTGTTTTTAATCTCACTTCTCTGCAGCACTGCCCTGATCCCAGGGCTTTCACTGCTACAGATAGCTCAGTTGTCACCTTTATCCACAATCCTCAAGAAGGACCAGGCAAGAGAGATGGAGAAACAGAAAAATGGCTCAGAAACACCCATTTCTGGTGTGAAATTAGCAGGCTGTTTCTGCTCCTCTCTGAACTTCTCAATCTTAAACATGGAAAAGATGGCAAAAAACAAAACCAGGAAGGAGAAGTTTCATGCAACAGGTTTCTTTATGCACCCTGCTTCTAGATCAGTTGTATTTGAAGTGTAATTCAGTTTTCTGTGCTCGCTGAGGAATTTATATGCCTGGTATGGTTGGCAGGTATACTCAAGACAGTGATGGGTATAGAATCTTTTTCCCTTAGCACTTGGAGTACAGCTCTATTCTGTACAAATAACCACATTGATATGCAAATAGTTATTTGCTATTCAGAAATACTTATTCTCATTTTTAAACGTTTCAGCACATTGCCAAGCATAAACAGAACCACATGATTTCAACACAAAAAAATTGAAGCAATAATAAATAAACAATCTGTAATCAAAAGTAGGTGTGTCTAAGCCATTATGAACAATAGTTACATACACAGGAATCAGTTGGATCAGAAGGAAGAAAGTGGATGAAATTGATCAGGAAATATTTATTCAAAATACCCTAGCTAGCTTTAGTTTAAAGAGAAGACAGGGTTAATATTTGCTAAAACTTTGATCCTATGCACTGAAAAGGATTTCATATCATTACACTTGACTGATTGACTCCTAAGAACTGCAACTACCTCTGAGGTGGCTTAATTTTTTTCTTGGTTTTGTTTTGTTTTTTTTTTTTTTCATAATTTGATGAACTGATAATCTTTTGAAAAGTTAATACTTTAAAATTATGGCTCCATCATATAACTATGAAAACAGTGGTAATCTATATTCTTATTGAAGTGTCTATAGAATTATTTTCTTTGTTTTCTTTAACACAGTAAGCACACAAACTTCAGAACCATTTGTTTGATTCAAATTGTGTAATCAATCCAAAGTATTATAGTTTTCTGAAACATAGAAGACATGGATTATAAATAATTCTTTGAAAAAATTTTCTTTTTTGACCTTTCATCATTTTACCTCTTGCATAATTTTTCCTTTTATACTTCACAAACAATAAACATTTTAAATTCTCATTGCAGTATTTTTAGTATAGATATAAACTTGTGTATCAATAAGTCAACAATTTTAATGCAATAGATGAGAACATTTTCCTGGGCTGCAGGCTGAATTTTTGTGCCCTGTGTTTTTTTTACTGCACTCTGTGGCATAAATACACTAACATAAATCAGCTAACCTTTCTGTGGGACTAACCAATTATAGGCATAGTAAAACTTGGAGTTAAAAGGGTCACTCAAGTTCTTAACATTGTGTAAAAGCACTGAATAAGACATGCGGAGGTCCTGAGTGCTTGCCTGGTCCAGAGGCCAGGAGGGCACAGTTTGTATAGTGCAGTAAAGAGTCGGTTAAAGGTTGATTTAAGGGCAGCCTACAGCCACCTGGAGGGGGTCACAAAGATGATGGAACCAAATGCTCCTTCAAAGTGGCCCTACATATAACTAGGGGAAATGGCTACAAATTGAAATGGGAGAGGTGCAGATGGGATTAGTCAAAGCTGCTTCTCTAGGAAGATGGTGCTGCAGTGGCGTAAATTACATCAACAGTCTGAGGTATCTCTATCCTTGGTGTTTTCCACACTTGACTAGGCAATGTCTAGACTGACCCAGTCTAACATTGGTGAGATGTTGGGCTAAATCGCCTCTAGAAAATCCTTTCAACCAATGTGTATTTGATTATGATCCTTCAAGACAACCTGCAAAATGGTGATGACCAGACTGCAACTTTGGTTAAACCTTCTAGGGAAACATATTTCACTGTAGCTTCTGTATTTCAAGGATGATGGAGAACACAGACATGAAAGCTAGTTACATCATACTGAGGGAGACTTCCTTGTATCAGGTAAATTTGCAGCTGTAACACTGTAACGAGACTTTGCCTTAATGTACAGCAAGACCAGAACAGTCTCCAGCATCTCATAGAGTAAGCTTTAGATACAAATTAAATTAACATATTTTAAAAGTACTTGTTTATGAAGAATTACAATTAGTAAATTAAGACACTTAAATGGATAGTGTCATGGAACTTCAATATTTCAAAGACCAGGGTAAAACTTAATTTCACATACTACATAACTTGCCTTTCTGAAACCTTAAATATTATTCTCCTCAAACTAAACATTAATGAGGTCATAGGTTTTTATGAAATTTTACCAAATGACTGCTCATTTATAGTCAAAGGACAGAAAAATTTTATTCCTGTATTCTCTTATTGAGTTCAAATGTATGGTGCTTCACTGCAGTGTATCAGTTAACAGGTTTCTTTATGCACAACCGTAAGTTAATTTTGATATACAACATCTAGTATTAGTGAAATTCACTGTGCATACTTCTATTTATACATCCTTGAAGTACTTGTTAGCTTATGAAATCACAGTGTGGTTGTCTGATGGAAATGGATGTGATTTCTCTTTAAAATAGCACGAAGCATATGGTATCTGAATCATCTGTCCTGAACTGACAGGTGAGTTTTCTTTTTTTTTCTTCTCTTTAACAGAGTGAAATCCCCCCAGAATGTACCAAATCAACATAATGTTTAAGTAACTTGGCACACAAGTTTCCAAATATATAGACATGTCCCTTTTGAGACATGTCTCTAATGGATTCACATGTGAGGCATCTGCTCACTAGCAAGTTCTTATGACTAAAAGTTAGAATATATTCTACCATCTACTGTGTCCATCATTTAAATAAAGCACATGGATGGAACAATTTAAATCAGTAAGAAAATGCACTCTCCTTTAAAGGGATCTGTCAAGCTTAATGTGGCAGATGTGCAAAAAGGCATAAAACAATATCTGGAGAACGACATTTTTCAAGATTACAGAAATGTTCATAAGAAACACATACAAATGTCTCTAAACAAATGCCTCTAAACAAATGCTTTGGAGTTACGTTTCATCTGACAAAATAATTCCTTTCCATCGTGGACAAATATTCTTTTTTTTTTCATGGCTGCAGTACAAAACTTCAGACAGCTCTCAATATATTGAAGTCAAAATTTACATTTTAGTCATTGAGAAGAGAATCAGTCTCTACTGATGTCTCATTCTGCCATGCTTCAGGAAATAGTGCAGAGGTTGGTTCAGGGCATTCCTCACCTCCAGCGTAGCAAACTGTAGAAGCTGTAACAAAAATAATGAAAAAATCCTTTATTGTCAGGGTCATCTGGAAGGTGGGATTCTGAAGGCAAAACAACTTTGTCAGAGTCTTGCTGGGTAAGTTCCAAGCATTCAGATTCATAATGTACATGTCGACACTAATTCACAGGGAGAAAATGAGATTAAGTGAGAAGACATTAAAAAAATAGGAAGGATAAGGATCTATAAATAAGAACACTGAACTAAAATAGTCTTGAATTGTTTCTTGGAATCACTGCTATGTTTTTCAAAAACAAACAGAACCGCCAGGGTGAGCTATAGCCAGCTGCAAGGCATAGAAGGGAGACATTACAAATAAAACAGTTCAAAATGTGTTTGGGCTACTTAAATAACCACATTAGAATAACAAATATTTAGATTAACACACATCTCAGAAAAAAATATATATACTTGATTAACAGTTACTGAATGGTAGTGAATTCTTACATAATTAAGCCAAAACCCAAAGTGTTGCCACTGTACCAAGCCGCTACTGATTTTTTGTTCGAATCCGAAACATAGGCTTTTCATCAAAGTCTGGCCTTTTACTTTCTCCATTATTATGTCTACAAAGCAGTAATTATAAAAGAATCCTTGTGTTACAGGAAATTCTTAATCAGATATTCTGCTAAAATTTGGTACTGGCAATTCTTTAGCCATTGTATATTGTAATCTGCTCATTCTACCTGTCCGCTATTCCAAGCCAGATGCACTTGGAAAATTATTTGAGAAGATCCACAAGCATTGTCCAGTGATAGGAATAGCTACCTGGAGAGAGAACAGGTTTTATATACATATAGATACATGTATTATTTTTCATATACCAATGAGTTACAAAAAAGTTAATCAGAATATATATTTTTCAAAATTGCTTAGAAATGCCAATCAGTTTAAAATGAAGTAGTGAAATACTCTGATATAGCACGGATATAAAGAAACCCAGAAACATTGTATCAGTGCATTTTTCTTTGGGAGAAGAAAGGGAGATGCTGGAGATATTCACATTCCAGGAGGTATAAATTATTCTGAGTAACAAGGTTAACAAGTATGGCAGTTTGTGGATATGTGCTAGCAGCTAGCTACAGACGTAATTCATTAGACCGAAATGATGGCATCTTGGTTAAAAGTCTTTAGTGACATTTCTTTATGGGATGCCAGAATACTGTTAAGGTGATGGTACTGAAAATATTAGTCCTGGAGGGATGTTTGTATTTAACTCACTTCACTGGCTGCCAAAGATGTTTTTCAGACATCAGTAACAATGCATCTATTTTTATATACAGCAGTGGTAACACACGTTAGCTAGTTTTCAAAGTTCTCAATGGCAAGTGAAAGATGATCATGTGAATCTGTTGCAGTTTTCGGTAGCTGTGCTGCTGAGACGGTTTTTGCAAGCAGCAGTTACAGTTTTCTGAGAGCGAATTCAAGGCCAAAGTTTCTGCTAACCAGGGCTTATAGGAGAAATATCCCGCTTACATATAGGAGAAAAATCCCGCTGGCAGAGGCAGTTTGCCACCGGAGCAGGGAGTGAGAAGTTGTAACAAGCTGCGTAGACACCAAGGCCAGGCCCAAAGGGGAGGAGGGGAGGGAAAGAATGCAGAAAGAGAGTTTCCCCTGCAGCTCCTTCTGAAGACCATGGTGGAGCAGGTGTCCCCTCGTAGCCCATAGATGAGGACGGGGAGCAGAGACATCTATGGCCTGTGAAGAGATCGATCAGGTTTGCCGGGGGACTTGTTACTTTGCAGGGAACCAGGTCGGGAGGTCTGGGCCCAAACACCAGCAACCTGTGGAAGGGAGTCCTGCTGAGAGGCCTGTGGTGAGGGGATGACTCCCTGACAGAGAGGACTCAGGCTGCAGAAGTTCATGCACACGACTCTCGCGTGGCTGAGACCCCACGGTGCTGCAGGGGAAGTGTGTAAGTGTGTGTGTGTGGAATGCCCCCTCCAGCTGAAATGGAAGACAACTCGAGCGGAAAGGACTGAAGACCCCCACTCCCAATTTGCTGCCCCTCCCTGTGCTGCGATGGGAGGGAAGAAGGAAGCAAATTTATGATTAAAGTCAAGACTGCAAAGAGGCGAGGGGTGGGGAGCAAATTAGAAATGTTAAGAACTGGGGGAGGAAAGCAGCTTGTGAGAAACCACTGGAACCCCACTGACTATTCCCTGCCCCTCCCCGCGCCACGTTGGGAGGGAAGAAGGGAGTAAAATTGTGATGAAGTTTAAGTTTGCTAAGAAGGGGAGGGGCGGGGGGAAGGTGCTTTAAGACCTGGCCACTTCTCATTCTTATCTCATTCCGGTTCACTGGGTGTTATAATTGTATTAGTAATAAATCACTTTTCTTTCTTTTATTCTGTGCTGAGTCTGTTCTGCCCATTGCACTAATTGGAGAATGATCATTCTGTCCTTATCTCAAGTCCTAAGACTTCCAATATATATTTTCTCCCCTCTTCGGCTGAAGTGGGGAGTGAACAAGTGTGTTGGTGGACATTTAACCTCTAGCCAGGGCCAAACCACCACAGAAGCCATCTGAGGTTCTAGCTTTACCAAAATAATTACAGAAAAATTACACAGACAGAAAAAGGAAAAAGGCTAGTGATCAACAAAGTTACCAGTAATGCTCCCATATTCAGATCACTTGAATTGCTTTCAACACAAGCTAGGAAATGAAACATTGAAATATTTTTTTAACCCTTTGAATTTAAAACAGTAGAGCTTATAAAATCCGTCTGCATTTATTAATAAATAAATGCTTCAGTTAAGTAAGCATTGATTTATTGTTTATTAATTTTTTAGGTGCTTGTTCCTCTGGGAAAGCATGTGTAAGAAAGGGCAAAATACTGCCCAGGAGTGAGGAAAAAAGGACTTGCAAGCACCAAGGTGAGATGAGAAGGAGATGTTCCAGGTCCCTGAGGAATTCCCCTGCAGCCCCTGGAGATACCACACTGGATAAGGTATTTTCCTGTAGCCCATGGAAGAGCCCAAGCTGCAGCAGATAGCAGATAGCAACACTGCAGCCCATGGAGAACAGAGCAGATAGTTATTTCTTGAACAAAGCTGCAACCCTTGGAAATGAGCCCACGCTGGAGGAGTTCTTCGGTAACTGCAGGTGCTGGGAAGGATTCAAAATGGAGCAGGTTTATTCTGAAGGACCTCAACAGCAGTGAAGAAGGAGTGGCAGAGAGGAACTGACATGGACTGACCACAATTCCCATTTCCCATCACTGTACACCACTCAAGGCAGAGCAAGGCGATAGAGTAATAAGGGATGAAGGTGTGAAGTTGAGCCTGGTGAAAAGACAAGGGAAATAGGAGGGGACAGGTGGTTTCAGTTTTTATTTGTTTCTCACCATTCCACTCCATTTTTAATTGGCAAAAAATAATCTTCACCAAGTCAAGTCCATTTTCAGAGGGTCGTGATTTGTGTAGCAGAATCTGAATGGAGGCCTGTGACTAGTGGTGTTCCCCAGGGCTCAGTGTTGGATCCAGTCCTGTTTAATATCTTCATGGACGACCTTGATGTGGGAATAGCATCCATCCTCAGCAAGTACGCCGATGATACAAAGCTGGGAGGGGTGGCTGACATGCAGGAACACTGCGCTGCCATCCAGCGAGACCTGGACAGGCTGGAAAGCTGGGCAGGGAGAAACCAGATGAAATTCAGCAAAAGCAAGTGTAAAGTCTTTCACCTGGGGAGGAACAATCGCATGTATCAGTACAGGCTGGGAGTTGACCTGCTATTGAAGAGCTCTGTGGAGAAGGACCTGGGGGTCCTGGTTGACATCAGGTTGGCTATCAGTCAGCAGTGTGCCCTGGTGGCTAAGAGAGCCAATGGGATCCTGGGGTGCATCGGGAGGAGTGTGGCCAGCAGGTCGAAGGAGGTGATCCTCCCCCTCTACTCTGCCCTGGTCAGGCCCCACCTGGAGTATTGTGTCCAGTTCTGGGCTTCCTGGTATAAAAAGGACAGGGATCTCCTTGAGAGAGTCCAGAGTAGGGCTATGAAGATGATTCAGAGCCTGGAGCATCTATCCTATGAGGAAAGGCTGAGAGAGCTGGGGCTGTTCAGCCTGGAGAAAAGAAGACTGAGGGGGGACCTAATCAATGTTTATAAATATCTTAAGTATGGGGTGCAGGGGGAATTGGCCTGCCCCTTTTCTTTTGGTCAGTGGAGACAGGACAAGGGGCAATGGCTGCAAATTGGAGCACAGGAAGTTCCACACCAACATGCAGAAGAACTTTTTCACAGTAAGGGCGACAGAGCACTGGAAAAGGCTGCCCAGGGAGGTGGTGGAGTCTCCTTCTCTGGAGATATTCAAGACTCGTCTGGACGCCTATCTGTGTAGTATGAGCTAGGGAGCCTGCTTTGGCAGGGGGGTTGGACCCGATGATCTCTCGAGGTCCCTACAATTCTGTGATTCTTTGATTCTGTGATTCTTTGATTCTGTGATTTTGGCTATGATTTTTATAGGTAAGCAATCTCCTTGTCTTTACCTCAACCCATGAGGTTTTTCATTTTATTTTCTTCCTGTCCTTTCGGGAGAGGGATTGAGAAAGCAGCTGGGTGGGCATCTGGCAGCCAGTCAAGATCAAATTGACCACACTTTTTAAAGAAGAGACTGGACAAATACCTCTCAGAAATCAGTAGCTCTTAAAACGGAGAAGACAACTAAGGTAATAACAGAAATATTTTTACATTTAAAATGAGGTACCAAACAATTGTCCTTTCTCAACCTAAAAGCTAAACAAAGTAAACTCAGTAGGTGTCTCTAGAGAACATAAATATCAAGTACACTTCATACCACACTATGCTTCTACTATTTAGATATTAAATCTAGACACTGACTGAAATTTCAGCCTTTTTGTCCATGTTACGACTTTAAGAACACTTGTTTAAATGTTCAAAATTTAAATTTAGAAACAACTAGAAGCATGTAAAACATAAACAATGTCATTATTATTCTGTATTTCATGGGTTTATTTCTATTTAAGACAAGCACTAGTGAGAAATCTAAAGATGCTGAGAGGCAGAGTGATATAGAATGTTTTCCATGTCCTCCATGCCATAGAGCAGTGGGAGTTCTTCGGAAATACACTCAAAAAGCATCTGTGTGGGGATCGATGTTTTTTCATAATATTTAGTGGACATTGCCTGTCTGCAGTGGAGGTAAGCACAGGGCTCATATAATTTATTTGACTGGTTTTTTCTATATGGATACATCACTTCGTAATGGGGAACAACTCTGCTTCAACAAAAAAAAATTGTCTAGATCATGCCAGTTACCAGAGGAAGACTAAACTCGATTAACCTGATATTGTGATGCATCCTGACTGTACTTTTCTCTCTGCAGTTTGTATTTCCATCTAGTACTATCTTTGCTGAGAAGAGTAGAACATATTTACAACATTAATGGGGATGATTCTGTCTGCCTGAACCAGCAGCATGGAGTTAAGGAATGAGAAATGGGACGGTTTCCAGCCATTGCACCATCACATCTCAAAAATGTCTTAAATGCAACAGTGTCAGCACAGTAAATACAAAATAAGAGCTGCAGGTCATCTTTTAGCACTGTAGTCAGGATTCTGTAACAATCTAAGGGACAGGTTATTCTAATTCAAGCTACTTTCATCATTTTATTCATGTATCTTCCCTTCATTTTTGTCCTGTATTTACTCTCAGTTTAATGAGCTCATTTTACCAGTAATATATTTAACTCGTGCTGTGAGTCTTTCAATTAGCTCGTTGAATGGCCATCCACTCCAGACTTGGATCTACCACATAGTGGGTTGTAGAAGCATCTCTTTCCATCCCCCTACAAGAGCTTCACATGCTGGAATCTCTTGGACTAATGTATAAGTTGAGTAGATGCTTTAGTGCCCCCCATTTCCTAAGTAATGCTTATGGTGTTCCACAGCTGAGTGGGGTCCTGGTGATGCCAAAAAAATGCAACAGTATTGTCACCATACAGCAGGAGAGAGGAGGCGGGGAGTCCTTAACATCTCCTTCCTCTCAATTGAGTAAACTCTACAGTGAAGTCAAATTTATATTCAATTCTCAATTGAAAGCTTCTTTTCTCCTCTTTATCCAGGTACTTGTGGCTTTTACGTTATATTAACTTTTGGAGCTGTACTACTTAAGAGTAACAAGGTGTAAAGGAACACGTTTAGTGTGAAATATGGGGCATAAAATTGTTATGGTTGTCTAGCCAGTACAAAAAAACCCCCAAAACCCCACAAAAACACACCACACTATTGCTGTCTCACAGGTAAAAGACTTGCTTAAATTAGCTGATTACTCATTTAATATTTCACTGTCAGAGCACACACTACATTTCAAAAGACAGGATTACTTAAAATATATAGGAAGATCACCCATATAATTTAAACACTTAGCAATAAGAAATGGGTCATCCGTTTTGAGCTTGTGCCACACATCAGAAGTTCTTGGAGCACAAAAGTGTAAAAGCGTCTCATTTAGTCCTCAGCTGAACCTAAGAGCAAGAAATAAGGTTCATGCATTGAACAGTTCTAAGGTTCTATGAACCATCGCTACAGAAGGTCAAAACCCAGATGAGCAGCAGCAGCATCACATAAGTGCAGCAACAGTATTTGCAATTGACTCCAGTGAAAGTAATGAATCAGAGAAATGAGAAAAAAAAGCATTGTAATTTGAAAAACAGATATAATTTATAAATAAAACTCCAAGACAACCACTTGGTTTTTTGTGGGTTGTGATTTTGTTTTAATTCAGGGAAAGGACTCTTCTCCATAAAATATGTTTCCTTCAAGGGTCTGGGGAAAGGAAGACAACATTTTAAAAGCCAGAAAGTAAAACATAAAGATTTTAGAGCAGAAAGAACTAGTAACAGTGCTTCAAACTGACTTCTATATTAAAGGAGGTTATTGAAATCTTGTCTTTAATGGGCTTTATGAATGTTTCCAGAGAAACTGAAAGCTTTTAGAAATTAAATTGGTAGAACTGCAAGAGAAAAAACAGGAAACAAAAGAATGGTGCTAATATACTGATAGAGTAGCAAAACAGTAGCTGCCTAAAATCAGGAAACCCCAATGATAAGGGAGCAGCAAGATTAGTTCAGTAAAGACAATATTCTTCAGGTTTTTTTGTATTTCAATCATAATACCATGATTAGACCGAAGAAAGCAAAATAAACCTGACATGGAGATATAATAGAGTCCTTAAATCACTGTGAACTTTCAGAAATGACAAAACCTGAAGTATTCACTCATTCCAAATAGTTGCTTCCTAGAGGGAATGTAAAACCACAAAAAAAGATTATATATACCCAGACTGGTATATTAGAAGACATTTTACAATAAACTAGAACTGCATTTATGACCAACAATATGAATGTCGGGAATATTCCTTTTACTGCTAGCTGTCCTTGGAAATGGATGAACCTGCTGTCTAGCTTGCTTCCTTACTACTCGGTAAATTACAAGAAAAATAATCTCTATTTTTATCCTCTTCTACAGAAATTTACACACCCTGAGAATTCCATTCATACAACAGACAGAAGAAAGATTTCTTCTTCCAGTATTTTCTGCTTGTTAACATGATCTTTGCCTCTAATAAAAAATAAACCAAAAAACTCCAGTTCCTTCTTTCTTGCCATTGCCATAGGAACATATACAATGTATCTGTTCCCTCCCCCCTTCCTTTCTGTTTATTTGCCTTCCTGCATTTCTCTTTCTTTCTCGTATGTACATCCTATACTGATGGCTGATTAGAGGCCATTGGGTGACGTAAAATGAAGAGTAATCAGGGCCACCTTATGAAAAATGATTAAAACATGTTATCTTTCATGGAAGGGCATCAAGAACAGAAACACAAGGAAATTTTTAAAAGGTTTATGAATAACTTAATTGTGAATAGCTTTTTCTTTTTCGTCTTCCCTTTAAATTGACCATATTTTATAGTTTCCTAGCTTCTATAAACCCCAGTGTTCTCCCAAGGGCTAACTCTGAGTTATGATACTTTCCAACTTTTTACCACTTTCTTGGATTATTTTGTCTGTTTACTACTGCTTCTCATACTGCATCATTCCATCTGCTCATTCTGTTCCAGAATGAGATTGGAATGGTTTTCAAGTAAAAAGGGAAATTAAAAAGATATGTTATATGTGATGTAGGCCACCTGCAGATTGCAGACTGGAGGGCAGGCATTTTTTAGGGGTGTGTGGTTGTGAACTCAGAGCACCATGACTGGCCCTTAGCTCTATGCACAAGGAGATTGGATTCTGTTCCCAGAGACTTGCATTATTGACTTTCATTGAAATACATGCAAACATTGAAAAAGCATCCAATAGTAGGAATTATGTGCTTTATTTATTCTGCTGTTTTGCAAAGCCTTATGAAAGGCAATTAATTTGCAAATTATTTTTACTGATTATTATTATTATTATTAGCCTTAATTCTAAACACAAACATTGTGTTATCTTTTTGCAATATTGTGCCAGCTAAGATGCACCAATGCCTCATCTTGTGCATTCCTTCTCAGAGCTTTAAGCTGCCTTAGCAGCATGGTATACCAGATTGCCACATTCTCATGGCCTTGCTCATCAACAGGAAAGTCTTTGAAGTGTGTTTTATAGTTTAAAGTAACATGAAAAGCATAAAAGGAACATTTCTAGAAGTTCCAACTTTTCCTCCTTGAGAATCTATCCTAATAAAGCTTTTCCTCTCTAGAAATGCCTATGATATGTCATGTTCATCATCCAAGTAAAGGTTCTTGTATATTTTCCCATATGAACAGTCTGCTAGTAAGGCATCAAACTTCACTTTTTATGGTAACACCATCCATCTTTTCTGAAGGTAGGTATGTCTACATTGCATTTCAAGCTCAGATGCAGTTGAACATAATGATGGCAACTGTCCACACTTGAAGCCAGTTGGAAGCCAGCCATTTCCAAATCAGGAACAAAGTAGACACACAAAATAACTTAAAATCTGAGCTAATAAACTGCAATGAGAAATGACGTACATTAGATAAGGTTCATTGTCTGACACCCACAGCTTCCAGACAGGTTAGCAAACTGATCGGGCAAATTCATGTCTGCCTGCAAAACAGTATTTAGAAGGTTCTTTCATTGGAGCAGATAATAGAGGTCCCATTACAAGATACTAGATTAGACATGAGAACCTATTCCCCATGGTGGCTGGCCCTTCACACAGAGCCTGCTCCAGTGGGAATTCAGCCAGCACCAAATCCCATTGGCTTCAGCTGGTATTTTCTAGTTCATTAAGTTTGTCTTGCTATTTTTCTCTCCCACAACACTATCCTGTTCAACACATTCATTGTAATGTGCCATGTAGCACTGGAATTTTTGTTTGAAAACCAAAACATGAGGGATTTTTTTATAAGCTTTCCATTTTAGAAATGTGCTTATGTAAAGAAGCACAATTTACTTGGCATTGGTTATGAATATTAAATCAGCAGATTTGTTCATCAATCAATACATTGCAAATTACATAGCTGACATTTCCTCTTTTTATTTTTTTTTAGCATTATGGAATCGGTGTTACCACTTCATAAAGCCTAGGTCAAGTTCATACATTTGTAAAGCTTCCAACTTGTTTGAGCAGGTGTGCTCCTGTCTCTGTTGGGTAGTTTGGCAAACTACCTTGCATTTGTAAATTTGCAACAGATGTCATAGCTTTGAAGCATATGTACTATATAGTCTATAAACTGCATGAAATAAAATTATCAGGACACAATATATTCACGAAGTAACTTCCTGAAATTTCAATTGTTGAAAAATCCATTATTGCTGCTCTGCTGTTGGACATTATGCTGCATTCAGGTTATGAGAGACGTATAAAACAATAGCACTGCTGTGTTGTTGCTTTTTCCATAGGTATAAGTAGGCATTATGCTAAAAAACAGCAATTTATAAGCAGACATTAAAACCCAAATTTATCTTACTGTGAGCTGATTGAATGATTCTAATAAAATAGAGGTGTACTTTTCCTTCCTCTCTCCACTGGAACTGACTTGGATGTTGTCTCAGTAAAGAGGACAGATTTTATTCACCACCACTGTTTTATTCATATCTTGTAAATGCTTTGTGTCTTGTTTCTGCCATCATACAGGTAAGACTGGACACAAGATACCAACACACTACAGAAAATTCTCACGGTATTTGCTGACCAGGTTTTCAGACCCAGAAGGTTTGAATGCTGAAGCTGGATCCTGGATACTATTCAGAGTTCGTCTCTTCCCCCTCATTCCATGCCTCCCTTTAAAAAAAAAGTTTAAACTTGAATTGTCCAAATTTTTCAAATTTACAGACCACTATTTTAGTTTTGCTGCTTGTATTGTGTGGTCTGTAACTATAAAACACATTTGAGCCCCAGATGGAATAATGACTATTAAATATTCCATTCAAAGTGTTTAGCACTAAAGACTACATAATGAGATTCTGGCATTTGCTTTAATTTTAAATGGCTGGTGTACTATACAATTAACAAGTGTATATGAAGCCTTTAAGCACTAATGCAACATAACCATATTATGTTAGATATAATATGTGCTTTAATCAATACATATATTTCTTGGATTTCCTTTATATTCAAAACATTAAATGAAGTTTTCAATATAACTTTAGAATGCAATCTTAGTGCAGTAATTCCCACAAAAACCGGGTCACCCACCACTTATAATTAAATAAATATTTGTTGATAAATATGTAATTAAAATAAACTATCTAACAGTTAATGCATTAAATGCATTTTTTTTCCCCATCTCATTCAGTGCAAATATCAGATCTGGCTAAAACTCTATTTTATAAAATGTCAATTTTTCATTGTCAAAATTCAATTTACTGGTAAAAGGACAAAACATTTAGAAACAAGCTACTCTTATCTTTTCTTACAATAGTGCTCCCAACTTAATAATTGGATTTTATCATTGCTTATCACTGTGTGAGGGAAGAAAAACTGCTAAGAGGAAAAAAGAAAATAAAAACTATATACACTTCAGGCACACATTATCACACACATTTTAACTTTCAACCTTGTTACATGAATTACTGATTATTTAGTAAATGTTAAGGCAATTTCAAATGCATCAAATCACTCAGAGCAGTGACATGCTCCGTATATCTTACCACAGAGCTCGCAGCAAAAATATAGAAGTTACTGCCTGAACTCCTTCAGCACAGAAATACAGGAACGTGTTCACTGGACTCTTCTCCCCAGTGCAGCTTTTCTCTGGGCTCCAGGAACATTGGCTTTGGCTGGCTGTGATTGTTGCCCAGGATGGTTTAAGCAGAGCACCTCCACTCTTCCCACCCTACATGTCAGGTGTATCCCTTGAGTCACACCAGTAAACCTCTTCCCAGAGATGACGTTGATTTTGCTCATCGGAGCTGGGGCTGCACAGCAAATTTTACCTTTCTAGCTTCTGAGAGATGACAGACGAAGCTGGCAATCCTCACATCACACAGCATCTGGTTTATAACTGTTGAATTTCATGTTTCTCATTCAGAATTTAGTTGATGTTTCATTATGACAGGAGAACTGTGAATCAGGACTAAATCACATTTCTTTAACTGACCATTACTCTGCCTACAAACCCCATTTACAGTATATTTCCTTTTCTGTAAACTACAAAGTCTGTGCTGAAGAGGTGAAATAGAATAATATCCGTGGGTACATTAAAATTTTGAACATTTTTGTTATCAGCAACAGATCATATCTACCTTTCCCATGTAGGGAAAGAGATAGTCAGAGATGAACTTCAGTTGAGAAGTTAGGAATAATGCTTGGTATATCTCATACCTAAAAGATTATGGCAGCTCCTTTTATGACCATCAGTGATTGAGAAGCTATTATTTTTTAAAAAAAATATTTGATAATGTGTGTCCCATTGCAGACATGATTTTTTCCCCTGCAAATATGATTTCATTGAACATATCTGCTTTACCTCAAATGAAGGTCTAAGACATGTTCCAGAAACAATGTCAATGTTAGAAAAATCTTTCCAAGAACCAAACAAAATGTTCCCCTTGAATTTTGTAATAGTAGTAGTAGTAAGAGACTGCAATACTATATTAACCCAGGCTAGGCAATGTGATTACAGGTTTGATGAAATTATCTGATGTATAAAAAGTTCCATTAACTCAGAAATGGTGACAATAAACTTTCAATTCAAAGACCACAATACAGCACTTAAAAAATTTTAAAATCTACTTCAAGCCTACAAGAGCAATTCTTGCATAATCTCTGTAAGGTTGGAGATAACCATTACAGTTAGTAATAACTTATTTGAAGAATTAAATAGCTATGAATTTCAATTTACTGGCACATGCTTATATCTTATGAAATTTATATTCTAATTTTTTTTTATATATGCATATATGTGAAATAAAAGTGTTCCTAGGTACAGAGGAACTGTAGAATGTTTCTTTGGGAACTCAGAAGAAATAAAAATAATCCAGCAAAGCACAATTGAGCTCCCCAGGAGAGAAAAAAATCCTGTTGTCCTGCATAATATTTAGAATCAATTTACCACCTTGTAGAAGCGGCCTCAGATTAAGAAAGGTATAGACCACTGTGACACATTTTACGGTAGAGAAAGAGGTTTTGTCTACTGGCCACACTAGAATATCTGCAAAGCAATGATATAGCTCTCTGCACTACAGTTTCACTGCTCAAAGGAGGGAAGAAGTGACATATGCCAAACCACATCACCTCCTGGGGATCAGAGTGTGTGTGGCCTCTGTGTATGTATGCTGAAAGTAGATGGAGATTCCTACTAAACAAGTGGCACATCTCCAGCTGCATTTGTCATTGCAAGTTCAGAACCATACAGGAAAAATTAAATAACTTCCCAACAGCCTGTCTACAAGTGTTCAGTGAAATGTCAGAAACAAAAGCCAGCCCTCTTCCTTCCTCAGATACTTAGGATGCAACAAGGGACCCAACAAATTAATTTACTCAAGTCCACCAAAAAATCACCTATGTTTAGCAATGATATCTGTGATTTCCTGCCCTGTCCCTGCTATGCTGTGGTGGCAAGGCAGAAAATACAGCTAGCACTTTATTGTAGACTTCCAGAGCAGCAAACAACTCAAGATATTAAATGTGTTTGGAAATAGATATCTTAAAAGATGAAGGCCTGTGTTTGCTCATATATTCCCATCCTGAAACGGCTGTTGTAGCAATACTGATTTCAAAAAAGCAACCACAAAGCAACTTCAAGAGAACTGTGCAAACCTGCATTGACTGGAGAAAATATGGTTAATTGGCAAGGTTTTGTTACTGTAAAATTGGATATCTCTAATTTAATAGTGTTGAGCAAAAGGTCAGCTAATCTTATGTCATTAGGGTACAAAAGGACCAGTTGAATGTGATGAGTCAACAAATGGTTACAGGACTGGTTCCACAGCCAGGGGTTGAGCTACTTAGCAAGCTAAAGTCCTGATAGAATTATATCTGGCCAGTGATGTCAAGGGCAACAAGAAAAGCTTCTATAGGTACGTCATTAGTAAAAGGAAGATTAGGGAAAATAGTGTCCCTCTTTGGAACATAATGGGACACCTCAAGGTACACAAGCCCATAGGATCTGGTGCAGTGCATCTGCAGGTCCTGAGGGAACTGACAGATGAAATGGATAAACACCTTTTCATCATATGTGAGAAGTCATAGCAGTCTGGTGAAGTTCCCGCCAACTGGAAAAGGGGAAAGAAACATAACCCCCAATTTTAAAAAGGGAAAAAAACCCCAGGGAGCTATAGACAAGTCAGTCTCATCTCTGTGCCTGGCCAGATCATGGAGCAGATCCCCCTGGAATCTATGCTTGGGCATATGAAAAGTAAGGAGGTGATTGGTAACAGCAAATATGTCTTCACTAAAGACAAATTGAGACTGAGGAACCTGGCAGGATTACAGCTTTGGTGGATAAGGGAAGAGTGACAAATGCCATCTTATTGCCTGGTGCAAAGCATTTAATACTGTCCCACACAACATCCTTGATTTGAAGTTGGAGAGAAATCAACTTGTAGGATGAACCATTTGGTGGGTAAGGAATTGCCTGGATAATCTAACTGAAAGAGTTGTGATCAACAGCTCAATGTCCCAAAGGAAGTCAGTGATGAATGGTGTTCCTCAGGGCTCAATGTTGGGACCAGCACTGTTTAACATCTTTGTCAATGGTATGGTCATTTATAATAACATAATCACTATTCCACAGCAAAGACTCAGAAGTTGTGAATCAATGTATGTTTTGCAAAATAGAATAAAGTTTCAGTCATAAAGAAAGAACAAACATAAGACTGCACTACAAAATATATTTTGGTTATGAAAATATATAGAGTGACCAAGTATTTTTGCTTATTTCAAATATCCAACTTGAAAGATCATACTGCTGTATCACTGACACATGAATCAGATGAACACCTAATTTCAATAGCTTTATTCAAAACATAAGATAGTCCTTTTCTTGGTATTTTGTTGAAGAATCATTGTTCATGCATTACAGGTTGAGGAAATTTCTATGTGGAATCTTATATGAAGGTAAACATGCAAATCAACATTTAACATATTTTTCAATGTCACTCAGAAATAGCTGGTGCAAATGAATGAAAGACCTGTGGTTTTGGATTTTAATACAGGCATGATTCCTACTCTTGCTACGGCACTGTGCATCAGTGGCTGATGTTTCACATTCTCTGGAAAAGAATTTATGGTTCTGTAAGGTCATTTATCTTTCTATTAAGCACTTCAAATTAAAGTACCTCATAATTGATATAAAATAATCTGTCAATAACAGCATAACAGTAATTTTGTATCAATTGCAGTGAGATTTCTCCATGAGACATTATTAAATGCAATGTTTTTCCCATATAAAACCTTCATTACTGTAGGCAAGGATACCATTATATGCATGAAGGGACCATTTACTGTTTGAAAGTATGAAGGCAATTGTTTTTTAGACATATATTTTAACTCCCTATTGATGGAAAATTTGCAAAAAATTGAAGCCACTTCTATTCATGAAAATTATTGATAATCTCACTCAGCACAAAGTATGTCAGTGTTTTTAACTGTTGCTATGCAATTCCATGACGAGTTAGGACAGTATTAAAGTGAAGAAAATACTTTATTAAAATGACAAAACAGTATTACCATATATTCTTAGAACAATATAATAATTTATTTAAAGATCCTGGTTTTGTGTCAAGGCCATTGTTGCTATTAGCTTTAGCTGCACTAACCCAAACGGTGGCTGTTCAGACAGTTTCTCTGTATTTCTCCCAGGCCATGTGCCCTTGATTCCACGCTCTGTGGGCTTCATTTTTGCATTTGAGGTTGTCCAGGATTTCCTTGTTCATCCAGGCAGACCTCCAGGTGTTATTGCCTGATTTCCTATTTGCTGGGATGCATAGCTCCTGTGCTTGGAGGAGGTGATCCTTGACTACCAACCAGCTGTCTTGGGCCCCAGGTATTCCCTTCAGGTCTTTGTCCTGTGGTACTCTACTTAGCGGACCCCTGAAGTCTGCTCTACTGAAGTCCAGGGTAGCTCTTGCTCTGCGCCCTCTTCGCTGCCCTGAGCATCTTGAAGTCCACTATTTCATGGTCACTGCAGACAAAGCTGCCCTTGAGCTTCCAGTTTCCCACCAGCCTGTCGCTGTTGGTGAGAACAAGGTGACACCTTTCCTCACGGGTTCCTCCATATAGACAA
The DNA here is from genome assembly GCA_022605575.1 of Laterallus jamaicensis coturniculus. Taxonomy (NCBI): domain Eukaryota; kingdom Metazoa; phylum Chordata; class Aves; order Gruiformes; family Rallidae; genus Laterallus; species Laterallus jamaicensis. Next base: position 11,055,178 of record JAKCOX010000009.1, on the reverse strand, counting down.
GATGTCTTTCCTGTATAAATAGATAACTGATGCTTACATGAATTTAATACTGTCACACTACAACATTTTGTAATGCAGTCTTTCTGGTGCAACATAATGTTTCTTATGGGTTCACTTCCAGTGCAATCCAATTTTTATGTACAGTAGCAATTTGGGTTTCTTGCAAATAGATGGCACTGATTGACATACATGTATCCATCTACCAAGTCCTGAAGCTGCCTTCCTGAACAGTTGCCCTTCATGGCTTGTACTGCCTTTAGGTTGAGATTTGATTTCAGTAGCAGAAACTACATCAGATCTTCAAACCATAATCATATAGCATTAGGTAAGTTTCTGGAGAGATGATGTAAAATTTAAGTGAACATGACTTTTCTAGTATAAAAGTTTTTCAGTCTGAATAATTATTAGAAACCTTGGCTTTCCAAGTGAGTTGAATAAATAAAAAAATACTTAATTGAATTAATTTGGCTTATTTTTCTATTCGAGGAATGCCTCAGAAAAGTTTCCTGATTCATTGAAGTCTCTTTATTAGTTAAACTTATTATGATGTGTTTTGCTAAACTTTTCAAATTCATGGATGAACTTAGGAACATTTCACTATTAATATTAATTATTCATTAATTTAAAACATTGAAAAATTTTGTATACATTATGTGAAGAGTATGGAATATTTTATTTTTGCCAAAAAAATTAATATTGTATCCAGGTAGTGATCCAAAAAGAGGTTGTAAATTTATCATTGTCTGAAGAAAAGGACTAAAGGAGCATCAAGACCATCATACCTTTTCCTCTTTAAGCCATGAAGGAAATAACTGGCACCTAGCTTATAAAAAATTAACACTGTGATTTTGAGAAGATTTTATTTGAAAGATGTGAAAATAATGATCTGGACAACTTGAAACCCTTCCTAGAGATGTCGTCCTACAGAAGCCACATGAAATCTTTTTTATAAAGACATGCCTTAACTGGTTCCAAGACTTAGCATTCTCAAGTATTTTTTATATATAAAGTTTGGAAGCAACTGGATTAGTTTTGGGTTCTTTCACACATAAATTATAGACTTCATCAACTCCTATACAATATTCCCTTCCTGTCACGTCCTCTTACTTTCTAACCCCACCAAAACCAACCAAGCAAACACACACACACAGGCACAATACCAAACAACAAACAAAAAGAAAAGAAAAAAAACCAACCCCCACAACACCACCTCCACAAAAAAAAAAAAATGATAATATTACCTAATATCTCACATCCAGTGTATTTGAATTTCTGACACCTGTTGGGGAAGAAAGTCATGATAGTCAGAAGTGAGAAATTACTCCAAAGGTTGCCTCCAAAATAATACACCAGGCCCCTTAAATAAAACCAAAACCAAACGAAAACTGTAACTATCTAGTAATTAATGATCCAAGTTCCCATCCAAGTGTATCTGAGCTTGGAATGAGGAGTTTAAAGACTGCATTTTAAGCCAATGTTCCTAAATAAATTAACAAAAGTGTTAACTTCAACATGGGACAGCCTAGTGTTTCAGTCAAAGAACTCATGTATACCTTTTCAGTTCTGGTAAGAGATAACCACATTTTCTTAGCTCTTCAAGACAATTAAGAAATCAATGATTGTATCAGAAAGTCTCCTGTCATAGAGATAACCAACTTTCAAAAGGGATTAAAAAGCTACCACGTATAGGAGAGACTTTGTCTAAATCCTCTTTGTCCTTAAAAATAGATCTGAAGTACTGTGCTTTCTGTGACCCAGTATTGGGGTTAAGAAAAAAAGCATGCAGAGCCTTAGTAGTACCAGAATACTGTATGTCTCTTTCCTTCTCTGTTTCCTCTTTTTTTATGTTTAACTCTTTGAGGATTGAAGAAGGAAAATCGTAAGAGCAAGGAAAGAGTTCTTCTGAAAAATACATCCTTTAAAGCCAGTTGACAAGCAGTTATGAGAGAGACTAATTTTTATAATTTTTTTTACCCCTTTTATTTAGATGGGATAGAAACTGATTTTAAAAACTACAGTTGTAGGAGAAAATTTAGGCCATGCATGTCTGTAAGGTTACTGCTTATTTAAAATATAGTGTTTGCACATCCAGTAAAGATTTAAAAATCAGCTGACCGTAGTTTCTTTCCAGTAGCTCCAAAACAAAACATATATCCAAATCCATAACTAGCATATTAATTCCAAATCTTATTACAGAATGGAAAGGATCTTCTCTTTAATATTGGGAGAGGTTTTCAGTAGCAAGCACAGTTGTGGCTAGCTGCCATACATCGTTCAAGAGATTTAGAGGACTTTGGTGTCTGAAAAATATCAAGACCAGGCTATCTTCAACAGCAAGTGTTGTATTTTACACTAAGGAAATAGCAAAGTCAGGAAAGAATTCAAAATTTTCCTTATATTTTTCACACAAAATTTTGCAGGTTATTGTCCTGATCAAGCAACAAAAGATATAAAATATTCAGCACCTATCTCTTTGATGGTATTTCCTAAATATTTTCCTGAGGTGAGGTAATGTGTTCATCTTACCGTGCTTTCTAGATAGATCTTAATTAAAATTTATGATAAATAGAGAAAACTCTATTTCCAAGTGAAAACTCTGTCTAGTACGAAGGATTGTATAAATGACATGCCCTGTGTCAATGTGGAGGCTCAGGTTTAAACCTCAGTCCCAGCTCTTCAGTGTTCAGAGCTGTCAGCTCATGTGAGCATGCTGAACTTATACCACATACCCCATCAGGGTTGGCCAACCCACAGGAAAACTCAGTAGCAAGGGAAGAGTGACTTACTTAGGTATGTGTAATTTCTGCAAACACCTGGTAAGTGGGATAGAGTGCCTCCTGCTCGTAATTCAAGGCAGTGATCTCATCCTCATTACTTCAATTCAAAAGCAGACCCTGCTTGAGGTCAACCACTCAGGGTGACACATGAGTGCTCGCAAGTTAGGAGTAAAACTGTGTGCAATAGTGGGGACCAGGGGTCAGCAGGGCATGCAGTTCAAGTGAAGCATGGGTACAATTAAAGCAAATAGGTGAGCTAGAGCAGATACTTCATTTGAATATTTAAATGTTTCAGGCCCACACTGAGGTACAGATGGCAAAGAAAGCATAGTCATGCTCCTTATGCTGCAGAGGTCAGAGCAGACACCACTAAAACATACCTCTGTGACTGACTGGGAATTGCTTAGGCTGTTTTTCACATGCAGAAAATGGAACAGCAACCTACTTGCTTGGAATTAATTCCTTTGCAGAAGCGATAACTTCTCTACTTCTCTGCTAGTAAGGAAAGTAAATATCTACAGGAAAACTCTTTACATGTATGAAAATATTTCGGTCCTGAAAGTCTGGAAAGAAGACTTTCCTGTACAATTTTTTATTCTGCCTTTTGAGGAACTGTGTGTGAACCTTGTATTTCATTTCTTCCAGACAAATCTAGACGGATCTTGACAGACTTTAGAGGTGATCCCATGTGAGCTACATGAAATGCAGCAAGGCCAAGCGCAAGGTCCTGCACATGGGTTGGTGCAATCCCAAGCACAACTACAGGCTGGGCAGGGAATGGATTGAAAACAGACCTGAGAAGGACTTGGATGTGATGGTGTATGAGAAGCACAACATGAGCTGTTAATACTCATTTGCATCCCAGAAAGCCAACCATGTCCTGAGCTCCATCAAAAGAAACATAACCAGTAGGTTGAGGAAGGTGATGACTCTCCCCCACTATCTCAGTGGTGAGGCACTGGAAGAGGTTGCCCAGAGAGGCTGTGGTTGTGGCAGTGTTGAAAGCCAGGCAACCTTGTCTAGCAGAGGGTATCCCTGCCCATGGCAGAGTGGTTGGAACTCGAGCATCTTTAAGGTCCCTTCTAACTCAAAAGATTCTGTGATTCTATGATTCTGATTCTATGAAATACTTTCAACAGGGTCAAGTACCAGGTCCTACACTTGGGTCACAACACCCTTCAGTAGTGCTACAGGCATAGGGCAGGGTGGGTGGAAAGCTGCACAGAGGAAAAGGATCTAGGGGTGTTGGTTGACATTTGCCTGAACATGAACCAGCAGTGTGGCCAGATGGCCAGATGGTTTGTATAAGGAATAGTGTGACCAGCAGGACCAGGGAAGTGATCTTGCCTCTGTACTCAGTGCAGGTGAGGACGCACCTCGAATACTGTGTGCAGTTTTGTGTACCACATATAGGAAGGATATGGAGACCCTGGAGAGGGTGCAGAGAAGGGCAGCTCAGCTGCTTAGGAGTCTGAAGAGCAAATCTTATGAGGAGAGGCTGAAGGAGCTGGGGCTGTTCAGCCTAGAGAAGAAAGAGAAGGCTGAGGGGAGACCTTATCACTCTACAGCGACATGGAAGGAGGTTGCAGTGAGGCAGGTGTTTGCTTCTTCTCCTTAATAACTACTGACAGGACAAGAAAGAATGGGTTCAAGTTACACCACTGAAGTTCAGACTGGATATTAGGAAAAATTTCTTCACCGAAATAGTGGTGAAGCATGGAACATGCTGCCCAGGGAAATGGTGGAATCACCATCCCTGGAGCTGTTCAAAAAACGTATAGATGTGGTGCTTAGGAAGATTGTTTAGAGGTTATGGTGGTGTAGGGCTGATACTTGGACTTGGTGATCTTGAGGGTCTTTTCTAACTGTGATGATTCTATGATTCTACAATCCCTACTGAATTCTGCGAGTAGTTTTAAATTTCTTTTATACTGCTACTGTTTTGTGTTTTGAGGCTACAAACATTTCTCCTTTTTTTTGCATTAAATGATTTTTTTAGCAGCACATGTTTCCTAAACACATGTATCTGAGGAGAAACACCTGATCATTTTTAATCCTTGCCTATTTCTATATTGTCAACCCAAAGACAGTATGACCTTGCTTTCTAAATGCTATCTCTTCCTGTGCACTGAATAGTATATTCTAAGTAACACAGCTACATTTTGTGCATCTGTAAAGTTCCCTGTGTGCTAATATACACATTGTTTATGGCAAAAATAGTGAGAATGTCATCTCCAAAGAGTTTATTTTGCACCTGTTACAAAATAATAATAAATCTTACTATTTCATCTAAAAGAAAAAAAAAAAACCAACCCTGCAGGTTTCTTCTTGAAATCTAGCACTGGTTCTTTTTCAGATTATATGGAATATACATCCACTTGTCTCTTGGCCTTACAAATGTTATATGCGACTTTAGGCTGCTGCTAGTTAGAATGACACTTACTGAATCAGCACAGATGACAATTGTTCTTATATTGGAAATCAGAACTGTGATCAAATATTTTCCCTTAGTATCAGTAGGCTGGTGGCCTGACTGGTTCTTTGGAGCTCCACCATCTAATCAGACAGTCCTGGCAGATCTCCTTTTATTTACCTGAGTAATTGACGAAAGCCCCACATCCAGGTTTCCAGAACTGTCATTTTTCTTGAAATATCTTCTAGTTTGGATTTTCACAAGGAGAGAGATCTTGACAAACTATATAGTCAGTCAGTCATGTACTACATGTGCTTAGAGGAAGCTATTCCTCATAAACTTACTTTCTCTGTTTGGCATTTCCAGTTCCTCAATTTATTTACCAGAAGTCTTTCCTCACTGTCCTCAGAGGGAATAGCTAGGGTCTCTTTGTTGAAGTTTCCTATTTCCACACAGGAAGGTGGATGAAACCTTTTTCAGAGATGAGCAAAGTTTTATGTTCCATAGTTTAAGTATTATATAGAAGTTTAACTAAGTAAAATATCTTTCATATTGGTCTTTAAAGTATCACATGCATGCTTCGTCTGGAATTCTTAAAAATAGAATGGATCAAAGATTTACAGATTTAGCCATCAAAAATATTACTTGATATTTCCTATAAGACCTATTTGCATATGTTATAATAATCTTCATAGGAAGCATTACCCAGATAAAATATACAATAGTCTTTTGGACATTTACCAAAACCTACACTGACACTTCCTCCTGTGACTGCCCTAATTCATGTTTGAGAGTTGTTCTCTGCCTGTGAATCCCTAGGTATTTGCTGCCATGTAAAACAGTGTCAGTAATAGAAACTGAGTGTGCCTACAGCCGTCTGCTCTTTACTCTAGTGACTACGAATTTCTCTCATGAGAAAAGAGGGGTTTACTGAGATTTACCATACTGCAGGAGAGGGCTACACACAATATGTTATTGAGGAGGATGGGGCTTTGCTGTGTCTAAAAAAATCTGATTGCTCTGCAGTTTTTCAGAACAAAGATCAGGATTCTGAGCTTCTGGAGGATTCAGACCTCTGCATACCAAAGAGATTTTTCTCTATATATATAATACCTAGCTGGTAGCAAGCAACAGGACTTAGGGGATATCTCTGTCCTCAGCCTTCCTGCTAGTTGGAACTACCCTGACAGTATAGGCATTAAATCAGAGAGGTTTGCCTGAGGAGAGGGGAGGATCATAATGTACAGATACCCACAGTACTGGACAGGGATACATGTCAATGAAGGGAGGAATCATTTTGGAAATCCTGTTTTCTGTGTCTAGCTGACACTGGATTTATCCTTCATACAGGCAAAGTTACACTAGAAAGTATTCACAGCCATATTCAGCCTAAATTCAACTGAAACCAATGCAAAGAGTTTCTTACTACACTTCAGATGTGAATCGTACACACTAATTTTCAAAATATTTAATAATTTCTTGCAAAGTGATGCAGGAACAGATAGGTTGCCTTTATGCCTAATAGACAATGGAATGACAGCCATCCTGCTGTAGGAGTATTGCAGCTCTGTATTCACTTGAGCACTGGAAATTTTGGCTTTCATTAAAAACTTGAGTAAGGGCAAAGGGGATAAACCAGAATTAGCCTACTATAGATATGGAATCACATATATAACCTCACTATCAAGAAGTAGTGTGTATATGTGATGAGACTAAAGGTACCTTTCCTGCATAGCAGAATTCACACATTGTTTCCTGATCCATCAGATTTTTCCATGAAAAATGCTTAAGGCACTCATTCACTTTCTTAAGATTATTCATCAGTGTATCACCAGAAAGTGGTGAATACTGAAACTGCCTCTGAAAGTCGACAAGGTCAAAAATAACGCTGTTGCTAGTACTTTGCCAAGTTTAGAGAAGGCATAGTTATGCTTAGTCTGATCTTCCACATTTAAGCGCATGAAATGTCTAATTTATTATACCAAATGAAACACCTGGTGTGCAGAAAAATGGTGAATATTCAAACGGTATAGAATGGATCTCAACCTGATTAGCAGAATTGTACTTCCTCATATTACATACACTTTTACATGAGGAGATATAACAGGAAGCACTGTGACATTGTCCTAATTTTTTCATAAGTCTAGCATAGCGGTATTTTAATAAGAGGATAAGGAATTGCAGGGCAAAAAATGGTTATTGTACTAAAAATAAAAATATATTTTAGGTTTGCATACAAAATGGAATTTAATAAAATTTATTACAATTTAAGTCTGCTGCTTAAACTCTTGTAAGTCAGGGTATCTTTGCAGCTAATAGTAAACACTTGTATATTTTCCATAAACTTGATGTTGTTCCTGAAGTTACATTAACGACTGTATCTTTAATAATGCAATTAATTACCTCCATTAAAGTTTGAAATCAGCAACGTCATTAAACACATACGTAATGTTTAAAATATCTAATTTCTAACAAGGCAGCTGATAAATAACACTGTTGAACAAAGTTTTTTGTTTCTTCCATCTGAGTGATAATACACCAACACACCATTCTTGTTTTCAGCATTTTTACCTAAAAAATCACTCAGAAAAAATGTGTGTTTTTTCCTTAAGATACCTTGCATTGTGATCTTCACCTGCACGTGATCTTCATTTTAATACAAAATCCTTAGTGAAAGAGAACTACAAACACCGGATTTTATAAAAGTTCTCTCTCAGATCTGGCTATCAGTACGTCTTCTTTGAAAATGCAACATACTGCTAAAAAGACAGCACTGTTCCAAGGCAGATAAAAGAAATATTATTTTTCCTCCGTTCAGAAGAACAGTGAACTACCACTCCAGTAGGACCATTTTGCTCTGAAGTTAAGTAGTCCCAGTCCTCTACATGAAGACAGTTGCAAGGTGCCAAGTAAAAGTGGCTTTCTTTTGTTTTGATTGTTAAACAATTAAATTACAGATATTATTCAGTTTGTCATATTAAATTTATATGGATGCTATTTGCAAAACTTCCATCTTTTTACCACCTAAAAGGCAAAGGAGAAGAAAAGCTTTGAACTAGATAAAATAAGTTGTCTTTCAACATTGAGTATGCACAACTGAGAATAATTGTTTAAGTCTGTCTGAAAACTTTGAAAATTTAAATATTCACTATAAGGTCAACTTAATGCAGAACAAACATCTATTCATTAATTCATGCTTTTCATGGATGAAAGTACATAAAGAGCATGCTTTGGTATGATTAAGTCATCACAGAGACTGAATTATTGTGCTGGTAGCCAAATGCATACATTCGTCTGTCTTGGAAAGACAAACATAATACTATTTTTACTTTCAGAAAAAAAAAGTCTAATAATTTGAAAGTCAAGATACATATACTTCTTATTTTTTATGAGCTGTGAAGAAGATTTTAAGAAATCAAACTGGACAAAACCAAGTAACTAGAATCTGATAAGAAGGTACAATAAGATCATCCAAAGCTACATCTTGGTGTAAACAGGAAATTAATTTTTAATATTAAAAGTTCTGCTATATTCTGAATGCCAGAAGAAAATAGCAAGGCTAGTGTTTTGGTTTTTTTTCTCTATAAATACATTCCTGACTTCAAACAGATAACTGTGATCAAAACTGGAAAGATATTAATGAAACATGTTAAACTGAAGATTAATAACATTGACAAGATAAACAAAAGAAAAAAATATTAATCTTTAAACAGTTGGGTTAAAAAAGCTTTTTCTTTTTCCTTCCTTCCTTTGTCTTTATTTACAGCCAAAATTGCTGTCTTTTTTCATATTGTCTATGTGATTCAAAGCTAAGTGCAAAACCTGAGATTATTCTTTATTTCTATATATAGACCAAAATTTTATAGCATCTGGAATAATTTAAGTCTTTGCAAATGTACCAGGAAAACAAAATATAAATTAAAGACTTTTTTTTTTTTAAAGACTTTTTTAGAGACTTTTTTTTTTCCATTTTTCTTGAAAAACAAGGATGAATCACTTAGATTTACTGAATCGATGCTGTCTTGACACTCTGAGCTCTGTGCCCCTTCCATTAATATTAGCAATAAAATGCCTTGTTACTCCCTGAGTATTTATCTTGGCAGGTAGCTTTGCATATTGCACATTGATCTTTGTGTTCTTAAAGGGATATTCTTGTAAACAGAGAGCTCTAAAATTTTTGATATGTGCTCACCGACTTTTAGATTCAGTAATACTCTGCAAAAACATTAAATTTTACTTCATAGGTGAGGTTTGAAGATAAATATAAAAACTTACATACAAAATAACAGTACCAAATACAGCAATTAGTTTCAAAAGAAATATATGAAAGCTGTAATATGTTCAGAGAGAACGCTGAAGTGTATAACAGATTCCATATGAGAAAAAATGTTATCTAAACTACTCAATTTGGAAAGAAAAAATTTAGATAGGCATTAGGAAGAAATTCTTGACAGTGAGGGTGATAAGGCACTGGAACGGGTTGCCCAGAGAAGCTGTGGCTGCCCCATCCCTGACAGTGTTCAAAGCCAGGTTGGATGGGGCTTCAGGCAACTTAGTCTGGTGGACAGTGTCCCTGCCCATGTCAGGTGGTTGGAACTAGATGATCTTTGAGGTGCCTTCCAACCCAAACCATTTTATGACATTGTAATATAGTCAAGTTCTATGAAATTTGGAAGAACAAAAATAATCCACTTTTCACCCCTTTTAATAGAAGAAAAAAGTACCATGAAAAGAAGACAGTAGGAGTTTATAAACAAATAGAAGGATGCTTTTTCACTGAAAAGGTAGAAAAATCCTCAAGGAATCTGCCAAAACATATCACAGATGCAACCTGTGGATGAAGATACTTGATTTGCTTTGAGACTTTTCTAAGTGTCTGCTGATGGCTACAGCTGGAGGCAGAACACTGGGCTAGGTGGAGTCTCATTTAAAACCATCTTTCTGTTATTGGGTGCAGTTTGAGAAAACAGTAAATAAATCAATCTAAGGATACAACAAACCATACTTGTACCTAACTACTCCAGGCCAGAAGAGTATTTCTCAAATATTTAATCTGAGCATCTCTTGCAAACTACCATAGTGATGTAGGTGTCAGGAAAGAAAAATTTTCTGAATATTTTGTTTGACCACTTAGGTAGTGTACCAAACTTTTAATGCAATCCTTCATACAGTCATTCAAGGCAACGTTCAAAACAAGCACGAATTTGACAGTTATTCTCGACTTAAGAAACATAAATGATAGGTTAACATTCCACTTAGAAACAGAAACTTAATTTCTCTGTATTGTATTGTATTGTTAGATATAACAATACTCTCTTCTTTCAGCCCTAAGCACCATTATATAGTTACATTACCCTGCTTTTACTGTTTCTCAGAAAATATGCATATGCTAATCAGAAGGGCATCTGATCACGAAGTAGGCATATGTGTTGTTGACATGGCATGTCAAAAAGAAATTTGTCAACATCTCAGCGAAGTCTGCAGCCCACACTCCATTCTATTCTGCCATGGTTTGATTGGGCACTGGTACCCATTTTAACTGCTCTAAAACCTTTTTCTAGCTCTGCACCTGTCTGGTTAAAATATGGTCTAAAATGCATTGAAGATGGATTCAGTTATTACACTTGCCTTTTAAATCTTGCATACCTAAGATTGTGTCCTTTCTTCTGTTTTTTTTCTTACTCATTATTTCCTCAGTATTCTTCACTCAGTGTAACACCTTAAAAATTCTTATCTTCTGTCTTCTTTCCACCTTTGCCTTTAGTTTTTCTGAAAACACACTGCTTGTCAAGATTCATCATAGATTATTTTTAAAATATGAATTGTGATGTTATATAAGAAATTCATATGAAAAAAACCAAGGACCACTGTTTCCAGAAGTGAGTGACTAATATGGTTAAAGGTCTTAAGGGCAAAACTTAGGAGCAGCTCAGGTGACTTGGTTTGTTTTGCCTGGAGAAGAGAAAACAGAGGGGTGACCTCATCATGATCTACACCTTCCTCAAGAGGGTCAACAAAGAGGTAGGTGTTGATCATCTGCCATATAACACAAGGAAATGAAATGAAACTGCACCAGGGGAATTTGAGATTGGACATTTGGAAAAGTTTCATCACTGAGATGGTGGTCTGTCACTGGAACAGCCTCCCGGTGGAAGTGGTCATGGCCCCAAACCTTTCAGAGTTCAAGAAGTGTCAAGACAGCACTCTTTGCCACATGGTTTAGTTTTAGCTCATCCTGTGAGGACCAAGGACTTGGATTCAATGATCCTTACGGATCCCTTCCAATTCAAGACATTCTGTAGTTCTATGATAACTGTGCTAAGACAGAGACTAGAAAAATTAATAGAATCTTAAGTTGATATACTTGAAACTATGCTTTAGTAGTATTGCTTTTTAAAATCCAACTTAAGAAATCAGAAGTACCTTGTAGTGTCAGGTTTTATCTGCACAGTACAAGCCACATGCCCAACTAGATTTAAAGGTCTTCCACTGTAGATGCCATGTCCAGCCATTGACACTAATACCTTTCAAGAGACTTAATCTGGCAGAGTAAAGCTAGTAAAAAGCACCTGTCCACATTCCAATTATATTACAAGTCCCTGATTCAAAACACAGTGGTTAAAAATTCTCAATAAAATAGATATATGTCTTTTTAATAGGAGCAAAACACCATATATTCCTCTGATCTGATTCTTGGAGTTTCTCTTTTTTTTTCCTTTTTTTTAATTAATTTTTTAAAAAAATCAAAGTAGGACAAGCATCAAGAGGGAGAATGAATTAAAGATGTGAAAAAATCAGCTAACAAGTTAAGATTTGACTAACTGTAAGAACTGGAAAACAGTCATATAATAGAACACGATGAATGGTCTTTGTTATAGGAAAAAATGGGATTTTCCTACATCAAGAACTCTATTTCGCTCTGAAGGCAATTTTAGGTTATGGATCGTTTTCATTCCATATAAATGAAGTTCATTAGATTAAGATGTTTGAGTCATCACCCCTGAAGGTATTTAAAAGACTTGTAGATGTGGCAGTTAGGGACATGGTTCAGTGGTGGAGTTGGCAGTATTAGGTTTACAGTTTGATTTGATGATCTTAATGGTCTTTTCCAACATAAATTATTCTATGATCCTACAATTCTAAGAAATACTTTGCATGCCTATACAAAAAGTCATGCTGAAAACATTTAGAAGAAAACTAGTGTTAAAAAAATACCAGTAAAATATCTTTTTATCACTTTTTACTGTCAGCAATATTGTAATATCCCTCTTCAAAGGTTGCTCAGTAATTTTTTCAATAAGATGTTCCATTTAAATTTAAGATTTTCAGTAGCAGATAATAATTAATGTGAATAAAGAATAAGAACATAGCCCTTTATCAGAAATTAAAGACACTGAAGAAATTCATCAAGCATTTTATTTCATAACGTTATGACACGATAAGAACATACACAGTAATTACTGTTCAGTTTCTCTCAGGAGAACTTACTGCTAAAATAAGTTAAATAAAAATAAAGTTGAATATAATTTGACTATTTAAATCAGAATTATTTGTAGTTGACATGGATATAACTTTTTTAATATCTAGTTAGAAAATACTAATTTTCGGGTTTCATTAATTCATTAAATTTATTAGTTGTTGTCAGTTTTAGTTGCCAATTAATATAACCTGAGTTTCTTGTTGGCCAAGTCGTACTTCCCCAACAAAATGACGTGACTAAGGCTCCTGTCCTCATAATTTTAAATATTCACATACTTTATTACAGGATTTTGTATGTTACTTATTTAAATAGAGAGACGGCATTTTTAAAATTTTGAAATTTAACTCAAACAGCTGAAACCCAAACAAGTAAATAATTCATATATAAAAAAAGTGAAAGCATCTATTTGCAAATTATAAGTAGTTTAAAAATGAGCTTTAAGTTTATAAATTCTAATATTTTATTTTATAATTTCCTTTAAAATCGGAAAAAAGGAACTACAGGTTGCTAACATCAAACACAAGTATACTTTCATCTTAAATTGTATAAGGCGATACAATATTCTGCTCCCACAGAACACCCAAAATCGTATACTAGGTATTGTACAAAATGGGTAGTTCTTCTGGATAATTTTAGGGAGAAGCAAAAGCAATAACTTCCAAAAATTGGTAACATTTTTGCCACCATGATTTCGCTGACATCTCTAGATGCAATGAAAGACGAAGCAGAACTTATATCCAAGAAATAAGTATAATGTACTCAAGATAATTCAGACTTCCAATTGTACTGGAAACAAGATAAAAAATAAATGAGACATTTCTAAGAACTTCTTCAGATCATACAAGTTCTTCATCATCCAACCTTTTCCAGTTACTAGATGAGAAATTTTTGTATATTAAACAATCACTTCAAAAGGAAGCTTAACCAAGAAAACACCAGTAAGATCTCTTCATGCAGACCTTCTGAGGCTATGTTCTGCATACATAACATGCATACATTCAAGCTGATCCATATCCAACTGCCTCATCTCCTTTTCTGAGCTCTGTCCCCTTTCTCCCCTGGTTAATCTGACCTTGCATATCATTAACAATTTTTGTTTGCTTGTTTGTTTTTTTTCCTATAAGCAGAAGTTCAAGTAATGTCTTTCCTAAGTCCCCTAAATGAAAGGGTCAGATGTCCATTTTGACCTGGAGTTCTATAAGTAATACCAAACCATGGCATTCTCCATGACGATGCAAGCCCTTGGGTGACTCTTATGCCTCATGTCTGTGGGACGTCCTGTTCAAGCTGCAGCCATGTGTCCCCTCACTCCTCCCAGCAGCATCTCTCAGTTCATTCTGCAGACAGGCAGTAGGTCTCTGTACCTAGGTGTCTGACTCATGTAATTCTAAGGTAATGGATGGAAGAATAATGCTTGGTAAGATTTCTATGGATCCATAAATATTTATCTAAGATGATTTGTTCCTCATGATGATGTAGAAACATGTTCATTTTCCAAAATATATCATACAACTCTTCAGAGTTCATTTGGTGCAGCACACATTAGCTAGAGATTAGAGACGGGTCTAACGATGTTCCAAAATGCTGTTGAACTGTGAAGTCAGTTTTACTGGACAATCTACTTTGAACCAAATGTTTGAATGTATTTTTTTTTAAATTGAAGACTTTTGCAATATAAAAGGCATTATGGAGATATAGTTCCCTACCTTCTGTACCCAATGTGTACTCAAAAATTTATCTTCTCTTTCCAGATTAGCTTCAAATGATCAGCTCAGCTACTCTCCATATTGCTGAAAACTGCACATTCTTCATTTCTACCTAGAAAATACAATCTTTCTATCTCCCGGCTGAGCTGATGGTACATCAGTTCCCTGCCCTTCTCAGCAGTCACTTTCTTCTTTTATGCGATACAACAGGTCAATAAAAGTTAGGGATTCTTTAGTAGAAGAGAAAAGCATCCAAAACTGATGCAATAAAAAAATTGAATTTTGATAACATTCTAAACAATTTTTAGAAATTAAATATGAAGTAGCTGACATAGTAAAACCATAAAATGGTTGTATTTTAAAAAAAAAATTATCCCAAAAGCCCCCAGAAAATGGGCTTTTGGGATAATTTTGGAAAAAATTGACAGCTAGGTTCCCTGTGTATGTCTTGAATGCTACTTATTAAATTTTCTTTAACTAGACCAAAATAAAGTAAAAAATAATGAAAAAAAACAAACCAACAAAACACATGGAATAGTAAGGTTTGACAAGCCTGCTCAGTACTCTGTCTGTAAGGGAAAACTGTATTTCTAATCTCTTAAAATAATCTGAATGTACAGAGAACAAATGGATAAAGCAGAAAAAAGTCATATAATTTATGATGAACACAATTCGATTGAAATAAAAGTGTTGTAATGCTTTAAAACTGTCTAGAAATTGAAGCTAAGATTTTATATCGGTACTCAAAACCTTATTATTAAGGTCAAACCCAAGACATTTGTTTTCCAAATCATACAATCATGTGTACTGAATGTTGCTCCTTCCTGTGAATTGGTTTTACTATCAGGATAGCTGAAAATTATCTTGTCTTTCAAGATCCTTCTAGTTAATCTTAAAAAGTCCAAAAATAATCAGCAAATTGGTCTGTAAGGAATGTCAGTCACTACTGTAATATGTCCTTCATTACAAATCAAAAGCACCACTGCATTACTTGAGATAATATCTGATAAATATTCATTACAGCAAGCTGTCATCAGATCCTCAGTAGCATTTATTCTGTACATTTAATATATAGAAACATATTTCTAATTTGCAGTAGCCTGTTACATTTTATTATGCGATATAAAATTTCAGTAACATAAAGATGTAACAAACATTTTCACCTCTCTGGCTAGTCTATGGTTAAAGGGGAAAAGAGAACTCCTTTTGCTCTCATGTCATCCTAAATGGAGAAAAATACTATTGCTGATCCTTGGAAGAGCAGAGTACAGACATTGCTTTTTCTCCCCTGAAAAGTGGAAACAGAGCCTGGCTTCACTGCCATGTAAAGGGAAATGAAATCTGACTGGACACACAGGCAATTTATGTGATGTCCTATGCTGACATTAGTTTTCATGCCTCAGACTTGTTTAGCACTAGTCAGAGCAGAACACCTGTGTACACAGACTCACAGTCTTCTCAGCAAAGCCATATCATCTCATCTTCATGCCTGAACCCGTGATATGCAATAGGGTCACTTCTCAGTGAGAATAAACTGCTATTTGCACTCAGTCAGAAATGCCTAAATTGCTTTTTGCTATATAATCTATTAGGGGTCCAACATCAAAATCTTGTCTCAATTACAGAGCAATGGATACAGGAATTCAAAGTGTAAATGCTGATGGACCCAAAGTTTTTGCAATGGTGTTTGCAAAATCTATGTAAAATGAACATGTAGTTTTATCCCAGCCAGCAGTTGAGTGCAACACAGCCACTAGCTCACTCTCCCCCATGATGAAGAAGAGAACTGTAAGGGTAAACATGAAAAACTCATGGGTTGAGATAAGAGTTAAATCGGTAAAGCAAAAGCCATACATAAAGGCAAAGCAAAGCAAGAAAAGGAATTCATTCACCACTTCCCATGGGCAGGCAGGTGTTTAGCCATCTCCAGGAAAGGAGGGCTCCATTATACATAATAGTTGCCTGACTAACACCATCACTCTGAAGGCCTCCCCCTTCCTTCTTCTTCCCCCATCCTCTTATATCCTGAGCATGACATCATATGGTGTGGAATACCCCTTTGGTCAGTTGGAATCAGCTGTTCTGGCTGTGTTCCCTCCAAACTTCTTGTGCACTCCCAGCCTTCCCACTGGTGGGGTGGGGTGAGGTGAGGAGCTGGAACGGCCATGGCTCTGTGTAACTACTTCTCAGCAGTAAACAAAACACCCCTGTGTTATCAACCCTGCTTTCAGCACAGATCCAAACCACAGCACCATGTTAGCATGAAGACAGTTAACTCTTTCCCAGCCTAAATCATCACAGTACAAGAGACACGAACGCATTTATTGCTTCAATTTGTGCTTTTGCTAAGTGAGTCATATCAAGAGAGGAAAAAAGCAGATCTTATCAGGACTGAAAAGAGGGAAACAAATTTGGCGCCATTTCAATTACTTAAAGACTATTTGTGCTTGTGTTTTTGTTTCACATTATTTTGCATATTTCCTTGCCTAGGTTTTTGCTTTCCTACCTCTGCACACCTTTTTTTTTCACTCTAGCACACTGCAAGGAAATCTCTCAGGGATTTAAAAGGCCAATAAAGCAACCAGTCAATGTTGTTCAGCTTTTAAAACTCTTTAATCCCTGTAAGAAATTTTCTTGAGAAAGATTTACAAGATAAAGTCAGCAGCAATTAGCTTCCAAAGTGTTCCCTTTTCCAAGTGGTCCACATTGTGCTTACCCTGCTGAAATTGATTAGGTGCATCTTACTAGAAAATCTTTGAGTCTCAACACTTCCGTGTTTAGGGTATAAATTTTTCTGAGGCAAGCTGTTTCTTTTTTGTAAGGAGAAAGAATGATGAAGAAATTTCATATTATAGATAAAGACATCTATTTTATCGTAGGACATTTCCCCATATTACATCTGTTTGTTGCTGCTGAAAGATTTTTAATGTCTCAGAAAATCTTGATATGATTAGTGATGTTTTGATTATGTTAGCAAAAGAGAGTATGTAATTTTATTATTCTTACCTCCACTTTATGAATTAGGTATTTGTAATACAGTACTGCAATATGAAGATTCTTGCAAGAATTTGAGACTTAAAGAATACACACAGGAACAAGAATGAAAATAAAACCTGTGTATGCTTGGACATTCACAATGAATCGGAAATGTCATACATTTCATAGCTCCTCGTTATGCTTATATGAGAAAGAATACTTAGGTAGGAGCTGAAGCTGAAAAAGTCTCACTCACTGGGATTCCCATTGAAATACCACATATGCAATCATAAAAATTCATAAGCATTTCCAGATAAATTATACATGAATCTGAATAAGCAATTAACAGCTTGATTTGATTTGCTTAATTTGGGGATCAAAAATATCAGAACACAGCTTATGACAAAGTCACTTCTGCGTTTCTGGGACAGAGCAAAGGGAATGCCAGAGAAGATGAAGAAGGATGCAACCTGTCATAGTCTTTTGGAGAGATGCTTTTATAAAGTCATTATCTAAAACATTTTTTAAAGGCTTAAAATGTGTAACCAACCAGTAAAACACTGATTTCTGCATAGGCTTTTAAAAGAAGATTTTAAATAAGGATGTGAAAGCTGGTTCTTTTGCTAATTTCTCTCTTACACATTCTTCAGCCAGATCAGACATTGCAGAATAGACAATTTATTTTTCCTCATTTCATCTTCCCATTTTTCTATATGCACAACTCTTTGAATATCAAGATTTTCAGTCTCATTGCTGGGCCAATTTCCAACTCTCTAGGGCACAAAATAAAAAAAGAAAAATTCCCTTCTTTTTAAAAGAACCCAAACTCACAACCGAATTGCATATAACTTAAAAATGTCAAATCTTTCCCTCTACTTCTAGCAAACAGCTTCAGCTAATCTTTACATTTTTGGATACTGCTGATATAAAGGAAACTTTGAATTTTTTTCATGTATGTGGTGGTTTGACCCTGGCTGGTTTCTACCCTTTTTAGTCAGACGGGGGAGAAAATATATATTGAGAGTCTTAGGAGTCAAGATAAGGACAGGAAGAGATCATTCCACAATTAGTGTCATGGGCACAACAGACTCAACACAGAAGAAATGAAAGAAAATGCTCTAATTTCTTACACTGCCCTGCACACCCAGTGAAACCCGAGTTGGGTAATGAGAAGTGTGACCAGATCTTAAAGCACCTCCCCATACCCCTTTGCAGACTACACTTTAGTCATGATTTTTCTCCCTTCTTCTTTCCCTCCCCCATTGTGTCACAGGAAGGGGCAGGGACTGGAGGAATGGGAGTTTTGGTCAGTTCTTCATGAGTTGTTTTCCTTTTCAGCTGGGAAGGCGCAGGGATGGGGGGGAGGGGGGCGGGACATTCCTCACACCCTTCCCCTGCTCCAGCATGGGGTCCCACCCATGGGAGACAGTCCTCCACAAACTTCTCCAACTTGAGTCCTTTCCCACAGGGCTTCAGAATTTCACCTGCTACCACAGTGTGGGTCACTTCTAGGTGGTGCAGTGATAGAAAAATAGAATGTTTCTCAGTCTCTCAGGCCCAGACTGCTCCAATCTGATCTCCCACAGAATCACAAGTCCCCCCAGAAAACCTGCTTCAGTGTGGGCCTTTTTCTCCATGTGCTTCAGGTTCTGTCTGGAGTTTGCTCCAGTGCGGGCTTCCCGTGGGGTCATAGTGTGAGGTTTTCCACAGGCTGCAGGTGGGATCTCTGCTCCCAGTCACCATCCATGAGCTGTAGGGAGACAACCTGCTCCACCATGGTCTTCTCCACAGGCTGCAGAGGAATCTCTCCAGTGCCTGGAGCAACTCATCCCACCTCATTCTTTACTGACCGTGGGGATTGCACAGTTTCTTACATCTTCTCACTCCTTTCTCTGGTGGCAAAAACAGACACTTGCATTTTTTTCCCTTCTTAAATGCTATTCCCAGTGGTGCTATGGCTGTTGCTGATGGGCTCAGCCTTGGTCAGCAGATGATCCATCTTTTTTCCTTTAGTTCAAGCAGACAGCTTCAGCTAGTCTTTACCTTTATGGATACTGCTGATACAGTAGAAACCTTGAATATTTTTCATGTGTCACTAACTACCAAGTGGCATACCAAAGCGTCCCATGGCCTCATATTTTCTCACCAGTAATACACAAATAATACTGAGCACCGAAACAGTGTTTAGGACAGAAAAATACCTTATCAGTCTTATTCAATGAGGATCCAAACTGAACTCTGGGCACAATACATTAAAAGAAGTTTTATTATTATTATTTTCCCACATAACTCCATTAACCTCAGTGAAGAATAATTTTCAAGACCTGTTTTTTTACTGCTTTTCTATAGCAGTAAAAAAATGTCCACATATTAATAGATTTACATAACTTCTACCATATTCTTAATGCGCCATTCAATTCCCAGAATTGTATGAAATGTTTGTAGTCTACCTCGTTATGTGTTCATTAGAGAAAAGAGAAGGGGAAGATGGTCCAATTGTTATTTTAAGGTAAAGCTAAGTTTAAAAATGACATCATGAAATTAATTTTGTCATTACGGGGAGTCTGTATTCTCTTTTTGGTATACTGCAATTTTCAGTGGGACAAGAAGTAGGGCAGTTAACTTTAAACCTTTTTCCTTAACAAATGTGTCTGATTTTCCTTCTTTTCTAGTGCAATACCCACCTTTATTCCCTTTGATCATCAGTCAAGTAGGAAGAATATAAAAAATGCTTGGTTTTACTTTAGTAGTTGAGAAATTAGTAGAGTATGCAAGCTAGAGAATCATCAAAAATTTCTGGCTTAAAAGCTTTATTAACCAGTTCTAACTTTTCATTTGATACTTAAATTTCTCTTGGGAGCAACAGGGCAGAAAAAGCAATCTTTTATACCACTAGCAGTTTTCTCCATGAAAAAAATCCCAAAACCTTCTGAAGGATGACCTCATTAAATTTTCCTCACATCCATTGGATTTGGTTCATTCTGTCTCTCAATCTTACCAAGTGATTTTCTGCAGGGGGAACAAAAGCTCACTTCCAGTCATGATCACAGTTTATTCTTCTGTCTCCTAGATAAAAGATGTGACCTTTCATCAGATGTGTGCTTTTCTTGGGTGTTCACCGACTCTTACCCTGTATGATCTAAGAGACCTGTTTTTCTGCATTACCGATCACACAGACACATAATGTATTTGTTCTGCAGTTTCAACCCAGGCCCTCTGTGCTATTAAAATCATGCTCCAACACTGGAGTTACACTGTTCTTCATACACTAAAGCATGTCCTGCTCACTTGTGTATTAATCTCTGTTTGCAGTTCTACTACTTTGATGACTGAGGCATCATTCAAATCACAGTGGCACCAAAGCATTTTCTGTTGGATGTCTGAGTTTGAAGACTTAATGGCATGCTATGCAATAGGATTCCCTTACGCAAATGGGAAGCACAACAGCTGGGGTAATGCTGATGTTCATATGAAATAATTTTTTTCCAGTTCCATGACAGAATGACCAGAGCTGATGACCCTTGAAAGAAATCACTCTCAGTCTATTTTTCTTAGAGAGAAAAAGAGAGCAAACTGTAATAAAAGGGCAGAATAACACTATATTTTGATTTAGCTAGTAGCTGAACTGTGTAGGAATTGGGATTTCCTCATGTGAGGGACTATTATTTCAGTTTAATCCTATTGAAATTTTTTAAGAAAGGCATTTTCTGTGGAAATTATTTTGGGTCACTTCAGGCTTTTATTTTGCCCATCATTTTACAGGCTGCATTACAAAATGGGAATATTGTTTTGAAAATAACATGAAATGTATTTCTATTTCCTTTAGAGCACAGGAAAATAAGATTTTACAAAGCTAGTATATTAACAGGACAGTTTTTGCTGCTTCTGAATCAGTATATTCAGATAAAAAAAAACATGTCCTAGAAAATTGTCTAGATTTCAGTGTTATTTTTCTTTACATACACCACAACCTTTATGTTTTTAGATCATTTAGAAAAAAAAACCAAACCCATAAAATAATATCTATAGATCTTTCTGAAATTAAACATGGACTACATACTGTAGGACATAAATATGAAAAAGCTGCTATAGATTCCTGGAATTTTTAAACAGAATAAACATCATAACATTCAAAAGTTTAGCTTTTATTTTAACATCCACAGCATTTCTTAATAAGCTACTAAGAATCCAAAATTATAGTTGTGGCAAAAGGGGGTTTATTTGTATTTTTCGTAAAAATCGTTAACCCAAAAAGTCTGATAGATCTCAATAAAGCAGCAGGAGTGGATGACATTTATCCATGAACTCTGGAAAAAATCAAAAGTTGAACTAGAGAATTTCCAGCCAACTGCATCTGCACTGCCCATAGGCATGGTGCCAGGGATCTGACAGGCTGCCTTCATAACTGCCATCTACAGAAGGAGAACTCTACAGGATACTGACACACTCTATAGGATTTCCTTAGAGTAGGATCCTGGGAACTGCAAACCGGTGAATCTGACTTCTGTCTCTTGTAGGATGGAAGGATTAGGAACCAGGAATATGATCACTGAGGCTGTGGAGCAAGTATATTGGGGGTACAGAAAGTCTGACTTTTATAATGGAAATCCTGGTTCACCAGCCTGATGGCATCATACTGAGCATCAGTTAGATGCAATACATTTCGATTTTCAAAAACCCATGTCAAAGTTTTGACTATAAATCATCAGGAAACTGAGCTGCAATGAATTGCAGAAAAGTTGTTAGCTTTGTAGGAGATGCATATCTTTTTTTCCTAATATAAAATTCCTCAAGAATAAGCTGAAAAGTCTTAATATTCAATTATTATAACAGGGACAAGTCAGAATTGATCACCAGTGGATCAGTTTTGGACCTGGTTTTATTCACTATCTTCATAAAAAGATCTGGTCATGGCAGTATACACAATGTAATCATGATGTCCGCAGATGATTAAGTTCTTCCAAGTAATCAAACACAAAACCAGTGTGACAAGTGATAGAAGGATCTCACAGAATGGAATGTAGGTGCAAAAAGTTCATAAATGATCTACTGTGTACATGAATGTAAGGCAACACATGTAACAAAAATATTCTAAACCTTGTCTGTGTGATGCTGAACTCAGAACTGGCAGTCTCAGCTATGAAAAGTGATCTGTCAGTTTTCTGAAATAATCTGTTCAGTGTTCAGTGGCAGGCAAAAGAGCCAATAAAATGTTGGGTATCATCAGGAAGGATAATGAGAACAAGACAGATGGTGTCATTTTGCTGCTATATAAAGTCTTGGTACACTTCCTTCTGGAACACTGCATAAAATTCTGGTTCTGTTACTCAAAGTCTTGCAATTGGCAAAAGAGAACATGCTGTGTATACAGAGCCAAGAACACATTGTTTGCTCAGGTATTGTTTTAGCAGTCTAATAGTCCAAATTATGTAGTTTATGCAGTATGGCTAAAACTGTTAAAAAACCAACCAACCAACGAAAAAATTCCTTCCTATCACACACCCCTTTTCTCTGGTGTAATGGTTACTCTTTCAATACATTTTGGGTGCTAATCTCCACAATTTCAGCCTCCTTTTTAGAAAAATGTATGGGGAAAATCTACAAGTAAACAGCTTCCCAAGTTCTTCACTGGAAGGCACGTGATGTTCCTTGGGGTAATTTCTATCTTCTCCTACGTGTGTATTTGGGGTTTTCTATTTTCAGCCTGCTCCCTTCCCACTGTAGGTCCAGCCATATGTCTGATAAAGACGAAAATGACATCCAGAAGGTTATTCTTATTAATGCACCCATGTAAACCACATTTGTTACCTCAGATTGCTTGAAAGTGGGCTGGTTTGTTTTTTATAATTCATTTAACATGCTGAAGCTATTTATAAGACTGCAATTATTTATTTTAGCAAGGATTATATCTAAAATGTTCTAATCCTTGTTCTAGCCAGGTAAAGCAAAGCAAGGTTTATTTTCAATTATTTAATATGTCATTTTAGAACTGCATTAAGGATACAATTTCTTAATTTAAAGGTCCTGAGTCACAAATAAGCCCCTCCCTTTAATTTAAATCCCAATTTAGCTTCAGCTTGGGACACACAAAATATGTGCCAATCTGATTGCAAATTTACTTTTTACAGTTATTTCTATTCCTGGTTTTGGAGCTTTTTCCTTTTTATTGGACCAGTGAAATTAAGATTGTTTTGTTTTCACTGCATAGAGTAGCAGTGAATCCAAAAGTTGGATATTTTTCCTCTCAGCTATTAAAAATAAATGGAGATTTCTGGAAACTGAGGGCATTGTGAAACATGAAATGCCAGTATTAAAATCCAACATAAGAACACAGAAATGCCCCTTAATATCTAGGTAACTAGTATTATCAAGTGTTGTTACCTAAAAGAGGATTTTAAAAATAATTTCTAAAAAAAAAAATTTTTTAAAAAAAGTATATCACGTTTAACATGATGATTACAAACGATCCTATATGCTTAGATGGGCCTTTATAGAGTATTCCAAGTATGTAGAAGTAGTGCCTTTAATGCACAACTGTAGCAGTCTGAGTGGTTTGAGTATACTCTGCAGAACATTAGAAATTTAGGGCAGCTCAAAGAAGTTTAGAAATGGTCTTGAACCTGTAACTTGCGGGCTCAGGCTGGAAGGATAAAGATCAAGATCCATGACACCTTGTTATATTGCAACTTCAGCAGCCTGAGCACTGCTATCAAACATCTGCCTCATTTTGGCTGATATTTTAGGTGCTTGCTCCATTCCCTTCTTGGTCACCTCTCTAAAGGGGGAGGAGGAAACAGATGGGATTTTTTTTTCCTGCGTTTCTTCAGTGTTTTGAGCTGTGTTTAACTAATTTGTTCTCTAAAACACAGAATGAAACCTGTTCATCAGTAATTGAAATGGATCCAATGAGAAGGACAACAAATTGATCAATCCAGGAATCTGATTCATCACTTCACTAATGTAGAGATTACAATGTACGCTTACTAAACCAGCCAGCCTGTGAGAAAACAAAACTGTCATGGGAAAGCCTTGTTGTTGCACGAATGACAAGCAACCTAGTTTCTTATTCAATCTTGTGTCAATGCCCTTCTTTTTTTCCCTCACATCCCAAAAAAAAGATGTGGCAAGCATCAGATTAAAAACTACTACTGAATATAAATTTCTCAAATTAGTAACATTTGAAATAGAGAATGTTATCCTGTCTTAAAATCACAATATCAGTATTTATTTTGGAATATAAAGATGTCTGTCTTTCAAAGACTTTAGGATACACTCAGCCTTACATATGTGAAAAGACTCATTACCAACACTTGAATGAGTATATCAAGTGAAGTTGTGGGAACATTTCTATGACCGAGGTTCTGTCACAAGAAAAAGCCAGTCAGCACTGTGATAAGATTCAAGCAGCGTGAAGCTTTTAAAGGTAAAATTACACAAACCAGATCATGATTATAAATAGTTACAAGTTCTAACAATAACATCATATTGAATGCGGTTTGTCAATACATAAAATTGTTCAGAGTTGAATGTTTATGAACATAGACATACCCAAACCTAAGCTTCATTAAAAGACTGAAGATACAAGCAGGCTTTATTAGAGTTCTTTTGCAAGCCAAGCAGTTTCACAAGCACCAGAACTAATGAAGCCTGGTTTCCTATAGATTTGTGTCTCAGGGTTGATTTGTGAGCCCTGACTGATGAGTTCCTTGCAGCCGGGATACATTAAAGAGCTATGCTGGCGTGGATTCTTGCTAGTCACAGAAAGAGTGAACTCCTGTCACAAGCATTGCTGTAGTTGGGCACATATGTGATGAAGTACAGGATCATCTCTCGGGCCACTTCTATACCCAAAACTTGTTGAAACTTACTATCAACGAGACCTTTACACATTACTAATAGGTTGCTTAAAAGAAATTATTGAGTTAAACTCGGAGTGTGGAGAGTGGAGGGATAACTTGAACTGCTTTTCCAGTGCACATTAATATGTTGTCATGAAAACAAGTAAAACCATGCCAATTCAGCCCACTGCTTTCCTTTAAATAGGTACCTATGTCAGATAGATCAGTTAGCTGTAGCAATGTGCACTGTCCTCTTAAGCCTAATGTTCTCTCATTTTTCCAGTTAGGCACAGGCAATATATTGCCAGGTCTTCCTGTGGTGTAACCACATGGGACAATTTGGTTTCATTGTAGGACATATTTCTCTAAAAATGTAAACCATATTTTTATTTGTATAAAATGAAGACTGCAAACTATTTTATCAGGTGAGGTAGGCATATTCGAAAGTACAGAGAAATCAATGCACTGTCTGGCACTTGCCAATTCTGCTTTTGAAAAATCACCTTTCCAGTCGAGTGTATCAATCTACAGCAGCTAGCACCAGTGGGGGAATCACAGAATCACAGAATCTTAGGGGTTGGAAGGGACCTCAAGAGATCTTCGGGTCCAACCCCCCTGCCAAAGCAGGCTCCCTATCTCATATTACATAGATAGGCGTCCAGACGAGACTTGAATATCTCCAGAGAAGGAGACTCCACCACGTCCCTGGGCAGCCTATTCCACTGCTCTGTCACCCTCACTGTGAAAAAGTTCTTCCGCATGTTGGTGCGGAACTTCCTGTGCTCCAGCTTACAGCCATTGCCCCTAGTCCTGTCCCCACTGACCACTGAAAAGGGGCTGGCCAATTCCCCCTGCCACCCATGTCTAAGATACTTGTAAACACTAATTAGGTCCCCCCTAAGTCTTCTTTTTTCCAGGCTGAACAGACCCAGCTCACTCAACCTTTCCTCATAGGGGAGATGTTCCAGACCCCTAATCATCTTTGTCGCCCTTCTCTGGACTCTCTCCAGAAGGTCCCTGTCTTTTCTATACCAGGGAGCCCAGAACTGGACACAGTATTCCAGGTGGGGCCTGAAAATGAAATTGTTGCAGAACTTTTACTTACCTATGCAAGTGAAGAATTTTAGCATATGGCAATGTTATGTTCATTATTTATTAACCATATGTGTTCAAATACAAATGAAAAATAGTATTTTTTTGATTGTTTCTTTATGGCTTGGCAGAAGAGTGTTAGTGGAGGGAAGGATATTATATCTTAGCATAAAAATGAATTCATAAAACAAAACAAAAATCCACCTGAAGAATTAATGTGCTGAAATACTTAAAAAAAATATAATTTTCCCTTTTTTTTTCCTTAAAATTCCACACTGTCAATTCCTGAAATAGTTCTGCTGTGTGAGCACGTTCCTCCCCTACCACCAAAACCTACATGCCTTTGTAACTGATTTCTCTTTGGTGCTTGTTCAGGCACTTATACCCGAGCAGCACAGATTTCCAGCTACATTTGCAGCTAACAATACCCTGATGAAAAGCTGACTAGCCACTTGAAGAATACACAAAATTTAATTAATTGTGTCTTTCATATATGTGACAATAATGAGACTGCTTCCTTGCCATGTTCTGATTCCTTTCTGGAGACACTGTTGATTTTTCCATATACAATGCAACACAGTTAATTTGCTGCAGAGTAGACAATTTTGAATTTCACAGAAATTCATACTTAAAAAGAACATCTCTATAATTAGCAGCTGTTTCTAATCTATTACACTACTTCAGGAATGAGAACATATCACAGCACCATGCCATTGTGTAATTCTGCCCATAAAGATAAAGCCAGAGTGGTACAAAATACTATTTACAGAAAATCAACATATCTATCTATGATATCAGGAGGAAAGTAGTGATTTTTAAAGGCCCTCCTTACCTTTGATACAATTTTTTCTACACTAATGAACAGGTCAAGGGAATATAGATGAGCAAAGAGAGATGACTAAAATGAAATTTTTTCTTCTCCCCAGTGATAATCAATTGTTGAATAACAATTTGTGACATGATTTCTTGGTTTTTTTCTGGGTTTGATTAATTAACTTTATTTTAGTGTGAGGATTTTGAGAAACAATTAAAAATGAAACAGAAGTTCTTTCTAATTTTCATTTCTGTTCTTGTATAATGTTTTCATTATTATTTATTCTAAGGGAAACACACTGTTTGCAGCCTGATAATTGGAACTCCTCTGTCAGATTTATCTTAAGATCTAAACGATACCATAAAATGGAAACAAAATTATTTTAGAAGAAGCTTAGCCTTCATGTTCATAAACCTGAAACCCTCAAAACCTTGATTCAATCTGAATGAAGCAGTATAGATATAGGAAAAAAACCCAAAAAACCACAAAACACAAAATCTAAGTTTTTAAACACTACAAACTTCCTTTATTATCCAAGATGCAATTACTCCAGGGGAAAAAATAAAACCAACCAAAACAAACAAACAAAAGAACCAAAAAAAACCCCAACCCCAAAACCAAGCAAGCAAACAAACTAACTCCCCCAAAACAGTGTAACACAGAAAGCCAAGTGACCTGTTACATTATCATTAATTTTAGATCTTATATAAGATAGTTTGAGGTGGAGATTTATTTTTACTGGTCTACCAATGCACTATGCTGACCAATCTCTTTAGTCTTAACAGTAGCCAAAATAACTTAGTAGGGGGGTTTCTTTGAGAAATATCTATTTTATTTTTCTCCTCTTTCTGTCTTGCTGAAGAGGGAAGTGATAGAGCAGCTTAGCAGACACATAGCATCAAGACAAAATCACCACAACAGGTTTTAATTTCATCCAAATTCTTTTTGGAGGGCATTTTCCAGTTCTTGTATGAAGAAGAGTCATCAGAAGTGAGAAACTGAAATCAGCAACCTGTGGAATACTTCCCTGCCTCCAGGAAATTCTAACTGAATCTGAATCAACAGTGTTAATTAGATTAATTGTCAGATTGTTCAGCCTTTCACTTTAGGCTGTTAAACCACAAATGTGTGAAGTTGCTATTTCAGTACTCTGTAACTCTCAGAGAAAATAGGAATATGTTTGTAAAGAGATGTTGAAGTTAATTACAGCTTTTTTTTGTTTTTGTTTTATATGAATATACTTTCCATTTCTTCAATTTACAAAGGAAGAAAGACTACATTTTATGGTTTGGAAGTTTTTTGGTTTTTTTTTTTTTTTTAAACTCTTTAAATCTGGGTATTACTTTTTCAAGTTAAAAATAGGGAGCTATAATGCCATAAAAGCATAAGATAATTCTAGGTTTTTCTCAGGCACTCATGATATCTAAGAAAATGCACATGCATGGTATTATTACACTAAGCTTGTATTTATTCTTTCTTTTTGTGAATGAGATTGTTCATGCAACTCTGCAGATAGAGGTCTTTGAAGGCAATTGTAAAATGCATGCACATATTCTGTGAGCAATGCTTACTTTTCTAGACTTACTGACTTTTTTTTTCCACTGTGCAATGGATTGCAGCACACAAATTTCTGAGTTGTCCCCTAGCAAACTACCAGGTTGCTGGACCAGAATTCACAGAGACACACTTAGCATTCCAGCACTACCTCAGGGGATGTTAGCTCAGAAATCACTCTTTGAGGGCCAAATGAACCCAGTTTGAGAGAGGAAGAGGCTGCACATCTTCATAACTTTCGCATAACACAAACATGAGCTGACCTTGGCAATGATAATGGAGGAAAGGGTGATTTCCGCTAGTCCCCAGAGGACTAGAGGAAATCTAAGTCTAGTGTTCTGCTGATAGACAGAAGATTGCCCTTATATATCATTTCCCTTTTCACTTTTTCAGAAAGACAATGCCTGTTAGTCTCATCTACTTTTCATCAAGAGATACTGCTACTGACAGGAGAGAAAAATAAAAATTAGGTCGGGAAAAAGCAAAACAACATAGAATGAAACAAGTATGGCACTAAATCAAACAGTAGGTGTGATCTTCCTTCCACTCTGGGTATCAGACAAACAACACATGTCCCTTATTCAATAACATAATCATTGGGATAGACTTACCAGTTTTCAAAATTACCATAATGACCATATCGTTAGTACAGCAGAAACATGATCAAGAGCAACTTTTGTGGGGAAAGCTTTTTGTACAACTGGATGCATCCCTGAAATCCGTATATGCCTGTGGATGACACACTGGGAACACAGAAGAAAATTAGAAGTCTGTGTGAAGCTACAGGGCTATGATCCCATTGGTTTTACAAGGACACAGTGGGATAGTACACACAACTGCGCTCTTTGCTGCTGCAGATGACTACAGGTTGTTTAGGAAGGAAGGGCCAGGAAGTAAAGGGCAAGTTGCCCTTTACGTGACGAACACCAGGTTTGCACAGTTCTGCCTTGGGACAGGTGATGAGGCATCTGAGAGTGGATGGGTCAGGATTAGAGGCAAAATCAATGCGAGTGGTGCTGTGGTGGGTATTTCCTACAGTCTGCCTATTCAGGAGAAAAAAGCAGATGAGGCCTTCTTCAGACAACTGGAAGAAGTCCCACATCTGCAGGTTTTTCACCTCATGGGTGACTTGAATCACCCTGACATCTACTGGAGAGGCAACATAGAGGGGAACAAGGTTTTGGGACCATATCAATGACAATTTCCTGATACAGGTGACAGAGGATCTAAGAAGCAAAGCTGCTCTGCTGGGCCTCATACTTACAAACAAGGTTATTGGTGATGTGATGGTCAAAGACAACCTTAACTGCAATGGCCATATATGGAGCAATGCAAGATACTGAGAATATAAATCAAGACAAAATAACAAGTTCACATAGTTGCATTTAAGAGAGGTAACTGTGACATCTTCCATAACCTGCCATTAAATATGGATCTGAAGGGAAGAGGAACACAAGAAATCTGATTAATATTCAGGGATTACATTTTCCAACATCAAGAATCACCCATGCCAACAAGCAGGAAGACAGAAATTCCAGGAGTCTGCACGGATGAACAAAGGGTTCCTGGCCAAACTCAGTCATAAAAGGAAGCATAGGGTAGGGACAAGTAACCTGTGAGGAATGCAGATACACCGTGCAAGCATGTGGACATGCAGGTAGAAAAGCTGAAGCCCACCTAGGATTTAATATGGCAGGAGAAGTCAAAAGCAAAGGGAAGGCTCCTGCAAGTACATGAGTGGCAAAAAGAAGACTAAGGTAAATGTGGACTCACTGGCAAGTGAGGGAGAGGACCTGGTTACACAGAACCTGATAAAGGTTGAGTTACTGAATGCCTTCTTCATATCAGCATTTATTAACAAGATCAGCTACAGAAATCCATAAGAAAAGTCTGGAGCAAGGAAGATGTACCATTTGTGAAATATGATCAAGTCAAGTAATACTTAATCACGCTGGATTAAGTATTAAACTCATGGAGTATGGGCTGGATGAGCAGACTGTGAGGTGTATTGAAAAATGGGTGAAAGACCAGACCCAGAGGGTGGCGATCAGTGACATGAAGTCTAGTCCGAGGCCAGTAACCAATGATGTAACCCAGGGGATAATGCAATGTCTGATCCTGTTTAATGTATTCATGTTACATACATTCATCTGTATCCCTCAACAACTTTGGTGATGATACAATACTGTGAAGAGTGGCTCATACACCAAACAGTCATGCTGCCATCCAGAGGGACTTTGACCAGCTGGAGAAAGGGGCTGACAGCGACCTCATGAAGTTCAACAGGGTGAAGTGTAAAGTCCTGCTCTTAGGAGGAATAACCCTATGAAAGAATATATGCTGGGAGTGACCCACCTGGAAAGTAGCTCTGCTGTAAACACCTTTCTAAGAAATGATTCAAAGGCTACCTTCAGACATTTTTAAACGTGAACCTAAATACCTAAGTTTAGGCACCTGGAAGGGAAAATGTAGTCTGTTATCGTTTAAACTTATTCAGCTGAGAAGCTTCTCCATATTGCTTGAAGAAGTAAGTCTGCCTACTGCCCTGGTTTCAGCAGGGATAGAGTTAATTTACTTCCTAGGAGCTAGTAAAATGCCATGTTTGGGAGTTAGGATGAGAGCAGTGCTGATCACACACTGATGTTTTTAGCTGTTGCAAGCAGTCAAGGACTTTTCAGCTTCTCATCATGCCCTGCCCATGAGAAGGGGGAGCTGCTTAAGGAGCTGGGAAGGGACACAGCCAGGACAGCTGATGCAAACTGGCCACAGAGATATTCTGTGTTATGTTCCATATATAATTGGGGATGGGCTAGGAGGAAGGACGGCTCAGGGTCCTGCAGAACATTCGTATTGCGTGGTGAGCTATTGTGCTGTTCATTACTTGTTTTGTGTATTCTTCTATTATTATCATCCTTATTGTTGTTACTGTTATGCTTGATTTCTATCCAATTCAATTGTTTTTATCTCAACCTGTAAGTTTGGGGTTTTTTTCTATTTTAAATTCTCCCTCCCTCCACCATGAGGGAAGAAGGAGCCATGTGGCTGTTTTGGCTGCCTGCCAGGTCAAACCAGGACTGACACTTAGGAGTCTTTCCCTGTAAAAAGTCTATCATGGCAGACAGAATGCATAGGTAGAAATAACTGGTAGAAAGACATAAGCAAATCAGCCCCCTTTGAGCATTGGTTCTGAAATTGAAGTGATGTAGAAGGTAGACTGAATAAGGGGGAAAAATGTGATTCCATTTCCCAGAATATCAGCAACAGCATACCAGTTTCCTGGGAAGAAGTTATAACCTGAGGGCCACTTTTACAGAAGTAACAAAGAAATCTTTTCATGTGCAGCAATAAAAATTCAATCAATCAGTTAATTTTATGATTTTTTTTTTTTAGGCAAGTATTTGAGGCAAGATATTTCTGAAGTTCTTTTTTGAGTTCATTTTCTACAGAGAATATTCTACAGAGAATATTGTCAGTATTTTTGTTTTCTTTCTGGTTAGGTATGTAAACACTTTAAAAAGGAACATTTTTTGAGGTTTTACTAGAAGCCTTAAAACAATTGCATACAAGAAAGGTACTTGGCTGAGCTGTTTGCCACTACTACAGTCCTTCCTATAGCATTTCATTTTACTAGCATCATATAATTTTAGACAACAAAATATTAAATCACCTGTTTTAAAGTATGGATAGTTTAGAGGTAGTGACTTCGAAATTTCTTTCAAGAATCCATCTGGACCAACAGCTTTACTCTCCACTATGTCTTTAAAACCATTAATTATTTCTACTACTGTTATTATCCCACTATTTATAGCATCACATTGTTCTGAGGACAATTTAGCTAATTTTAGATTTTAAGCTGTTCCTGTGCTCAAATGTTATTAAGATGCTGGTAGCTATACAATGATTTGAAATAGGAAATGAATTCGTATTAATCTCCTTTCTATTCTCGTAAAGAATGCCCCTAAGTTTTTAATTGCAGAAAAATCTCCTTCATCCGAATAAACACTTTTTTAAATATGCAATTCGCAGAATTACAGAAAGGTAATTGTCCAGGTCACTGATGAATATTTTGTATATGACTGGACCCAGTACAGACCAATGAAGTATACTGCTAGGTACAGTCCTCCAGCTATACTCTGCAATGCTTATCACAATGCTCTGAGCTCTGCCATTCAGCCAGTTCTCACTGCCTAGCAATCCAACCCACACTTCCTAAGCTTGTGTACAAGGATGCTATGAGAGACAGTGTCAAAAGCCTTACCAAAGTCAAGGTAGACAACATCTACTGGTCTTCCTTCAGCCACTCAGCCAGTCATGCCATCATAGAAGGCTGTCAGGTTGGTCAGGCATGTTTTCCCCTTAGTGAATCCATGTTGACCACTCCTGACAAACTCCTTTTCCTCCACAGGCTTACTGACGACCCCTAGATTGAGCTGTTACATCAGCTTTCCGGGGCTGGAGATAGGGTTTAACGATCTGTAATTTCCAAGGTCAAAGTGGCTTTCTCCAGTCCTCAGGAACCTCTCCTGTCCATGACTTTTCAAAGATGAAAGAGAGTGGCTAAGCAAGAGCATCTGACAGCTCCCTCAAAACTTGTGGGTGCATTCCCTAGGGGCCTGTGGGTTTGTGGTGTGAGGTTTCCCTACCTGTCCTCTAACCTGATCCTCCTCAACCAAGGGAAGGACTTCCTTCCTCTTAACAGTAGACTGTAACTCAATTCTCTATTGTTCCTTGTGTATCACATACACTGATTTAATCTCTTTACTGTTTTAACAAATGCTCTTTGTCTATTGTTTTTGATGGCATTCCTATAAAACTTGGATTTTACTTTGGGAAACAGGTTGTGTTACGCTACATAGGTTATTTTATGTTACATGTTGGTAGAGAGGTAAATTTGCCTCTGGATGTTCTTTATAGCTGAAAATAATTATAAACACTTCCTATAAATGAGTCTTCCTATGAAATGTTTAAAAAGTAATAGCCCACATAGCAGTGAAACCAACTTTTTTTATGACCATCATTCACAAACCTTGAAAACTGACTGAAATTTAAAGCATGGGAATATAGGAGTAACAAAGCGGTAACTAGAAAGCTATTCCCATCATGGCTTCTCTCAAGGTGTTAGAAATATCCTCTATATTATTTTTCATTTACTTATTCCCCAGTGTTAATTTATTGAAGAAAGAAAACTATTTAACTAATATTATTTTGTTTTTGAGAAGGCTTGAACACTGTGCATCTTCATGTTTTCTTTTTTCTTTTTTGTTTTTAATCAGAAATAGGTGCAATACTGTAGCTGTAAAGGCAATGATGACATTTGAGCTGTCATTTATGTAAGAATTATAGAGAAAAGGTTTTTGGACACGTCTGGCAGACAAGAGCAGCCACCTGAAACAATGATAATTACACAGTAATTACCACTGCCCTTCACATAGTAGTTGCATACAGTTTGCTATAATGGCAAGAAAAATTGTCTTCCCGAACTACTCGTCTGACTCTGATGCCAATCAAATCTTACACAGAAGAACAAGAGAAGTACTGAAAAGTGGTATCAGACTGCAGGTTTTGAGATGCACGGGCTCAATTCACCTAGCAGAAACCTTGCTGCAATCATTTGAAAGGCCCTGTTCAAATGCCACAGCTGCCTTAGCATGTCATTTGTTGTGAGGACAACTGCTGGCCATGACTAAGCTCACCATCCCCATCTTTCCTCTGCTCCCAGAGTAAAGCAAGCAGAGTCATTGCAGATGGGCACTTCTTATGTGAGTGCAGATACTAGTGTCTTCTAATGGGGCATGAAAGTTCACTTTGCTTATGGAAGCAAGCAATTGGTTCCTATTCATTTCACTTCACAGACCGAGCTTTCTTCTTAAACACTTTCAAGCAAGGTTATCGGCAGCAAAGATAGAGGATCATCAAACATCTGTGAAAGTTGTACATGTCTCTGTTGGGATGGAACAACTCACCCAATGAGGAAAATAGCCCTGATACCTTTAGTTTATGAGCATTGAAGTATCTGGATAGCAAATGTAGCTTTAAGCAATAAAATAACCATAGATCATCCAAGGTAAATGCACTGCCTGCAGATAATTGTGGTAGGAAATAACATTTCTCTTCAAAAGGCCCAGAGTTCAAAATTCTGCCAACTTTAAAACCAAATCTGCTAACCTGACACAATATGCTAAAGAAAAGTGATTATAGCCAATGAGACTTAAAGATATATAGCTCTAATTTTGCTTGACCAAGAGCATGTAGTGGAAAGATATTAGGCTATATTAAGATATATCTTAATCATTAAAACATTTTCCATATAACATGCATCTCAGACAAATTATACAAGAAAATATTCAGAAAATAAAGACAACTTTCCTTCTTAACACACTTATTTTACATGTTTAGAGAAATGGTTATATGAGCAGTCAAAAGAAGATTATTATGTTTAAACCAGATAAAACTGAGGGGACTTCAGGACACTTGATACTGCAGGTATGTGTATGCTGGAGCTGAGAGTGCTTTGCACCTAAATGATGCTGTAATTCTACTCAAAGGAATTTGTAATGTTACAAGATGGATGTATAAGCATGCTGATTTTGGCTGGGATAGTTGATTTTCTTCCCAGTGGCTAGTATGAGGCTGTGTTTTGTATTTGTGCTGAAAGGAGTGTTAATAATACAGGTATGTTTTTGTTACTGCTGGCTGGGGTTAAACCATGGCAATAAGGAAAAGATAGAAATGTCCAGCACACTGGTCTACATGATGGAGATGATTTCACAGTAAAAACTTATGTTTTGAAAGCCAGACACACTCACTGGGGAGCAGTGGTATGCTAGAGGCACATTGTTGACTTTGTCAAGGCCCAGTAGGTTCTTCCAGGATTATTGCAGACACACTGCACTCCACATGTGTTGGAGAACACGCTCAGGGGCTGGTGGCAGCCTTTCTAGGGTGCCAAATGGCATCACCTAGAAAACTCTATGCTGTAGCCTGACAACAGTGTGGCACAAAAGAAATTATTTTTTTGCAGGAAAAGACAAATGCAGAGAAGGATTGGGTTTGTTTGTTGATTTGTTTTGTTTTTTTTTCATTTACTGTGCTATTAAGGGAACACCATTGGAATCACATACCTGAAGTGCAGAGCCCTCTTTTCCTCCTCCTCCCATCCACCCTCCACTCCAGGCCTTGAAAGTTAACATGTTCAACCTCCTTTAAGTGGTCCTTGCTGTGACATGGATGAGCAAGACTTACGTTACAACATGATCAAATTTATGTTTCAACTATGCAATTTTGTCTGCTTTCCTTCAAAATATAGCATGGAGAAAGGTTATTGATAGTGGTGATGTTGTCTCCTGGAATTTAACAGTTTAGCTGCTAGGTAGTGGGGATAAAACATTGTCGACTTAATGCACTTATAATCTGAATTTCTTGTTAAGGGACTAGTTAAAGGCAGACGAGATCAAACTCTTGTTGATGAAGAGTCTGGAATGTCTTCTAGAGCATGCTGAGGCACTGAAACACGAGATTAAGGGCTACCTGGACTGATGGGAAGATCTTTCCTAGCTGCCATGAGAAATTTGCAAGAGCATCCATCTAAGTAGTGGTGTCAGGAATCAGCTTGGTACTAGTGAAAAACGGTGTTTGCATTCTTGATAAACTGTGTGCTGTGTCCTGTGTTGGAATCCTCCCCCGAGAACAGCAGAATCAGACCTAACTTAGTCCAAAGTTCTGAGTCAGTTATGCACTTAAAGATGTTCTTCTCTTAAAGATGTATAACTCTCATTAAATTCAGTAGGCTTTAAGCATATTCTGTATTGCTTTTCAACATTGAAGCTTTAGGTGAATTGTGTAGAAAAAAAATAAATAAAATATTCACAGCCAGTTGATACTGATAGCTGTATGTAGGAAAGGTAAGATCCATCTTAAAGGTTCAGAAACATAAATGTTGCTTATAAAATTCGTACTTTCTGTAAAAACAAGAAAAATTTTCTAAAATCATAATTCTCTCCTTCTTTCATATTTTGTTATAAAAATCATTAAGAGGAACAGATGGAGGTTTATTTCCAGTTCTTTATACCAGAAAGAAAGCATACAGACATCTAATTTGCAGACCAATCTTCTTTTTCCTAACAGGTTTACTGTTAAGGTTATCAGGTTTACTTATACAAATTGTAAAGCTTTACTTATTTCTTTCTCCTCCTTCACCCACATAAAGTGCTCTGAGAGTGGCTATTATAAATGTTCAAGGGATATCGTACTGTGGGAAAGATAACTTATTCTCTGTAACAGCTTTTGTATCTGGTATGAGATAATCTACATGCAAATAGACTGTTAACTATTTTTACCTCTGTTAAAAGAAAAAAATAGGACAGAAATGCTACTTCTATTCAAACAAACTTAGATGAAAGCCTGTCGTAAAACTACAAAAACCATCTAAATCTCCAGGAATTGCAATTTATTAATTGTAATATATTAGCATATGGAATGAAATTTTGCTTGAGAAAAATACTAGTATTTTATCCATCAAATAGATGGCCTTTATGTTACAAATTTCTGAAGATTAGAGACCTGTAAGACGGTGTTGAATCTTTGCAAGAGTAAAGTAGAAACTTCATCCTGAATGAAAAATTAAATAACAAATCTTGCCTGGCATAACTTAACCTCATATGTGTGCATGTGAAAATGTGCACAACAACTTAAAAGTGTTATAGGCCAAACAGAAAAAGAGATAAGTGCCAAAATGAATTTAAATCAGAGAAAGTATGACTTGTAGTAGGAAGTGTAACTAATATTTTTGACATGGATGAAAGGAAATATTACAGATCCAGTGAAGTTTAAAATGCAGGAGAGTACTCACCAAGATAATGAATTCAGAGTAAGAAGACAACAAAACTGAGAAGACAGTAAATGTGCACATTCAAACAGGACAAAAATTTTAAAGGTAACATCAAGCTTCCAGTATTTTACCTGAAGCTGAACAATCCTAAGAATATTTTATGATTTATACTAAATCTGGGGAAAGAGCTAAATAGACCAAATAATTCAAGTGGTTGTTATATAAGAATCCAAATCAAGATATAAAGACATAAAGCATTGCCAAAGTTTGCCTCAAACCCAGCACATGGTGAAGTCAATTATAAGGGACTTTAGTGGGGCAATCCCTATTCATTTTATTGTTTTATTCGTTTTATTTATATGTGCATGCTGATCTAACTGCAAGACTAAGAAGACATCATAAGTAAATAATTTCCTACTCACTGGGCCACAGAAACTACAAAAAGCACTCAGGTCTGTAACCCAGTGGCTGCAGCTTCACTCCCCTGAATGATTGTAAACTTGGATCAAACCCTCAGCATTTATCTAGTGACTACTTGGTGTAAAGTACATAAAACCCCGTCATGTTACTAACACTTTGTGTCTTAGTTTCCATCTATAAAATGAAGTTGAGTTGTACTTCCTTATGCTATGGAGTTGTTTTGAAAATTAGCTATAAATAATAGTCTTCATTCATACTGTTTCCTCACATACAACTACATTTACTTTCAAATCTGTAAGCAACATTTTCTGTGTTGATTAAACTATGTGCTTCATTGACTACTTTGAGGAATATACATTATTCCTTTTTCATTTTTCCCAAACATCATAGGAAGTGTTGGGTAAATAAATTAATATTAACTAAAAAAATACGTCCAAAAGGAAGAATTGCATAGGTTTTACTATGGACTTCATCGCTCTAAATGTCTTAGAATGATGACTGTAGTTTCTCAAATTATCTACAAAGGCACATTCAGACCATAATCTTAATTCACCTGTGATAAAGTTGTTCACAAACCTTTCATAGTGATGGATGTAAGAAGTACCAGAAGATCCTTTCCTCACAACAGCAAGAAATATTATCAAATTTATCATACATATGGTGTTCTGTTTTAATTGAACCATGAAAGGGTTATAGGCACTTCCTTTTTTTTACAAGTTTGCACAACATTTTGAAGATAAATGCTTGGCAGAGTGACAAATAAAATTAAATAGCCATTTTAAAATCAGCTCAACATATGGGTATATAATTAATGTGAATGTAGTGGAGTTGCTCACCAACTCAGTGTGGTTAAGCTACTTAGCATCATGAAAACTTTGAATATATCACCCTGTCATGTTACAGCACGGGTGATCAGAACTTTAGACAAACAGCTCAGCCTTGACTCTGATGAGGCCAGAATTTCTCTTCCCCAGTGTAAAGTATCGTCCGGTCAGGCCTGTTTTACCTCATTTTCACCATCCAGAAGATCACTGGGAATGCTCCAGCTAATCATTTCTGATGTCTACAAACACCACAGTTGTTCCCACACCAGTCCATTTCCTCTGTGTATGTCTGATGGAAGATAGTGGCTGTATCTCATGATGCCTTAGAAATTACTCAAACAACAGCTCATGTCACCTCTAACTGTGAGAGCATTTTCTCCTCTCCATTTCAGAGACAAACCCCAAGTATTTAAGATACTACAGGTGCGTACAGAGACAAATACGCTATAAGGAAGTAAGAAATGTTCTATAAAATGAGCATATTTCTGAAAAGTGAAGCAAATGCATTAAAGCCTTAACTAAAACAGATTACCATCTCACCATTTCTAGAGATTGTACTTTGCACAATAGAGCTGTCTAATCAGGATTGGACTGCAGGCACTTGAAAAAACATGTCAACTGAAAAAATAAAAGAAACAAAGATGACAACATTCTGCTTTAAATTTATTTTTTTTTAAATCTATATATATGAGCTACAATATACATCAAAAAAACCTTGACTCCACCCTTCTTTTGTCCAACTGGGTCTAATTTTGTTTGGATTCAGGCAAGAAATGAGACAGGAAGAATTATCCATTTTAAAATTTCTCCAGTCGTTACAGTGTGTCCTCAGCTGGAAAAGTTTATTGCCATAAGCATATCCTAATATCTCCATAGAAATCACCTGTTGGCTACCAGGACAAGGAAAATGGGAAGGAGACTTTCTAATCTGGAAAAGCAGGTGACTTCATCCTACCTCCACCTTGTGTGAGATTCTGACCACCAGACTGATGAGTATATGTATTTTTGCCTTAAATTTCAGAGTTAAAACAAAATAAACCACCAACAAACCAAAACACAAAAACCAACCCAAAACTAAACAAACAAACAAACCCCAACAGAATGAAAAAAAGAAAAAAAGAAGAGCTGGGAGGGACAAAGCCACTCTCCTAATTCTAATACTTGTTAGATTTGAGATAAGATAATCAAGTATGTCCTTTTAAGAGTTCCAGGGATGCAACAGAATTGAAGAAGAACATGTTTTGAGAGCTCTGCTAATATTTCTCTTTTAATTAATTGCTTTCCTTACAGAAAGCAAAATTGTTACAATCTATTCTGAATTGTCTGTAAATACTGCAGTCATTTTGTTACCAGCAAATTGTGACGTGAAGTCTGGAAACAAAGATAAAGGTATAAGAGAAATTTTTCTTTTCCCTTCATTTTTCATTAATGTATCAAGGCAGGCAGAAAGGTGATGGAATGAATTAATGGAAGTAGAAATCCAATCAGATGTATAAAAGGCAGAGACTAACATCATAATGTAGCTGGAAATACACTGTTCTACCATGTAACTTGTAGTATTTGCCTTTTGTTAGCTCCTTAAAATACCTTTTTCACTCATTTCACCCTCAGAAGATACCATTCAAAAAGTTCAACCAGATGATGTGCAAAATTAGATTTTAAAAAGTTTGTTTGATATGAAGATTAATAAAATAAAACTCTAACGTGGAATCAAAAACCTTAATGATAGGATATACTGAAATATATATGCGTATTGCCTATTTTTTTTAGGAATAAAACCTAGATTAAAATTTGTTTGACCCCTAGGTAAAATTCCTGGAGCAAGAATTCTGCATCATTAATAAAATATAGTTATATTTGTAACTGTTGTGTATAAAATACTAAACTACCCTTATTTACATAGCGTATGCATGTCCCAGGAGGTGTAATTAATAATAAATCCATCTTTCACTATTTGGATGTTTCAGTTTTGTACCTTTCCCCTCTTCTTATCATCATCCTCAAACATGCTTTGAAAGAAATAAATAGAGGTCAACCTGTAATTTCTGAGTAAAAATTTAAATGAGGCTGTGAAGCTGTAAGTCTATATGAATATGTAAATTGTTCTTCCAGTCTCCTCTCAACAGGAATGTAAAAATAGATATTTAATATTTGCCATTAATCAAAAGCTTTATATATTGTCAAATATTTGGACTAATTAAAATAATTTATAACAAGCTAAACACATACTGTTGATAATTGCCTGTATTTTAACTTCAGCAATTCCATAGATCAAAGATATCACTAAGTCTAATTAGGTTAAGTGAGATCAGCTTTGATAGTCGTGGCCCAGTAAATATGATTATGTTTGACACTGCTGGGTGCCAGATCGGGCTGTGTCGGGTTCCAGGGGTGTCCGGGCTGCCCTTGGGCTGAGTGGGTCTGAGCTGGGTTCCCAAGTGCCCTGTGGCCTAGTGCCCATTGCCCAGCCTGCCTGAGCTTCAACTCTGCAAGTGCTGCCAGGGAGGGGTCCGGCAGCCCCTGCAGTCCCTGACACACAGACAGGCCCTGGACAATACTGGGGGAGCTGCAGGGCAGTGTTTATCCCATCTCTGGGAGCAGGGAGAAGGGACCTGGCAGAGACGTATGAAATGAAAAGAAAATGACAGAAGGACCCCAGAATTAAGAAGAGAGTGACCCAACTACCAGCATCACGCTCCTTCCAGTGTGAGCTCAGAGCCATGGCCATAGGGATAATGTGCCCATCTCTCCCAGATCTTTCTGTAGGATACAGAATCATCAGCTTCAGGCCATGGTGATGTTGGATCACAGCACAAGAGACACGGTAGAGGTACTGGAAAGATTTGCTGGGGGTCATTAGTGATTTCAACTGTGTTGTTACAGAAGCTGTTCTTAACGGAATAAGAAGGACTCTTAGACAGAGCTGAAACATTTCTTGGACTAACAATGAATTCTTTGCTCCATATATATGCTGTATTCCCTGTGGCTTGCCAGAAGATCAGTGTGACATGTTCACTAGCACGCAAGGAGATTATACTGTCATCATAAGGTTCAGCTAGCTGGGATTAAACAACCATATCTCAATTTAGATGTGATAAAGTAGGGCTAGACTCTGAGAAAGATGCACAGAAAAACTGTAACTTACTTTTCTGAACCCATAAGATGTGCAATAAGATTTATTATGTATTGTCATATATATCAGTGCCTGATATTTTCTAGTCTTTCATGCAACATATTTTAAAGGTATTTTTCAGAATACCTTTAAGCTAAAATTCATATGGTGATTAGTGAAAGTGTTCTACTGCCTGTCATGCTATGCTTTTAAGGGCTTTCTTCTACTGCTTTTAAATAACACATTAAACATAAATAAAGTTCCCACTTAGTGTATACTAACAATATAACCAATTAGCTCAAAAATCCTCATATTTCCTCTTTCATACCTGTCCTTCATATCAATTACACTGGGTAATTCTTCCAAATTACATTGTCTAATTTTGTTTACTGTGAAATAGTTTTTAATTAATTTCTTTTTCATTGTCACATTTGTTTGTTTGCATTTCTCCATTTTCTCTAAACAATGTAATCCAAGGCTACTAGGTCTGACTTGGTTTATAAAAGTCAAACTTAATTCCCACATTCTCATGGTTTCATGAGGTTTGGGGTTTTTTTTTCCCCAACACTCATGTTGAGACAGTGATTTGTGCAGCAAGTGATAGTTTCCACATTTTTCCTGAATTTGGCCTCCTCAGCTTCAGTGGGCCTTCCTGGCTGAGTGAGTGACTTCTTATTTTCCCCAGAGAACAGTGAAGATGCCCAGGAAGTAGGTACTGGTTTAGACAAAGGAATGGCAGTGTTAGAAGTATCAGATTGAAATAGGGCAGGGTGCTTTACAGTGAGCAGAAGCTGGAAGTTTTATGAAATTTCTCAGGTAAAAAATTGTTCCGTTTAACTCTTTTTCTGTAAAGAGCAAAGCAAGAAGACTCTACTTCCCAACACTCCAATTCATAGAATCATAGAATCACAGAATGGCTTAGGTTTGAAGAGATCCTCCTGCCATGGACAGGGACGTTATTCATGAGATCAGTTTGCTCAAAATCCTGTCCAACCTGGCCTTTAGTACTTCCAGGGATAGAGCAACCCTAACTATGGGCAACTGTTGCAGTGCCTCACCACCCACACCATAAAAATATTTTTTCACAATGTCTAGTCCAAATTTAAAATAATTTCCCCTTGTTCTGTCAGTACAGGCCTTTGTATAAAGTTTCTCTCCATCTTTCTTATAAGCCTCTTAAAAATACTGAAAGGCTGTAATAAGGTGTCACTAAAGCTTTCTCTAGACTGAATAATCTCTCAGTCTCTCAGTCCTTCTTAGGAGAGGTAGCTGTCCTGTGGACATGCTTTCTTGTGCTGGATAACCCAGAGCTGGACTCCAGGTGAGATCTCACAACAGTGGAACAGATAGGAAGAATTATCTTCCTTGACCTGAACATGGATCTCT
Organism: Laterallus jamaicensis coturniculus; assembly: GCA_022605575.1. NCBI lineage: Eukaryota > Metazoa > Chordata > Aves > Gruiformes > Rallidae > Laterallus > Laterallus jamaicensis. Next base: position 11,011,959 of record JAKCOX010000009.1, on the reverse strand, counting down.
TGGAGTGAGTCCAGAGGAGGGCCACAAAGATGGTTAGAGGGCTGGAGCATGTCTCCTATGAAGACAGGCTGAGTTAGGTTTGTTCAGCCTGGAGAAGAGAAGGCTCTGGAGAGACCTTATAGCCACCTTCTAGTACCTGAAGGGACCTACAGGAAAGATAGAGGGTAATGTATTATCAGGAAATCTAGTGAGAAGAAATGGGGTAATGGCTTTAAAATGAAAGAGAACAGATTTAGGATTAGAAACTAGGAAGCAATTCTTCAGTTTCCCAGGGAAGTTGTAGCTGCCCCTCCCTGGCAGCATTCAAGGCTGAGTTGATGGGGTTTTGGGCAACCTGGGCTAGCGGAAGGGGTCACTGCCTGTGACAGGCTATTTGGATCTATGAGTCTATGACTCTATGATGATCTGTTGGACATTCTTCTTTTTATGAGGCCCAGGATATGATTTGCTATCTGGACTGTAAGTGCACTTTGCTGGCTCATGCCCAGGTTTTTGTTGACCAATATCCCCAAGCTCTTCTCCACAGGTCTGGTCTCAATCCATTCACCCCCCCAGCCTGGATTGATACTGAAGGTTGCTCTGATTCAGGTGCAGGACCATACACTTGGTTCTATTGAACCTCATGAGGTTCACACATGCCCATTCCTTAAGCTCGTCAAGGTACCCCTGGATGATATCTCTTCTCTCTAGGAAATCAACTGCACCACTCCACTTGGTGACATCTACAAACTAGCTGAGGGTGCACTCAATCTCTATGTCACTGACTAAGATATAAAAAAATAATGGTCCCAACAGGAACCTTTCAGGGGTGTCTTGGAGGGACACCACTCGTTCCTGGTTTCCACTTAGACATTGAGCCATTGACTACCACACTCTTTGAATGTGGCCATCCAGCCAATTCCTTATTTGTCAACCAGTTCATCCGTCAGACCCACATATCTCTAATTTATCAGCAAGAACATTTCGTGTTACTGTATCAAAGGTCTTCAGAAGTAAAGGTAGATGATGTGCAGCTTTTCACTTGTCCACTGATGCAGTTACTTCATCATTGAAGGTTGCTAGATTAGTCAGGAACAATTTCACATTGGTGAAGCCATGTCTGTCTCTAAATCACCCCCTGTCTTCACTATTTGGACATGTTGATCAGGAAGATCTATTCCATGATCTTAAAGGCATGGATATGAGGCAGAATGCCCGGTACTCCATATTTTAAGATTAATACCAACATCTGCAATCCTTTTTATATAAACAGAAATTACTGTATGATAATGTTATGAAAAGCCAAAGTGAAGGATCTTCCCTCAGACCCTGAAAGGCACATGGGGACAAGATACAGTCAATTAGGAGGTAAAACCCATCCCAGTAAGCCAAAGAACAGCAAAGACTTCACAAGCTCAACTGTCCTTCATAGGTCTGTGCTATTCAGATGAATATCTAAATCCTCTTCTAAGGTTACTGTTGTCTGCACCTGTAGCAAACGGTCATTACTGCCTTTATAATTTGGTGGGAGGACTTCAATACCTGTCATTCTCATCCATTGACCAGGATCATGCTGGGAGAAGGAGATTGACAAATAGCTCTTCATTCATAATTTGCATCTTGGAATGCCATCTATATTATTATACTAATCCTTTTTCTTTACTTTCCTTTTGGCTCAATGAAGCAGGTGAATAGGAAATTGTCTCCAATGAGAGAATTACTCTGAATCCTCTGATGTGCACTTTATAGACCCTACATTATAGTGTTAAGTAAACAACAACAAATACAAGATATTTAAAACACATTTTGAAAGAAAATTAAACTTCACAAAGAAAGAGCTTTATTATTTTTTTAATGAGCTATATTATTTTTAAATTACAAACAGGTTAGGTGGTATCAATGAAATAAGTTAACTGACCCAGTCTTAAAAAGGTATTGCCAGGGTATTTTCCTTCTAGGGCCTTTCGTTACAGTACTAGATGTTCAATATGTCACATTCACTGGCTCTAAAAGAATGGCAACAAGAAAATGAATTAGACTTTTCTTTTTTTGTTAGAGACAAGTAATGGATTTGTACAACTTGGGAAGACACTTCAGGATCAGATAGTCCACCTTAACCTAGACAATTTTAGAGAGATAAAAAATCCTGAATTCACTGTTCTAGCAGCAAATAAAACATCTTAACTTGAACTATTTCAGTAATCGATATCTAATCTGCACTCACAGCATTTTTATCGTAGTTAAAAAGTAAAAGGGCAAAAAGGTGGAGCATTTTGTAACCAAAGAAGGAGCTTCAACTTTGTTACTTCGTCTCTGTTTTATCACAGTGAGTTCCAGTTTCATGTTTCCTATATTGACAAAATAAGGTAATCCATCTTTTCCACTGAGTTATTTCTTGCTTTCTAAACACCAGCATTATTTTATCAGTTTGTTGGAATTTTTTTTAGGTTTCAGTTGATCCCATTGGCCATACACTAGGTCATTATCCTTTTTTCAATTATTACTATGTTGGCATTGTAGGGATATCTCAGATATTCAGAAACATTTGAACTTCTGCATCACACTTTGTTCTCTAGATTGCAACAAAAACTCTCAACGTGACAAATTAAACTGGAAGACATGTCCATACGGCTGCATTAAAGAACAGAAAATTGCACGTTTTGGTTGAAATTATAAGGCGTTTTATATAGGTTATAGCCAGAGTAAGGATTTAGAATGCTTTCCATTGAGCACATTTTTTGTTGTTACTTTCAGAGATCCACACTAGGTGAAAGAGTAGATAGGATTTTGTTATTAGCAAAATGATTGCAAACTGAATCTCATAATTATAAATTAGTCTTTCAGTCTATCAACTGCTTGTGTATTGTATAGGCATTTTAGACAGTTTTATATTTCAGAGTCTGAATACAGAAATTGGGACCATATGAAAACCCATTTCTAAAGGATTGGGGAACATTATTTTTATTTATTTACATATTTATGTATTTTTGACAGAATAAAATAATTGTTCCTTGTTTTGCATGGCCAGGAAACTGCTATTAGCGTATTGCTTAAATAAAATAAACACGTACACCCAATAGAAATTTTCTTACAGACAAATATTCTGGAAAATGTTTTTCTTGTGTTCAGACTGCACAGCCCATTTACAAATGAGGAAGTGAAGTTAATAGCTACTTACAGCCGTAAAAGTGTATAAAGGGAGGTAAAAAATGCACAACATGCATTACTCTTACCTATTTATAATTTAAGCTTTTGTCTGTTGTCTTAGCTGAGAGCTATTAGCACAATTTAAAACTATAATTCAAGGACTGTGTACTTGGTATTGGCTATGGCTAAAGTTTTCTATAGGAAAGATGCTAAAAAGTTAACAATTTTGATGTGAGATACTGTAACATCAAGAGAAGAACTCAAAATGTAATATAAAGATGCATAATATTAATAGTACATATACAATTCTTACACTTAGCATAGTTATGTCAAATCATAGCAACATCTACATTTTGTAAGTTACTTTAGAACAGAACAGAAAATTTTGTAAAGGAATGGTTTGAGCTTAATGTTTCTACCTGTCTCTTGGAATATTTCAAAAATCTCTGTTCATGGATAAAGAGAGTGGCCAACAGAACTGGGGGTTTTTTCAGTATCATTTATACATTCGAGAAGAGACATTGTATCTGTATGATTTTTTAACAAAGCGAAACTTCTTGTTGGCATAATCACAGATATCAATGCTTTTATGTACAGATTTATATAGATTTACAATAACAGAGTTTACATCCAATAGTTATTTTTATGCAAGCACCTGACAAACACTTTCTCTATTCCTAATATTGACATTTTTGAAATATTGATATTAGGAATATTGAATTTAACATTAAAATATTATGTGGAACATTCATGCATATATAAAAATTAAGACCTTCAAATTCATTGAAGTAGACAACTAGTTCTGGAATATTTCCTTGGGTTTGACTTTTATTATTTTGATTTGCCATTGCCACCTGTTTTTTTCTTCCCCCCTCAATTTATATAGATTGTGATGTATAATATTCTAGAGCAGAATTGACTGTTTAATTTTTTTAACAGTCTTAGTTGTTATATATAATGAATATAATTAATACAAAGATCACTGTAACTTTAAAATCATAGATGTAACCTTTAAAAATCTATTTAACCAATATACAATAAAGTATATTAATATTTTATTTGTATGAAATTAACTATCAATAATTAATATTGTTTAGGATTAATTAATATCTGAACATTGTATACATTTGGAATAATCAAATTATGAGGAAGAATCTCCAGCAGAAGAGCAAAACAATTTAATAGCCTTCATATGATAGAAATAGTATATAGCTCAAATTTCTCTAAGCTGCAATCTTATTATATAGTCACTGAACATGTAATTACACCATCTATTATTATAATTACTTTGTCCTCTGAAGACATCTGAAAATAATTAATAAAACTGAGGAAAATTACACTTTAAAAACTCATGTGTGGTACGTCAAGAGAAGGAAATCCTTCCTTTTAAATTTTTACACAATAATACGGCCTCCCCCCTTTTACTACAGGGGACGTTATAATCTTTTGAACAGTGTACTGGAAAATGTTCCTTTTTTTAACGAAGCTTTTTTTTACCTGTTTCTAAAGAAATTTTTTTACTTGTTGCAAATCATATTGGACTTACTGGTTTTGATACAAAATTGTCAGATCCATGAGGTTTTTAACTGTAATTCACAATAAATTTATTTGATTGGCATTAAAGGATTTGAGACATAGTTTCAGTCTTCAATCTGGCTGTGATATAATAATTTATATTTTCAAGTATCTTTTCCTACTGCTGAGGAACCCTAGAAATTAAATTCAGATCAACTGTAGAAAAAACTTTTTTCCAAACTATTTTTTTTCAAACTTTTTGTTCTCCATTGATTTACATTTATGCCACTTATGCTCTTCCTCATGACCATTAAAGTCTTTCTGGTGCTTTGTGAGGTCATTATTTTCCCACAACTGTATTTAATTACCCTATATTCCATACCATTCTTACAGCCATCTCCTCAAACATAAACACTTACTGACTACTAAACATATTTCAGATCTTTTTGGGAAACAGGGTGAAAAATTCAGGAACATTTTTACCAACAAAATCTTTGGGTTTTACTTTTTTTTTTTTTGCCCAGAGAACTCTTGGTTTTCTGTACAAAACCTCACAACAAGTTATATTAAGAGGTAGTCTGCATTCAACTCTTAATATTTCTGATGTTTAATTACCATTAAAGGATAAGAAATTCATATTTTTTCAACTGTCGCTTATCTCTCTCATTGGACTAACAGCATAAATTTTATCAGACATTTCAATATACAAAGGCACAGACCATGTGAAATAATATTAAAGGAAACCTGCCAAATATTGCTGTGGTAAGTGGTACTGAAATGTCATAGACTTCTATTGACCCCTATCATCTTCTATTCATTGGGTTACATTGTGCAATAACACTACCATTAACCAAGATGTGAGCTAGTTTGTGCAAAATTTATGTTCCAATAGTTGTAATAAAACAGGCACATATTTTTTGATCCAATGTACTTATATCTCATACATATGCCAAATGATTATAATAATATATATCAGTGATGGTCTTCACATAAATATAAATTTAGCTGCAACTTTGCTATATCATTAGCCATAAAAACTTCTAGAGCACTGAGGCAATACGAGCTACCAATGGACAAGCAATGCAGCAGTTTACCTTCAGGGGATAATTTCAGCAAATCATTATCAGATTTACTTTCATTAACTCAGTGAAGCAAAGATCAACAATCATCCTAGTCTCACTTTATTGAGAAGCATTATAACCCATGATAAAAGAACTTAGTTCATTCTTAAAGAAAACCTACAATGTGTATGCTAGAATGAATGCAACCTTATCGAGTTTCTTCCTAGCACAGCAGTGTCAGCATTTGCATTTGCAGAAGTTTTTCATTTAGAAATTCAAGATCAACCTTTTTACTGTGTTATTATGAGCTCACTTTGAACTTGCCACTTTTATGTAGCCTGTTACTAGTATGCAATTGTAAAATGTGTGAATTCGTATTTGCCATCCATAAATCATCCATCAAACAGAGAAACAAATGCACACTGTAAAAGGGAATGGAGACTTTACTGAAATTGATTACTGAATTTTCCTGATAAAGCATTCTAATGCCATTATTCAGGTATATCATTTTGTGATCTGGACTTTCCCAAAGCCAAATGAACTTTACTATTTATTTGTTCTGGCATGTGTTGAAGCAGTTATACAATCTCAGTGTACCATAACAAGAGTATATTGCAACTTTACTTATGCTAAAATATTTCATTAGAATTCTAGTCAATTATGTTGTATTCATGTCAAGTACTGTAAACTTTCAGACCAGACAATATAAGCAATACTAGTTTTGGTTTACGGTTGTGTTAGACCTTTCTGTAATCTCTTGACTAGGAACTTTATTCCATTGCAGGAACATCTATCTGATGATAGTTAGTGCCTGATTAGGGATTTATTCGTTTGGAACCGATTCGAGTGAAGGCAGGGAGAGGAAATCAAGATGCAATTTATCAGTCTGACAAGAAAAAGAGTGGACAAAGTACACAGCAAAGACAAATACGAAATAGATAAATAAAAGTGGAGAATATTGAGCTTGAATTATGCTAAGAAATCCTGCTCTGAATTTTGCAGATTGCAAATCTCTAACTTGTTCATGTTGTTTGAACACAAAAACTTAATCACTGCTCAATAGAGGTCACTGGATATTTGTACAGTTTTTTTCTTAATACATGGTCATTAATTCCATGAAAAGGCTACAACTACAATACAATATCACTCCATTAAGTCAAATTGCTAAGTCACTTACACTTTGTTTATCCCATGCCTGCTTATTAATTAAATATAAGACACACTCCTTTAACTCTTAGCAAAATGCCAGTGTAACTGACAAGAAACTGTAGTTTCATATCCAAATATGATTCTTATGAGTCATAAGTAGAAAATATAATTTACCCTCAGAATGTATCTTGAATAGAACATTTAAGTTTGTGGCAAAGGCAATGAGCTGATGACGGCAGCTACTTGCAGCTTCATGGATGGCACTGTGCTGCCATCTGAGAAGGGACAGTTCTTTCAGATGGAAGTCACAGAGTTTGGGAATAGTCAGGCTCCCACCACTGGTGGCTCTCCAACTTATTCAGACACATATGGCCTTGCTGACATGCAGGAAACTGGGCTACATGACCTCTTGAGGTCATTTTCCCTCCCATCTGTGTATGATTTTTAAGATGGGCACAACATGTTGAAGTGGTAAATGTTGCTCAAGATTTTTTCTACAGTATACTTCTGATTGTAAACTTCCCAAATGTAAGTAGAGTTGGAAAAAATTTTTATTCTTTTCAGTATCACAGAAAAAAGTGACTGAATTAGAAAATTATACTGCTAGACAGATGATTGGTAGCATAACACCAGCCTGTCATGTCTATTAATTCACTGTCAGACTTTAAACACTTGTTCATCCTGATCAGGTCCTCATCCAATTTTGTGTACCGCTACTTTGATGTGTCTTCCTTAAGTGGTGAAACTGTCTTTATCCTCAAATGACTGGCTTTAACAGATACTGAGCCCACATGTTGTCGCGGGTCTGCAGAGCAATTTCTGTGAGGAGTGACCGGGGCTGCCCCATGATGGACACAGCTGGTTCCACCTGCCTCCAACTCACTCAGCGCAGGGCAGGGCTGAGCCCCACAGCCACTGTGGCGGCGCCTCAGGGAAAGCCTGGCTAAGAGCAGAGTGCTGCTCAGCAGCCAGGACTGAGGGGAGAAGGGTGGGAAACAGCCCTGTGAGGGAGAGAGGATGAGGTGCTCCTGGTGCCCCTGCAGGGATCTCCTGCAGCCCACGGAGACACCATGGTGAAGGAGCTGCAGCTTGTGGAGGACTCCACATTGAAGCAGATAGATAAGTCATGTAGGAACACTAGACCATGGAGAGATTACACTGGAGCAGGTTTATCTTGAAGGACTGAATCTTATGGACATGACTCACACAAGAGCAGCAGAAAACTGAGAGGCAGAGAGAAGCTGTCATGGACTGCTCACAATCCCATATTCACCACCCCCTGTACTGCTCAAGGGTGGGGAGCTAAAGAAGATCAAGATGAGGAAGTGAAGTTGATACTGGGAAAAGAGAGGAAGAAGGAAGGTGGTGTTTTAATTTTTATTTGTTTCTCAACACTTATATCTATTTTAATTGCAACAAATAAAATTATTTTTCCCTAAGTCGAGTCTGTTCTGCCCATGGAGGTAATGGCAAGTGAGTGAAGTTGGATATTACTGACACTGTGGTATCAATACGCAATGAGCAGAGCAGTAAGTCTCAAAGTAATCAGTGGGACAGTATTTGCCATTTAGCAGCAGCTAGGCAACTGTTTTGCTGGACGCAGCCTGATTCCCGAAGGGTCATATCAATGTTCATGACTCATGATCCCTAGTGCTTGCTTCCAAGCATCTTTCTTTGCTGAGACACATCTAAGCAAGGCATGTGGCTTGATGGACACTGTGAAGGCAACTCCACACCACTGCCCAAATGTTACCCTCTCAAGTGAGAACCTTAAAAAAATGTAGGACCCAGACAAAATGTCTGGAGGCAGCTGAGAGCCAGGCACATCCTTACTTCTGTGTACAGCTGGGAAGTGGCAGGATTGCTCCACTCATCCTTGAAAGATAAGTGCATTCACTCATCGACATGCCTGAGCTAACAAATCCTGCAGGATTAGAGCTGTTTCAGAATAAAGGCTGACTGCAGGTCAGCATGGATAAACCATCTAGATATAAGTGAAGACTCTTTAGAAGTATGCTGTGACTTTAATTTATTTTTATTTAAATGTGAATCTTATCATCATGTTAATGAATAGACATTGACTCTCTTCAAAGTGCTCTGTACTCACAATCATTTCCTTAATAGTAGATACTGTTTCAGCGACATTCTAGGTACAGCTGGAGGGTAGAGACAACAAATGCTGTGTGAAATTCATCCAGGGAGTGAGACAGACACAGTGCCTGAGCAAGAATGAGAAACAGTGTAGGTGGGAATGAAATAAAAGGTGGGAAGAGAGTAAAATGAAAAAATAAGAAGGAAAGCATGTCATGTCAAATTTATGAAATGCATGAAATTGAGTAAATATGATCATCTTCCTCTGAATCAAAGGCAGTTGGTTCTTGGCTACTTTTCTCCCCTAGACAAACTATTTATGTGGTGGTTACTGTGTGTTTAGAGCCAGTTGTCCTGCTTGCTTTTTTTTTTTTTTTTTTTAATAAGGCTCTGATACTCTGTCTTCAAACATCAATAAAAAGGTTTACTACATGTCACTATCCGACTGTATAATTTTTTTAAAACGCAGATGGGGACCTTGCAAGTATTTATAGGAAATAAGGATTTAACGATCAGCTATGTTGCACTGGGCCTTGGAAACTTTCTATATTTCTCATAAACCTAAAAAGCTAACAATATTGACAGAATTGTAGCTGATGTTAAGGCACCAGAAAGCCTTGGCTGCAAATTGAGGATTTAGCCTTATGTAGTCGACAAAAGTTTTAAAAGCATAATTTTCCTTAGCTGCTGTAAGTAATGTATTGTAGGCTGAATACAGTATTAATTGTGCTGATAGTACAGAGCTCAAGAAAGTGCATATATCATATTGTTTTAGGCATCCTGTGATCCTGTTTTCTCAATTCCAGCACATTTGAAATGCAAACTTGTCTTTGGGCTATTTAGAGTAAATTAATTTGGAAAAGTATTTGAGGGTAAAAATAACTTTGAAAAAACATAAATGTACATATGGTTGACAAAATAACTCTTCATTCTGATGAATAATATTTCCGTAGTTTATAAATAAATCAATTCAACTTCTTAACATTCTCAGCTCAGAAGCTACTCCAGAATTTGACAGTTTGATTTTAAGCTGAAGTGCAGAAAAATAGACCATTTGTGAAGGTCACTGAGAATTCATCCAAGAGATTAAGCATTATAAATTATCTAGCAATGTTTCAGATATTCATGTATTTATAAATGGTCATCATAAGTCTCATAATATGGTTTTAAAATATTTTCTGAAGAGATAAGATGAACAAGGGACTTAAAGTTTATGATAAAGTATATAGCCAGCAAGTTTATATGTGCAAAGACATTAATATCAACAGATTTAGAAACAGAGATATTAAATGCCAATGTAAAATTATTTTCTTGTTGCTTCATCAGTAATTGGTACATTTTCCTTTTGCAGATGTCATCTAAGTTTTTTATGACATATAGCTTTTTTCCTTTTTTTCTTTTTAATAATACAGAAAAACATGTTTTCTATTATATAAACACAGTAATTAATGTTACAGCATGTTATAGAACACATTAAGAGCTTCAGTTTTCCGTATCCTATTTCTATGTGTGCAAATGTGTAGGATGTCTTCCAGAATTACCATACTCGTATATGGTGTCCTAAAAACTGTGTGCTTTGGGTTTCTCTGATAATATCAGGCATTTGTCATGCAGAGAGTAAGTGAAGATCAAGATATGTCCCTTCTGACAAATCATTAAAAGAGGGTGGAATTTTGCCATAGGACCAAGGTAATATCTTCTAAGGAATCTTAATGTGACACATTCTAAAGGTAATGCTGGATGTTGCAGCATTTTGGAAGGCTACAGCATCCATAAAAACATTCTGAAGAAAAGACAAAATGTAGAATGACTCAGCTGTGTTTATAAATCCTAAATTCTCCTGAGTAATTCAAGATCCATTTGACTTATGCTTGACTCTGGATACATACAGATATGTCACGTCTTAATACCAGGCTGACAGCACAGAGTTTTCTTTTTAACAAGTTCCATTACAATACCGAAAATAAAAATAATTTTAAAACTATTATGATGGCAAAGCTTAGAACTAGAATCAAAATAGATTTCTTCAAGCTAGTCTACTTATATCACAGCATTTTAATGAATAAAAAAGCAAAGAAAACAATTAGGCCTTAAAGAACCATGTTTCCTTATCTCAGGAAATTGTGAAGAGGGAGAAGATAGATCTCTTGCTTAATTTAATAGTCTGAAAGTTTGCTGACTATAGCTAGAACTGTAAAAGGTAAATTCAGATGAAAAAATATTCTACCTATCATAAACACTTATTTTTAAATGGGATGAACTTGTGTTCTTGTATGATAACCACAGAAGTTATCATATGAAGTAGTAACCTGGTCATCCAACTTCAGCATTAATCAGGTACCTCATCTATCCCTAATATACCTTATACACCTAACTTACCTGACTAATCTAAGCCTAAGTGCCCTAAAATCATGTCCTTCAAAACCATAACAAACAGCCTTATTTATGGTAAACGAAGTCTTCACACAGCTGTGGTCTCCCAGGGCACATGAGGAGAAGGAAGGTGTCACAGTGTATTAGATTTTTGTAGAAAACTGCATACTCAAATATTGTTTAAGAAAAAGGAATGGAAATCAAAAGTGTATGTCACCTTTCTATAAATTCCTCTCCATTAAGTTCTTCGTGATTTGATGGATTCAATAATTGGCTTAGGACACTTTAGATGTTGGGATACAGAGGTTTCTACTATTTCTCCTATTTGCCTCTTAAAAAGACTCAAGTAAACCATAAAAAAAAATCTACCAATAATTGAAGAGATTGTTTTCTTTTACTGTATTAACATATGATGATCTAAAAATAAAGCTCAAATGTATCATTATGAATGTACAATTTTACATTAGTGAAATCAATTCATATGATCGGACAACTACATTCTGCAAGAGTTTCCAATCTCATGAATTTTAGAGCTGTCAGTTACTGGAGGAAACAGGAAAAATAAAACAACATAATAAGCTACCTGAAATTTCCACATTTGTTATATAGCATACACATACACAGTGAGTTTCAAAGTTACTAATTAAAGTGCAACATAAAAAGTTATAGTTAAGACGTACTGAGTGTAGGCTTTCTTCATAGCAGAATGATCCATTTTTCCTTGGCATGCAAGTAAGTTAATACATTATTGAAAAATCAATCTAAGCTGTTTTGGATCCATAAATAATTAAATGCACTGATTCAAAATTCCATCTTTTTACTTATAAATTGCAGCTGACTTTTTATGTAATGTAAGACCCTACATGTTATTTGCTTGTTAATATTCCTTTAATTGCCAAATATCAAAGAAATAGAGAGGAGAAAAGCAAAGGGAGAGGGGGAAAAGAAGAGAGTAAGACAGAAAAGAAACTTTAGATGGTTTTCAGCCATGTATTGCTGGCATTTCCAATGAAAATTTAACAAATCTCATGAGGTTCCTTATAATTCCTGGTGGAATCAGTGTCTTGGGAATCTCATCTATGTTGAAGAGCACAGAAATCCTGGTATGGAGGCTGCTGGGGCAGGCAAAACTTGCAGCTGTGTGGTTTTCAAATTAACCACTGTAGAGTTTTGTACACTGAATATAAAATCCAGAAGAGTAAGGTTTCTACTGAGACTATAATAAAATACTTCACAGTTTACAGATACAGAAAGGCCTATAGAAATATTCAATTGATAATGTTCTGTCAAAGCATTTTTCCTTTCTGGTGCTTAATTTAAAAATAAATAAATAAATAAAAGACAATGGCTTTCTATGAGTAGATTAGGTCATTAGCATAAGTCTTATTCCACCTGTTACATATGTGTTTGGGACCAATACGTATGCCAAAATAACCATAGCAATAAATTAATCTGGATGCCGAATTTAACCCAAACATGACTGTGTACTCCTCAATTTGAAAATAAAAGAGATAATGCAATTTTTTTTAAAATGATCTAAAATCAGAGGGAAAATTAATGTTAGGAATACAAAACGTGTTTGTGATTATGCTACAAAAACCACAAGGAGTTGGTTTATATTCATCCTGTTACAATGCATAGAAACAATGCACACAATATTTCATATCAATCTAATTAACAAGGAATTAAAAAAATAATTTCCTCCTTACTGGGTGAAGTCATTTAAAAGCTGAATAGCATAAGTTCCTTCCAGCCTTCTGAATCTCTCTGCAACAGTATTCCATCTATACATTTTGGGACTATGAACTTGACTAGAAAATTCATTGAAATTCAATTCACTATGTTTCCTTCATCTTTCCTGGTATTTGACTATGCGCTGAAGGGACAAGATCCAGCATCTTCTATAAATCGGAAAACTAAGAATCTGCTTTTATTTTTTTTCCTTCCTTTAAAACATGAGACTTTTGTTGAAAATCAATAAATCTACAAGATTAAATGTTTCAGAAAACAAAACCTGAAATTTTGTAGGTCAATGCTGGTTGTTTTTCCAGAAAGAAAAAAACAACCCTCCCTTCTTCCCCCAAAACCCATACCAAATGAAACAAAAACCCCACACATCCACAATGTTTGTTATTGGATGACTGAAATTATAGGGAAAAAACAAACCAAAAAAAATTGGTTATTGGCAGACACTGAAATGAAAAAAAGCTCTTGTCTTCATGAAATCACTTAATAGAAAAACAATACTTTCCCAGGCAATTCCAATTAAAAATGATACCTGCTCAGTATCTCTTGTCCCTTCCTGTCCTCTTGGACTTGTCTTGGCAGTGAAGTGAAAACACTATGCTCTTCCATCACACAAGATACCGCTGACAATACATACACCAGGAAAAGTAATTGGCATATTTATGATTAAACTGTTGACAATTTTGGGTTTTGTTCACTGCACTGTAAAAAATAAACAACTCTCCCAAGGCCAAGAGAAATACAAGACTGTAAAACTAAAATGAGCATTTTTATACAGTAAACCCTGATTTTCAATTTTTTTAATAAAAATATTACTGTCTAGCACAATACTTTCCATCACAATATAAAAATTCCAGTCTCATTTGAATGGGGTATGATTTAACAATAAAATTTGATATTCTGAAAAGGGCCAAGACTGTACATACTTAGATTACTGCATAGCTGTATTGATTGAAGACAATTTCTTAATAAAAACATCACTTTCAGAACAACAAAAATATTTAATGATGTCACTGAAAAAAATCTGTGGGAAGACAGAAAATAAAAGAGAAATAGAACAGAGACAAAAGATTTATGCAAGCTGAAGAGAAATAATTCTGACAATTTCTTATCTTAATGAAAGCAAACATTAAGACTTGGATTTTTTATTTTTTATTGACCACAGAAGAGAGGGGGTTTTAAAACAGATTGGTAGGTGCAAAAACCAAACAAACAAACAAAAAGAACAGTCTTCCATAAGATTTTCCTGAATACAATTATACAGTAGTCATTAGCTGAAGCAAAACATAACTAAATCTTAAATAAAGTTTAAAGAGAGGAGCATACCTGCCTCCAGTGTTAATGCTTCAGGAAGAAAGGAAGAAAAAAACATCTCTTGCACTAAACACATATTCTGTTAGTGCTGCCAGATATTTTTCAATATTAATCTTTTTGAGGTAATATGCAACAAAGCTTCTACGAATAAAAATACCATGTTTGCGTACTAAGGCAGCCTCAAGGATTTCTTATACTCAACATAGATTAAATTCTTGTATTCAGCACAATCTGTTGTTCTCCTTCCAGAGCTGTCTGTACTAGTTCTAGTGATGTTCTAGAATAAGTCCTTTGATATTATGAAAATATGTCAAAATCAGCAAGTAGAACTAGCACTTTAAGAATGTAACACATTGACAATATACGACAATGACAATATACTACAATGACACTATTGACAATAATAATATAATGAAATATTACCATGGTTGAGATTTAAACATATGCCTGTTAATATACACTGATCTTGATACATGTAATATGAAATTTTGTCCTCAGATATTTTTGGGAAGGAGTTTTGCTATTTTCAGCCATTGAAAGGATCAGGTATTAAGTAACAAATATTCATTAAAGATATCTACCATTACTACAATATAGATATGATGTTGGTAATTTACTTATGTCTAGAAATAACAGAGAAAATTTGCTTTACTTTTCATTTATAGTTCCATTAGAATCAGAATATATCAAAAGTGAATGGACATCTTCCTTAAGAAGGGGAAATGGGGGAGTGATGCTGTGTGGTTATACCTTCCGAGTAGTTCTCTGTTGGTGCTAGAAAGAGTTCTCTAAATACTCCCTCCTTATAAAAAAAGTGCACCAGATCCCTCCTGGCTATGAACATGAACATGTATCCTGGAAGCAGCAGGTTTATTGTTTCTCCAAATTTCAGGGATCAAGCACCAACAGAGATCATCCTGAATCCCACATATGGCTACCTCTTATGTTCCTGCTCCTTCCTCCTGAGCTCCACCATCTCATAATCATCAACATTTCCCATTTCTGCCATTTCTTCTGTTGCTGTCTTGTTTTTCTACGCAATGTTCAAGGTTGGCCAGCTTCTGCACATGTATTACTCCCGTTTACTTTTTGTAATTTGTATCGGGTTTGCAGACAGTTTTGGCAGCAGATGAGCCACAGCAGTCATTTCTGTGAGAAGCTGCTAGAAGCTTCCCCTGTGTCGAACAGAGCAAATTCCAGCCAGGTCCAAGACAGAACCACCACTAGCCAAACCTGATCTCACCAGTGATGATGGCAGCACCTATAGGACAATATAAATAAGAGGGGGGAAAATTCTGCTGCACAACAGCAGCCAGGAGAGAGGAGTGAGAGAAACAACTCTGCAGACACCAAGGTCAGTGACGAAAGAGGGGGAGGAGATGCACCATGTGCCACAGTAGAAATTACCCTGTAGCCCCTGAAGACCGTGGTGAGACATACTGTCCCCTTGCAGACATTAACCTGCAGCCCATGTGGACCCCATGCCAGAGCAGGTGTATGCACCCAAAGAAGCCTCTGACCCTGCACAATGTTGGAGCAGGCAGGACATGTGACCCTGTGGGGAACCCACACTGCAGCAGTCTCTTGCTGAAGGGCCGCACCCTGTGGAAGGGAGTAGTTCAGGTAGAACTGCACCCCATGGGAAGGCCTCACATGGGAGAAGTTCCTGGAGGACTGTCTCCTGTGGGCAGGACCCCAGACTGAAGCAGAACAAGAATGTGAAGAGTCCTCCCCCTAAGAAGGAAGGAATGGCAGAGACAACACATGATGAACAGACAACCACCCCCACTCCCTGTTTCCCTGTGCTGCTGGATGAGAACAGGTAGAGAATGCAGGATTAGTTAAACCCAGGAAGAGGTGGGGAGTGAGGTGAAGTGTTCTGAGATTTGTGTTTATTTCTCATTATTCTCTATGGTTTGTTTGGTAATAAATCCGATTTTTTAATTATATTTTTTCTTCTTGAGTCTCTTGTCTGTGATGGTAATTGGTAAGTGATCTCTCCCTGTCCTTATCTCAACCCATGAGACTCATTACATTATCTCTCCCCTATGCAGCTCAGGAGGGGAGTGTTAGAGCATCTTTGGTGGGCGTCTGACCTCTAGCCAGGTTCAACCTACCACATAATGCTATACAATTTTTCATGTTGTTACCTTGCTAGTGTAGCTAATGGCCAAGTTTTTTCTTCTGCGCTCATTCCCTAACATTTCCCTTCTCACCGATAGTATGGAAGCAGCTGTGCCATTCCACTTTGCTGACACAAAGTCCACGTGCACCTCCCATTGTATGTCCTCTATGCTCTCTGTCTTCATAGGGGTGAGAGGTTGTCTATATTGGGCATTACTCATGAGAATGATGACTAGCAAAGTAATTTCTTTTCCCCTATGATATAATTGTGCCCCTTTGAAAGTACAGCATACCCACAACAAAATGAAATCAGTAACACCTAAGTAGGGAATATAGTACTTGTAGAAACATCAGTTTCTTTGGCTTTGATAGTACACACAACAGTTTTAGCATATTGCTATTTTTTTTAGACATTTGCTATTCTCTCCTATCCAAATTCACCGAAGTGCACTACACACGATTTCAATAATTATTTGCTCTGAGTAGAACTTAGCAGAAATTAAAGCCTAGGGCCTCATTGTGCTAGGTCCTGCACACATGTGGGATGAAAAGATTGCCTCTTCAGCAGAGAGCTTATCATCTAAATTGTTAGAAAGTGTGCACTATTACAGAGATGATTCAAGCTATTTGATCAAAAAGCTAGGATTTTCAAAGGCAGATAAGAAATTCCTGTTTCTGCTCAACAGCATAAAGTATTCATGAGATTTCTTGCTTTACTCTCATTTCATCACTCATATAAACCACTGCCATACAGCCATCCTAGACAGACTAAAAATTACACTCTTGAACAATTAATAAGTACTAAAGAAAACTTTCAAAGATAAGTTTTCATTCAGCCAGTCTTCTGAATATAAATTTTAAATACTAACGCTAAAACTGAAAAATGATTTTTTGCTTCTGTAAGGCATATTGCCTAAGAAGACAATATAACATAACTAAGAACCCTTCTGAAACACCTTGCCATTTGGGAGAATTTCCTGACTCTATAGAATCCATGAGAGATCTGAGATTAACTCAAGCCCAGACCTGAGTTTAAATTTTGACTACTGTGGCTACAACAGTTTTGTGACGGTTTAACCCATCTCTCTGGTGCCTGCAGTGCCTCCTCCCTTCCCCTTCTTCACATACATTGGTGTCTGAAAAGTCTCTTACATCTTCTCAGTTCATTCTCTGGTGGCAAAAAGTGGCTGCTTTGGCAGAGGTTAAATCCCCTTGCATTCCAACTGATCTCAGATTGCTCTGAGTGGCTGGGGACATCTGGTCTTAATTCCTGAGTGAGGTTCAGCTACGTGTTTTATCATGACCAGGTCTTCGCGTTTCTTGGGGAAAGAATTAAGATTCAAAATGGAGTTAAGTGTCAAGTCACTTTATTTGGCCCACAACAAACATTCAGGAGAAGGGGGGAAGAAAGAGGGAAAAGAGTGGAAAAAAGAGAGACAGAGGTTGCAATACCTATCATCACGGATCTGTGGTGTCCTGTCAGTCCCATGTCTTCAGGTCTGGTGATGGAATGTTCCTTCCACCCTTTTATGGAGTTGTCTTATTGCATAGTCAATAGGTCCTTGGCATAGCCACACTTTCCACACAGGAGTGGGATGCATGCCCCCTCAAGAAGGCCTGAGCCCACTCACAATTTGCCCTTCCATTGATCCAGGGACTGGGTGCATGCACAGAGGAGTTGGACTACATACTTTGAGATAAGCCACTTTGAGATGAATAAGACGTGTATCGGTTCCTTACAGGTGGAATTGTTGCACGGGTGTCGTGGAGATGATGATGATTTAGAGAGAGAAAAGAGGGGAGTATAGAGTACCCCCTTAATGGAGTATCATCACAATATACAGTCCCATCACATTGTGATGCACTTGACCATGGATCCAGCACTATTGGTATTCAGGCTGAATTTTAATAGAGTCAAAGCAAATACTTTACTGTAAATATGTCTGGAATTCAGCACAGTTTTATAATCTGAACTTGCTATCTGTAAACTTCAGAACTTATTCTACAAAGATACATGCATACCATAATTTTAGAACTAATCAGCAAAGTTAAGTATGTTTTGTCTTATCTGGAGTTGTGTACAAAACGTTTTAGAAGTGTTGTTAAAAATGCATAATAAAAATGCAGCTGTTTGTCCGGTTGAGACACCCAAACCTAAAAGAACATAAAGAAACAGTTATCTGATAAATTATTTAGGCAAGTGTTCTCATTTTTATGGCACTTCTTCAATATACTTCAGAAGTCCCAAGTTACAAAAGCTTAAATTCAGCTCAGTATTGATTTTCAGCTGATAAGCCTCTTTCGATCTTCAGTAAATTAAAACTGTAAATTGTGGCTGCACAGTTACATACTATATTTTACTTTCTGGAATGCTCTAAAGGACATTTCCTTGTATGAAAAGGGGAAAAAAGAAATAGTCCTTCCCAATAAATTCTCGTAAGAATGCTTAATCATAGAAAATTTTTTTCTTCATTTATTTAAAAACAATGTCTGTATTTGTAATTATTAAATGGATGTGGTGGTTTCGCCCTGGCTGGAGGCCAGACACCCACCAAAGTCAATCTAACCCTTTTCAGCTGCACAGGGGAGAAAATATATATTGAGAGGCTTAGAACAGGGAGAGATCATTCTGCAATTAGCATCATGGGCAAAACAGACTCAACACAGAAGAAATCAAAGAAAACCCTCTAATTTCTTACACTGCACTGCACACCCAGTGAAACCAGAGTTGGGTAATGAGAAGTGTGATCAGATCTTAAAGCACCTCCCCCTAGTCCTCCCTTCTTAGCGGACTTCACTTCAGTCATGATTTCATTCCCTTCTTCCCCCCCATTGTGGCACAGGGAGGGGCAGGGAATGGGGGAAATGGAGTTCTTGGTCAGTTCCTCACGAGCAATTTTCTTTCTTAGTTGGGGAGGGGGCATTCCTCACACCTTTCTCCTGCTCCAGCATGGGGTCCCACCCATGGGAGACAGTCCTCCATGAACTCCAGCATGAATCCTTCCCCACAGGGCTTCAGCTCTTCACCAACTGCCCCAGAGTGGGTCACTTCTATGGGGCGCAGTCATAAATCATAGAATGTGTCTCAGTCACATAAATCATAGAATGTCTACTCCAGCCTGGGCCCCCACAGGGTCACAAGCACCCCTCACCCCAGCAAACCTGCCCCAGCATGGATCTCTCTCTCACCTCAGTGTCTCTGTCTCTCTCCATGGGCTGCAAGTGCTGGCAAGGGCTTGCTTGAACGCGGATCACAGTGTCTTCTGTATGTCTCCACATGCTTCAGTGTGGCACCTCTCCATGGGCTGCAGGTGGGGTCTGTGCTCCCTGTCATTTTCCATGGGCTGCAGGGTACACTTGCTCCACCATGAGTTTCTCCATGGGCTTCAGGGGCATCTTTCTCTCCAGCACCTGAGGCGCCTCTTTCCCCCACCTCTGCACTGGCCTTGATGTCTGCATAGTTTCTTTCATCTTATCACTCCCTCCTCTGATGGCAAACAGCAGCTGCAAGCAATTTTTTTTTTTTCTCCTAAATGTGATTCCCAGAGGCGCTGTGACCATCACTGATGGACTCAGTCTTGGTCAGCAGTAGGTCCTGCCTTGAGCCGGCTGACATTTGCTCTGTTGGGCCTGCAGAGAGCTTCTGGCTGCTTCATGCAGAAGCCACCCCTGCAGCCTCCCCGCCTCCAGTAGAACCCAGCCACGCAATACTACAAGGCTAGATTTTGGGGTGTTTTTTTCAAAGTTTTAATCCCAATTGTCTCTTCTCCCACAATGTTCTAATTTTCCTAAAACCCATTATGAGTACAAGCCTATTCACCTAACTGTAATTTGACTCTAAAGGATTATTGAGTATCTCAAACTAAAGGATACTAAAATTAAACAACATCCAGAAAAAAAGCCACACAGGATTTTGGAGGCAACGGGAGTCTCATCTGCATGTATACACATGCAGCAAACTTTACAAGTTGCTCCCTACACTAAAAATAGATTTATTTATCATGTAGGATTTTGATGTCAAAATAACAGCTAGGAAATCATACTTTATTTATTTATGGAACATAAGATTTCAAGATAGAAGGTGAGAAATAAATGTGAGACATCTTAGTGAGAGGAGGTGGTGGTAAAATAAGATGGTGGTTGTAGAATTGAGGCACTTCTGAGACCAAGACATATTTTTTCTGTAGTGGAAGACTCACTATGCAAAGCACAAGTAAGCGTCCCTGTTCAACAACACTTGGCAGACAAAAGGAAGATGATCAACCATGAATACTTTATCAGAGACATAAGCCTATATGACATACACTGTAAAACATGAGATGTAATGAAGAGACTGAAGGTCTCATCCTCCTTTCACAGGCACAGATCAGGATCAAAATCACATCACAAGTGCAAACTAACCTTCAGTGCTTCACTGCCCAAGCAGAGTGAGTGCACTGGGGAAGAGGTCCCACAACCACACAGGGTGATGTTTGCTATGTGGATTGCAACTCTAACAACTGCAGCAGCAGAGTGAGAAAGTCCATCTTTGAGACTGATATGTGGCAGTGTGGGAGGCCCTTCCAGCATGATAATGATGGGCACAGCATTAGGTCATAGCTTAGCATGTGGTCATATTGTGATCTGAAGCATATACAGACAAGTTGGAGCCTACTGTTGGAGGATGTGCTGAAGGCCATGCCAGTCTGTCGTTGCTGTTTGTTGTGCCAGGGCTGGAAAGCTGAAGATAATCTCCATACTTCATGGCAGAGGGGGTTGATGGGCAAGCATAGATTTTTGCTTTGTGGTTTTCAATGTTAAAAAACAATGCAGCAAATCAGAGATGAAGGGAAATATTTTCCGTGTCTAGAAAACACAACAGTTAATAAATTAGGGCATCTAATTTAGGTAAAGATGAGGAAGCCAATGATTCATCTTAGAAGAAAATGGCCTTATGTAATGACCTTGAAATACCTGGATGTATTTATTTCCTGGAAGTTTTTATAACAATAAGATCAATGGAAGAATCAGAATTAGGGTTTCCCAAAGGGGTCTTGAAGAGATTCCTGTATGATATCCAAAATCTTGTGTTTGTTTATGAGTGAAGAATCTATGCAATTTAGCTCCCTATTTATCCTAAAAATTATTTTACACCTAAGTAAGAGATCTTGGACTGAAGAGTTTTATAACCTATAAAGCTCAAACATTAATTGGCATGAAAATGTAAATTATACTGTTTATTACATTATCTAGACATGTACATTTGATGCAGTGATCATTTAGCAATTAGTCATCTTACCAGGATTTTAATCTGTTGCTTGCTACTAGCTGAGATCTCTTATAAAGGGATTTTCTCCCTTGTTGTTCTATTAATGCAACTTTTTCCTTAGAAATTCAAAATTAAATTTTTATGGAAAAAATGCATAAGTATTATTATGAAAATAAACCAGAAATTATTACATATAGAATCATAGAATCTCCTGGGTTGGAAGAGACCCTTTAGGTCATCGAACCTAACCCTACCTAGTCCACCTCTAGATCATGTGCTTAAGCAATTAATCTACATGCCTTTTAAATACCTCCAGGGATGGTGACTCCACCACCTCCCTGGGCAGCCTGTTTCCAATGCCTGACAACCCTTTCAGTAAAGGGAGTCAGGCACCTCGAGGATTCTGAGAGTTCTCCAAATGAATTGAAATAGTAGCAGCTTACATGATGAGGCCCTCACTGCAAAACCTAATGAGTTTTTCATTAGATGCACTTCAGTGGCCTGATGGAGTGCATCTCCTCTGACTGCCAAAGGAGTACAGGTTACTAGTTGCATCACAAACCTGCCCACTTAGCTACATGAACCTTAGCTACATGAACCTAGCATGGACATTGAGCAACATCTGGATTTTGGTGGAGGTGTCTAATTCCTCTCCCCTTTTCAAATCTAATGAAAAATTAGTTGTTGGTATAAATTTGCAACTTTGCTACTGAGAAGGGAAATGTCAGGATAGAATATATGCATCTACCACACCTCTTACGTTAAAGCTCATGCATAATCTTTGCTATGTTGCTATGAAATTTTTCATAAAATGACTGGGAAACAAAATAACTGAAGATTCTGGGAATAACCTTTATTTTTGTTTGAATATTGTCATAGAATTTAACTCTGACTCTTTTTTTGGAGATAATTTACAAGCTATATTTGTGACTTTTGTTATTGCTTTAAATTTATTTTTCGATTCAAGCTATACTTCTTGCTATGTGTTCAGTTTTAAACAAGTCAATAGAACCATACTAATTGTTATGATCAAATTTCTGCAACGGAAATTATTTTGTGCAGTTTGTTTTAAATATTCTTTTATAGAAATAGCGTATCACTGGTGTCATTAAATATAACAGTTTAAGAGTCTTTACTATGCCAGCTTCTCTTTTGATGTGATGACCTTGCAATAATCTTTCATAATGCATTTGCAAAAAGAATTCCTTTATTTTTTCATAATTCTGTGGCCCTTCTCTTTCTGACATTCCATTTAGTCACTCAGCCAGCTTCTTTATGTTCCAGTTAACTTGAAAAACACGTAATGAAAATACGTATTTTGCAACCAGATTTTCTAATGTTGCTCAAACTTGAGATGAATTTCATTTCCTGCAAAATTTTATTTTAAGGCTAAGTCTTTGACCAAGAGTCATCCCTAGCTTGCATATACTCAGCCAAGGGTTACCTCTGTAGGTAGCATTATTGATGCTGCAGCTGTAACATAACAATCCTAGCTGCGTGGCTTGGAACAGGGGGCCCCTGTCTCTATCCCAAGGCCGCAAGGAGATAAAGTGAAACTGTAAACAGGAGAAATGGCCGAAAGCCCAAATAAGACAGCATTCCTGTAAGAGCAGGGACATTGCGTGCAGGATGGGAACTAGGGGTGGAGTTGACAGTTATGAAGATAACCAATTATGAGCTTGCCTTTTGCACTATGCATGAGCTAATTATTGTACACTATATAAGGCAAAGGTAACAGACAATAAACGAAGTTTGCTGATCACTCATATTGAGTGTGTCCCTGTCTTTCCTTGGTTCACAACATACCTCTTTATACTTCTCTAGGCAAATAGAATTGTAGACATTGCCCAAGGCCTTCAAAATTGACTGTAACAAATTTAGATGTGTTATACTGGTTATCCACTTGACTCAACATCTTTAAACATTTATATATGGTTTCTCTGCTTGTTCTTTCTAACTTCAAGCTATCCATGAAACTGCCTTTGACAGCTACCTCTGCACTGCCCATTTTAGTAACATCATACAGAAGTGACAAGGCTAGTACAGATCTGTTATCAGATTAGTCGTGCTTTTGGGTTTAGCCAATATTTTAGCTAATCAAATCCTTCCCTCCATAATCAGGACTTAAACACATCTGTTGAATCTTAGTAGACTTAGTGTGCATGAAAAAAAAAGGAAAGGATGACGGAGAGACTTTATCCTGTACAAATGTAGCTGCAAGAAATGCAGACATCTGCATTTTGAGTGAGAAAAAGAGAGAAAGAATAGCACTGCTAGAGACATTCACAGTGAAGTTTATGTGGAGATATTGCAATCTTTTTTCCCTTCAGTGCTTATTCTTGGAAATAAAAGTCCTGTTCTGGAATTGGAACTTTTTTTTTCCCTAAGAAAATGAGCTATATTTATATTTTTAATCTTTATACAGAAATGAGGGTGGGTTTTGGGTTTTTTCTTCAGTTTACAGATTTATTTTATCTATATTTTGCCATGAATCCTAATGTTTTTCCTCACTACTTTATCATCTCAAAAGTGAAAAGCATTCTTGAAATGTCTGATGCTCCAGAAACACTGCTAGGAAATTTGCTGTTAATTTTACTAGGAAAAGGCTTACAAACTTTGGGATAAATTACAGAAAATTAGTGGATGGGTGAATGAATGGATAGATTGATGGAAGGGTAGACAGAATGCTGCAATGTTCTTAATTTGTTTAGCTTCACAAAAGCTATAATCAATTTATACAACCTGAAGTTGTGTGTCTGGTTATGTGGGGATTTTTTGTTTGTTTGTTTATTTTTTTTTTCTTAGTTCCATTCTAGTATGTTAGGTTTACCACATGCATAATAAGTAAATAGAAAGCAACAGCTAGATCCCTGACCATGTACAAATGCAGAAATGAGAATGACTTTAGAAAAGATAAAACAAGTGAGTTACATTTCCCACTGCTGCTACTGCAAGCATCTTGACTGAGAGCTGACACTGGGGCAGATACACAAATGCTATCTCAGAGAACATATTGTGAGCCAATTTAAAACAGTTCCTTACTATTTTTGACTTGCATCTCCTCAATAGTGTCATTAGCTTTAAAGTTTCAGCCTCTGCACACAGCAGTGGTATCATTTACAACTGCTGCTTCTGCTATTGACTGATGAAATTAAAATGCTCTTAAAAGCACTGCAGAGAACAGATTTGCAGAATGTTGATTGTGGATTGACATTACCATGAGAAACAGTATTGATTTGTCATATTAATTTATGGGGCTATTTCCATGACAAATTTTTACTGTTACTTGAGTGAAAGATGTGAGAAGGAAAATCCTCAAATGCGATTCACTTCAAAGACTACAACTCCTCAGGTGGGTCCAGGAAGCAATAGATTTGTTTGGACTTGGGTTTGAGGATGGTTTTTTTGGCTGTTTAAGTTTGGGGGTTTATGCCCACATTTGAGTCAGAAAACTTGCTCCTGTATCTAGAATTGCGAGTTTCTCATTCTGCAAATATTTGAGGGTAGGAGAATGGTTATTTCTTAACCTTTCTGGACATATGTAGAGAGTGTATTCATACACTCTTGCTCTATTTTCACCTGTCTCTTCTTGATGCAGAAGACCTTCCTTCTACATTCCCTCACTATTTCCTCATCTAGTATGTAGTGAATAACAAATGGAGCTAAATGAGCTTGCAGCACAAACTCACTATTATGTCATTAATGTTTAAACTCCTATTAGGTTTCAGGATAGAAGGTTCAGTATGAAATTATTCAAAGTGGGTTGTCAAAAACTTAATTTTCAAACCACATTTTTTCCATAATTCAGGCATATAGTATTATTATTGCTATTATTACACATGCAAATAAATACAACTTAAAAGCTCTTTAGATGTTGGTATTATAGGTTATATTTTTAATAGCACTGAAAAACATGTACATGTTTATAAATAGCAACCATTAAGTCACTTGCAATGCAGATAGTGTTACCATGATGTTAAAAAGGATCTTTATTAGTTCAGCCTCATTATCTTAACAATTTCATAGAGAAAAATAATATTGATGAGACAAGCCTTCTTTCCCCTTTACGCTGAAATAGTGAAGATTTTTGTTTCACCAGTAAAATGGTGTCCTTAACTATATCTCATGCCGTAAAGATTTTTGTTGGGTAAGTGTTGAAATGAAACATATTCTACAGTGATTATTACAGGTAAAAAGCTATTTTGCAACTGATATGCACAGTTTAGTTATAAACTAAAGATTATTCTTGAAGTTAAGCCGATGCCATTAGTTTAAGTCATTGCTCCTAATGTTGTAACAAAAACAGCTTAGGTCTTGCATCTCATTTCTACCAAATATGAGATAGATGAGATGAATAGCATTAAATATATATATATTTTTCAAGAAAATGAAATGTTTCTTTTCAGCAGGAAGAGACATAATTTCTTTATCAAATATGTCATTGCACATTATTGCAAAGACTGAAATATATATGCAAAATAAATAGAAACTTAAGAACTTTTATACATTATTGTCCTTGGAAGTGTTGATTTTCCATTTTTTCAGGAAATACACAAGAGTTATCTGTTAGTGTTAGGATGCAGCATGCAGAGTTACATCTTTTCATAGAAGGTTCAGAGATTATTTCAAATGATCTTTAAAATTTCAATGCTTAATGCTGTCAGTGAATTTAATTTCTGGAATAATAGAATCATCATGGTTGGAAAAGACCTTCAAGATCATGAAGTCCAACAGACAGCATTACACCATTACCTCTAAACCATCTCCCAAAGCACCCTTTTTTTTTTTAAAGCTCCAGGGACAGTGATTTTACCACCTCCCCAGGCATCCTGTTCCACATTTCACTGCTCTTTCAGGGAAGAAATTTTTCCTAATATCCAATCTGAACCTCCCCTGGTGCAACTTGAACCCGCTCCCTCTTGTCCTATCTCTAATCACTAGGGAGAAGATGCTAACACCCGCCTAACTACAACCTCCTTTCAAGTAGCTGTAGAGAATGATAAGGTGTCCCCTCTGCTTCCTCTTTTTTCTCCAGGCTGAATAGCCTCAGTTCCTTCGGCCTCACCTCATAAAACCTGTTCTCCATACCCCTAATCATCCAAGCTGCCCTTCTCTGCACCCTCTCCGGCACCAAAATGTCCTTCTTACACTTAGGTACCCAAAACTGTACACAGTATTCGAGGCGCAGCCTCACCAATGCTGAGTATATAGGTAAGATCACCTCCCTGGTCCTGCTCATCACAGCGTTATCTAAGCTTTTTACTTTGTTATATCACAGATTGGCAAGACAACATACATCTCTAGTGCAGGCAACTTGGATTTGGTTTATCACTTGGCTTGTCTGTCTACTGTATTTTCTTCACACTTAGGCTCTAGTGAACAAAATCATCTGAACTTGTCTTATTAATGTTTAGAAAGTTCCAAAAACTTGGAGAGTCAGCAAAACAATATTAGCTTTATTTTTGCACATCATCAGGAGTTCTGTTGATCATTTAAGTAGGAAAGGAGCTACACTGAAAATACAAACTATAAAAATCCATGGAATTCAATCAGTTTATATCTGAATGTTCCTTCTTGTCCTTTTATGGTTTAAGAAGTATCACCTAATCTTGTAAAATGCTCTAAATAGCTGAAGTATGAAAGACAGTTTTGAAATAAAGACAGGATAGACTGGGTATGAATAAACGCCAAAATTTTATTTTTAAAAGATAAATCTATATTGTTGAAGAAGATATTTGTATATGTTATCTCAAGGCACTAGAAGAATTTCAAAGACTGTTCTTGCAAAAGATTTGAATATATCTTATTTTATTACAGGCTTTGGAATGCAACAGTATCTTTTAATGCCACTTTGAAAAATCACAATATCTACAGAGGTTGTTCAGTGAGTAGATAGATATTTTGGAAGTATATTAAATTAATATATTTTGAATGGGTATTGTTGAATCTATCTCAATAAGAGGATTAAATTCACATACACTAAAGTGAGGCAAAATATGTCAGAAAAATGTTGATTCCATAGCTGGATTTTCTGTTTCAAACAAAAACTTAGTCAGTAGAAAGGGAAAAAAGATAAAAGTAAATTCAATAATTCATGAATAGTAAACAAACAAAAAAAGTAGAAATAAACCTCTGGTCATTTTGTGCATTTGTAATCATAAAATGTAAAGCTAGCAACATCTACTTCTGTTTTTCTTTTCACAGCTCAGTGTCGCAGAAAAATTGGCTAAAAGAAGGTTAAGTAGAAGTCTAGATTTTAATAAATACCCATTCTTTAATAGTTGTGTCATGCCTTGCATTTTTTAGAAGTAGTGGATGATCATATTAATAAAGGCTTTATTTTTATAAAGACCAAGGCATGGAAAAGCTAGAATTAGTGTGAGTGGGCTGAACTAACACATACCTGCTTTTTCATGTTTACCTTATGTTATTTGCATTCTATCAACTTAATAATATATGTCTGCAGTGTGGTGGGTTGACCCTGGCTAGAGGCCAGATGCCCACCAAAGATGCTCTATCACTCCTCTCCTGAGCTGCACAGGGGAGAGAAAATGTTACAAAAGGCTCATGGGTTGACATAAGGACGAGGTGAGATCACTTACCAGTTACTGTAACAGGCAAAATGGACACAAGGAAAAAAAAATAATATTCATTTATTACCAAACAAAACATAGAGAATAATGAGAAATAAAACCAAATCTCCAAACACCTTCCCCCACTCCTCACCTCTTCGTACGAAGACAGGTTGTGAGACTTGGGCTTGGGAGAAGAGAATGCTTTGGAGAGACCTAATTGTGTCCTACCAATACTTAAAGGAATCCTACAGGAAAGTGGGAGAGGGACTGTTCACCAGGGAGTGTAGTGATAGGACAAGAGCTAGTGGCCTCAAGCTGAAAAAGGGTAGGTTTAGATTAGACATTAGGAAGAAATTAATTTCCTCGCTATGAGGGTAGTAAGGCCCTGACACAGTCTGCCCAGAGAAACTGCGGTTGCCCCCTCTATGGAAGCATTTAAGGCCAGATTGGATGGGGCTTTGGGCAACATGATCTAGGGAAGGGTGTCCCTGCCCATGCAGGGGGTTGGAACTAGGTGATCTTTGAGGTCCCTTCCAATCCAAAGCAATCTATGATTCTAAGATTCTATGGTTAACTAACCCCAAATTCTCTACCTACTCTCCCACCACGGCATGGAGCAGGGGTAGGTAGAAGAAGGGGTTGAATGGGGTTGGTTGTCATTTCATCACTTGTTGCCTCACCATTCCTTCCTTCTTAGGGGGAGGACTCTTCACCTTCTTGTTCTGCTCCAGCATGGGGTCCCTCCCACAGGAGACAGCCCTCCAGTAACTTCTCCCATGTGAGGCCCTCCCATGGGCTACAGTTCTTCCTGGCCTGCTCCAGTGTGGGTCCGTTCCACAGGCTGCAGTCCTTCAGCAAGAGACTTCTGCAGCGCAGGTTCCCCACAGGGTCACAAGTCCTTCCAGGAAACCTGCTCCAACATAGGTTCTCCACAAGGTCAGAGCCTTCTTAATTCTGTGATTCTTTGGGTACATACACCTTCACCAGCATGGGGTTGCTCAATGCCTGCAGATATATATCTGCTCCACCATCATCTTTCATGAGCTGAAGTAGGACAGCCTGTCTCACCATGATCTTCAGGGGAATCTCTGCTTTGGCATGTGAAGCATCTTCTCTCCCTCCTTCTTCACTGACCTTGGTGTCTGCAGAGTTGTTTCTCTCACAACTTCTTACTCCTCTCTCCTGGCTGCTCTAGTGCAGCAGTTTTTTCCCCCTTCTTATCTATATTGTCCTCGAGGTGCTAATACCATCAGCGGAGGGCTCAGGTTTGGCCAGAGGCGGGTCCATCTTGGAGCTTCCTGGCATTGGCTCTACTGGACATGGAGGAAGCTTCTAGCAGCTTCTCACAGAAGCCACTCCTGTTGCCCAACTGCTACCAAAACCTAGCCACACAAACCCTATAAAAAATACTGTTTCATATTTATGAAACATACAAAAAACTGCAAGTAACACATACACATTTCATAATTTCTTGTCATAATTTCTGCAAATTTCCACACATCAGCATCATGTAGTCATGTTGATCCAAACATTCTGTATTGTCCTTAAATAAGCCTCTTAGTTTTGAATAAGGGATGTAGTGTCCTAGATAGTTTGCCTTTTCTTTGGAAAGGGAACTCCATTTGCAAGCATACCTCACTTTCACTTGTATGGCATGTGGATAAATCTAACTGGAAAACTGATGATACACGTAACTGTCCGGTACTCGCATACAGTTTCTATTATTTAATACCAAGGAGCAGGCAAGCAAACAAAAATAATTTAGCTATGTAAAGATGTAATAACCAGAAAATCAAATTAGCAAGTTGTTAGCAAGCTTATACTGAGCTTCTGCAGTGTAAATCTGGAGAATAGATCTTGAGATGATTGGAATTTTTCAGACTTAGTATGACTAAGAACACATTTTTTGCCATACTTTTGGAGGCATCAAGGGGCTTTTTGTGTAGATGGTTTTGAGTGGAAAATTAAAATTTTGCATTTCCAGTCTCTCTTTGTGAGATTCCCAATTAATGGCGAAACTGAGATTCTGAAAGTAGTGATTTAAGGGTCAGAGTAGCCTAGGTGTAGGTCATGTATTTCATTATCCAAATAGTCTGAGTTTTGACAGTATTATGTAACTGTTGAAAGGCCTACTACGAAAGAGAAGGCCACTTTGGGCCAAGAGGTTAGTGAATGTCAAATGTAGTTTTATGTCCTGTTCTCACATGGGATCTAATTATTTATACAGAGTTGAAAACACTTACCCACAACTAAAGTGACAATGGCCAGGTGGTTCAGGTAGGCACTAGGGATGTGAAGAAACAGAAGCGTACAGATTTAGGTGCACTCTTATTTCTCCATTATGCCATCAAACACTCTCTAAGAATGAAGGCAGATCACTGGTCATTGTCTCTGCCCTGACTAAGCTTGCTAAGATACAAAAATATTCTATAAACTACTTTATACTACAACTTTCAGTTTCACCTAAATGGTCCAGAAGGGAGAAGAAGTTAAAACATTGAGAAGAGAGATGGATTAGAAAAATTGTTTCATATTTATTCAACTAATGTTTACAACTCTTCTAGCTGTAGTAGGTAAGGCAAATTCCCTTTTGGCATGACACCAAATGATAGTTAAATTTAGTTATTTCAATGCATGAACAAGAGGTGGGTCAGCTACCTGAGGACAGAAATCTCATTGCATTGGGGATCTCATTTCTTTTGAAAAATATTTTCATTGCTGTGGTTTTAGCAACACTGCTTTTGAAAGTTACCAAGATATAACAATAGGAAGAGCTGAAGGGCAGAACTGTGGGCTTTCTGCAGTTACTGCACAGTTCTGCTTAATCCTCTAAATCATGTTCTATATAATTTTTTTGAAAAAAAAGTCACATAAATTATGAAATTAAAAGATATTATTTTGTAGCAGGTCATTTCAAAGCTTTTTTCATTGGAACAATGTAAGTTCTGTAAATTCTGATTCAAAAGTATTGCAACTGTAATGAGTACATTACTATTTTTTTGTCACAAGTTCAAGACAGTTTATGTCAGTCTATTGACCTTTCCTTATGTATGGTGGCAGAGCTGATGGATAATTTTTTTTTGTGGCATATTGCTTAAAACTTGATAATTTTTTCTGATAAATATAACAACAATTTCTGCCCTGCTTGGAGTTCCACTGCTTTTCTCGCTCAAAGATATATCTTTTGACCCAACTCTGAATGGTACAGTGTTCAGCAATGATTTTTGTTCCTACGCCATGTAACATGGCATGTGAATTTACTGATGCAGGCACTGGTACTACAGAAAATCATTAACCTGTGAACCAGTCCTGGAAGTCCCCCACCTGTCCACTTTGTGTCTTTGTGATTGCTGTATGTCAAAGTTACAGGAAGGATTTAGGACCTGCCTTGTAGGACCAGGTCATCTCAAATGAGGACTTACCTGCAAATCAACTTGCAGGGATTGTATATAATTTTATATAGCTGAGTAAGACAACTCTGTGGTTGTCCTTTGTCTGCTCTGTTATCTCATATTTATCACTAGAATCATGCACATAGACAAAAAAAATCCTTCTCAAGGTATTAGGGTGACAGGGACATTTCAAATCAATGTGTGTAAAAATATGTATAAATTTATAAGAATTACCTACTAAAGGTAGCTCACAAAGAATTGCAAGAGCAGCTTTTATAAAACATTCTTTAAAATTAAGACGAATATGGATCTTGATGGAACATATTAGCTGAGATATAACGATGCATAAATGAAAGCTCACATTTCATCTTCTTAAATACAGAGAGAACCTAAAAAACATACTCTCATATGAAATTGAGACCAGTTCGTCCACACAGTTTCCATCAAAACTAACTCAGTAGGCGAAAATTACATGGGAAGTGTCAGAAAAAGAACTAGTATTCTCTGAAATTAGACAATAATAATTTGCAGAGAACACTGAAAAGTTTCAAATGATAAGTTAATAGTTCAAAGGGAGTAGCAACATTAGAATTTAAATCTATTGAACATCTACTACAACACACATCACTTCTAAATGAAGCAATTACATCAATAGAGTTGCACCAGCATAAAACCTGAGCAATGAACTACTAAACAGTACCCTAATTTCAAGCGTATCATGGTGTTTATGCATAGTTTATCAGTGTGGTGCCAGACTACCAAATCAGACAAACCTTGAGAAATGGAGAATTTTGTAGTAGAATGTAGCACTTTACAAAAAATGTAGCACTTTACAAAAAAAAAAAAAAATTAACACGACAGAGGTATTCAATTCAGAAAATGCTAGTCTAACCATTTTAGATTAGGGTTTTTTAAAAATAGTGTCTGAAATTATTATTTACAAGTTTTAAAATTCAAATTTAATTCAAAAAGGTATAAGGGGGAGTGGGGGGAGGGGTGGGGAAGAAACATCTGTTCTCCAGTTTTAAACACTGAAAAAAATCATAATGGAAGGAAATGTCAGTCAGGACATCGTGCTACCTGTTTCAAAGTACTCTGAATTGAGGTTTCTGTAAGTAAGATGAGCTGGCATAGTTCTTTTAACTTTAAAGTAGTTATTTAAACATACACTAACTGGTTTAAACAAGACAGTATTAAAGCAAGAAGGATAATGCCCACTGTAAAGTATCACCACATGAAGGGTGTTAGGTTTCTGTGATTTAGAAGGGTCCTGACAGATACCTTCTCTGCAAGATTTAGTGTGATTATCTGACTCTTCCATATCATAAAAATTTTCAAAGTTGACTCAGAGAATCCTTCTACATCTCTCGTATGCTGAAATAGAATCCTTTTGTGGCTGTTGGCAGAAATAGACTTTTGTGTGTTTGATGTTTTACTATGGGCAGCCACAATGATAAAGGGTTTTACCCCTTTTGAACAACACTGGCACTCATCTTGAATTACGGGTCCTCCAAGCTTCCTCAACATCCTTGAGCCAAGCTATATAAAAAGGATGCTTCAGATAGAAGAATCAACAAGAAGATATACTCTTCCCAGTGATGAGGGCAAAAATTGGATGATTAATAGTTAGTGGAACTTACCCAACTTACTTAAGTACTAGAGGTGAGCAAAAGAAAAAGTTGGAAAATATTTTTCTTAGCAAAATATTTAACTCAGCTCTGAGGTCAGTAAGGCTAACTGTTCATCTGTTATGAAAAGGTCACTTGTAGAGATCAGACAAAAAATTTTTTCTAAACGTGCCAATTCCTAGTATTTCAAACATATTTTCACTTAAAAGTGGTCATCTTAAGAAGAATGAGTCTTAAACCTTTGACCTTTTGAACTAGATAAATAGTGAGCTAGATGTGTGAGTGTTGAGCAATGAAAGAGTAGATGAACCATAGAAATTAAACCACAACAAAACATGGAAACAAGCAATCTGATGTTCAAAAAGCTAATCCATAGGTCTATATTATAAAGCTCTAATACTGACATAAAAATTATTTACTTTAAGCATTTATGATATCTATCTACACATTTTGCAGTTGCATAAGGATGATAATTTCCACTGTCTGCGCTTTGTTCAAACACATTTTTTATAATTACGTTTTGTTAAAGGAAAGATTATGTGAAAAGGTTTCAGTTGTTTATTAAGGGGAGTGGGAGGCTTTTCAAACTTTCAAATTGTCTAAATGAAACTCTTCATTCTTTGGCTGAAAGTGACTTTTTATTTAGATAATCTGTTTACCTTATGGAAAATCAATACAAAATAAGGAATTACAAGGCTGGGTTTTAAATACTGAGGTGAAACATTTTTATGGAAAAAAATGTAGCTGATAGCTACTTGTCCAGGAACATTAGTTGATTCATTTGAAGGGAAAAATATTTAATCTGAGTAGTAGCTTAAATCAATCTAAAACTGTTGGTTCTTTCCTAAAATAAACATAAAAGATTCTGTTTATTTATATTATAAAACATATCAATAAGAGTAAAAATTATTCATTAAGCATATGTTTTCAGTGGATTTTTTTTCCTTTATGCCACCAATTTTCTGGTTTAAAATGTTACCTACTATTGTGTTTCAATGTTATATGACTTCAAACAAATTTTTGTAAAATAATAGCATGACAAATAAGAGAGATCCTTCGTAATTTATTTTTCTGGATTCTTTGTGTTCAAGATGGATAAAAAAAATTTAAAAATGAATGAAATTGGAACCAAATTTTTAGAAGTGAGTTGCTGTAACTCTTTTTGAACAGAGCAATAGGTAAAATGTTTCTGAATAGCAGAATTGTCAAAATGCATTTGCTTTCCTAATTTCAAATTTACTCAAACCTGAATTTATCTTTCCAGTTTCATTTCCAAGCAAAGTTAAGACTCTAACAACACTAGTGTGATTATAAGTTAGCACAAATACTTTTAATAATCAAAATATTACCATAAGTAAAGTATGCTTGTTCATTTTCTCAATAGTAGACATAAAAAATTTAATACTTAATATTAAACTGATTAGGAAAAAAACAGATTGCATAATCTGACATCTGGGAGTTTTGGTTGATTAAAATTAGTGTGTCTCTCCTGAACTCAGTGGAGCTGAATTTCAATAAGTATTCATCTGATACATTATTTCTAAAAGTGCAAATTGGCATCTTTAACATTGCAGAAGACTTAAAAGTTTAACTAAATGTTGCCTCCACAGAACTATAGTTACAAGTTAAAAATATAAATATTGCTATTTAGTTCATAAAAACTAGGTCCAATCAACATTGCCTTTTAATGTTAAGGGTTTTTTTAATGCTTGGATGCCAGATAGGAATACAAACCCCAGAGTTTGGCTGTACAATATCTGCTTTCACTTGTTTATGTCAATACAGAGAAAATAAAATGTTCTGTATGATGAATAGTAATAGCTAAGACAAAAACTCTTAAAGGAAAGAGCTGAAAAACAAAGTTTTAGGAGATCAGGTCCTTATATTACTGATAGGTGAAGCACAAAAGGGAATGACCAGATTGGAATGTGATTTGGCTCACTGCTATCCCAGAACTGTGCATCCACATCACATCTTACCCAACAGCAAAGCTTGCACTTGTGGCCTTAGACACATGTGGTGCATGCTTGGAGTGCCACAGAATGCATTTGCTTTCCTACTATAAGAAATGGTTTCTGACGTCCCCTATGTTCTTGATGAAGTCAATTATGCTTTCAACCTTGGTTTCCCCAGGAAGGAAACTTACCCATGGTGTTTTCAAAGGGATATTGTGAGATTCCCGGTACACAGAAAAAGAACTTGTGCCAAAAAGGTACTAAATCACCAGCACAGGCACACAATGTGTCTGCTCAAGGGATTTAAATAGTCTTAAAATGTTCAATCTCCCAGTCCTTTCATAAAAAAATGTTTATGAATATATTTCTAACCAAGGACTGGCAGGATGGTAAGAGGAAATAGGGATCTACAATAGTCTGATGGTCATGGAGCTCACCCAAAATACAAGGCATTAAAATTCTGTTTCCTTCCCATTCTTCCTTTATAGGAGAGACTTTCAACTACTCAAGGCCAGGAGACACTTTGCTGCTGGTAAAGAAAGCATTCAAAACTTCTGTGCCAGAAGGAGAGTAAGAAAATGAATGTGTCTCTATGTCCTACTGGGTAAGTTCCTCAAGTGGTAGGGTGTTTTTTCAAAGTTTGTTGCAATAAATTAAATAAGTGCATTTGGCTTCATTAGAATTAGAACTTCTCCATTTTGGCTTCTTTTGATAGGAGCCTAGAAGAAAAATTCCTGTGGATGATGGAGTACCCTAACCAGGAGGCGCAGAGCTGCTTGCATCTTCTTGCTTTACATTCTGGGTAAGATAAAACCTTGGTTCCCCTTGGTGTCAGGGTGGCTTGAGGCTTAATTTGCCTGTAGATATACATTGATCAGTAGGATATAACAAGCAGCTGACATTACAGACTCCACTGTGCATACCAGGCGTGTTCAACATCCACCTATTGGATCAAGCCTTTGGGGAATGTTGACCCATTTTTGTCTAATTCCTGTATCCCATTGTGGCTTGAAAAAATATTAAATTCTTTGTTTCTTACATGAGAAAATTTTTGACATGAACGGAAGAACTAAATCAGATTCTGAGGTTCAGGTGCCTCCAGGCATACACAATGGCTGAGCAGCCTCAGTTGATCCTCCTTTTGTACATGTTTGTCTATGCACCCCCTATGCTTTTTCAGATGCTTCATTACACTAAATTTGGCGGGGGGGGTGGGGGGGGGTGGGAGGGGTGAGGGGGTGGGTGTGCTCTTGTTCGATTAAGAGGCTATTAACTAATGTTTTAGTTGCCCTCATCATGAATGTTTTCTGAGGGAGAAAAAAAAAAAAAAGTGTCGTTTTTGCATTATCAAGATGCACCTGAAATTAAAATTTAACAACTGAAAACACGGGGGAAGATGCATATTCATTTTGTTCACCTATGAAGTGTACACATCATTAGGGTTAGCTATTTAATTTCAACAGTGGGTGAAGAGTGCCATCTTCTGACTACCACAGTACATCTGCACGACTGAATATACAGCTTAGTTTGCCTTACTCCTGTTTATCGTTGTGCTTCCAACCGGAAAATAAAAAACAACCCACCTCTCAGGCACATCTTGATCCTGTCGTTTAAAATACTGTAGCCCAGCCAGGGTCTTGCAATTACAGTATGGTGCTCAAGCTCTGAAAGAGAAACATTTATCTGTGACAAATAAACTAGTTCACTCCTTTGTTTTCTTGCAGAGCTGTTTGTTTCATAAATTTATCATTTCATCCACCCTTCCAAAGGAATATTTTCTATCATCATTAGTTAATTGATCAAATGAATATTTTATTAGTAACTTTAAGACTGAAGGGTTAATGCTATGACAACGCAGAGCATATATATAGTAGAGTTCTACCTCCCATTAATAGTCAATAGTATCCCAGCAACTAACACCACAGTACCTTTAGAATTCCCACAAAAAAATTTCGGTTGTCTAGCATGTGAACCTAAAAGTAAGTATCAGACATTTAATCAAATGCCTCAAGCTGCTCACTAAATTAAACCAATATTATAGAAGGCCTGCAGCAAATGGAACAGATGTATGTATGTATGTATGTATGTGTTCCAGCCAATTTTCATACATTTTTTATCACTCAAACAACAGACTGAGATAAAATTATAAGTATCTTTAAGCAGAAGGAAAGCATAAGTAGCAACATCTAAACACTGTTGCTTACCACACCTTTTATTCAGACTCAAGCCCCTGGCATATGGCTGACAGAAAGGACAGACAGATCACTTCAACTCCAGTTGTGGATGATCTGACTGAAGCATATCATAATCCAAATAACACACCCAGAAACTTGAGCGAGAGTTTGGTGGACCTGCAACTAGCACAGAAGACAGAAAGCACATTCTCCTCTGCTAAAGGCACATAATCTCTCTGGCTTCCCTGCTGAGAAGGAAACTCAGTGTGTAACCTGCTGTACAGCACAACCAATGCAGCAGATTCAGAATCCTACAGACAGATCAAATTCAATACCCCACAGTTTCATCAGTAGTTTTCTTGAAGAGTAAAAGAGTGAAATACTGTCACTTGGGAGAACAAAGATACCTGTATTTGCAAATGCTCTATTACTTCCATCCTTATGTAAAGGAAAATCTTTCTTCATATTATCTCTCTCATGACTCTCAGGGTGTTTTTATCTCTCTTAAATAATCCAGTACTTTCAACTTTTTCCTGAGGGAAAACCTACTACTTAGAAATACTTTATGTGATGTTATACAAGCTCACCTTTTGCATTAATTCTTTTCAGTGTGTTAAAGTGCTAATCCAAGTTTTAATCAAATGTAGGAGTGTGTGCATTTGAATGTCTCTGTGTGTTTATGGAAGAATATATAAATATCATAATATCCTTCATGCAAAGGGTTCGGCCATTAAAAAAAAAAATCCTGCTCATTAGCCATTATAAGTAGCATTCCCTTCCCCCACTCCCTGAGCTTTTTGATGTCTCTGGTTCAACCATCAAATATCTATTTAGTCCTTTAGCAGGAAAAATAAAAGGACATATGATTCTCTGAGACCCCCACCTGTGGTCTAACCATGTCCAATTCTCATCTCTCCAATCCAAGAGAGACCAGAGCAAGTGCAGAGAAGGGCCATTCAGGTGCTGAGTGGAGGGGACCATTTCTTATGTAAGGAAAGGCTGAGAGAGCTGGGACTCTCCAGCCTGGACCAGACAAGACTCTGGGGGAATCTTACCAATTAGTAAAAATACCTTATGGAAGGAGATAAAAAGTTCTTATGGAGGGAGAAAAAGAATGAAGATAGGACCTCTCGGTGTTTCACAGGGATAGGATGGGAGACAATGGGCACAGATTTCCTGAAATATAAACTTAAGTGCAGGAGATTGTGTTTAAACATAAGGGAAAAAAATGTTTATTCCGTTAGTAGAATACAACTTGGTTTTGCATTGCTTTAGGGGCTTGTGTGCAGCTAACTGTGGGAATATGTCATTCCAACAGAAGGGCTATATAAATTATTTTTTCAGTTCAGCAATCAAACTGAAAAAAAAAGGCAAATAGAAACTGAGCTAGAGCAAGCCAAATGCCACTTCAGAAAATCCTAAAAAAGCAATGAGGATATTTGCCACAAAGCAGCCAAACAAGCTGACTTGCATCCTCTGGTCAGTAGAGGAAAAAAGCAGCAAAATGTCCATCTGGAGGTTGTAGTGCAGCCTGTACTGGTTCACACTCACTGTTCTGTCTTTTCATATCTATAAAAAATGAAATAAAATTATATCCAACACAGCCTTTAAAGTTTCCCAACATGACACTGTTAATTTTATAGAAAATTATTTGTAATGGAACAGACTGTGAATCAGAAATTTTAGTGTTCTGATACTACTTCAGCAAATATTTAATGGTTAACACAAGGTAGAATAATGTTAGCAGAACACCCAGTACACCATAAGTGGGTTCAGGTTTAAATGCTACCAGGTAGAAAAGGAATTTTTAATTTGTTTCCATTTTCTAAGAGAGCTGTACTACAGTTAAAGACATTCAAAAAGAAAATTAAAGGAATAAATAAGGAGAAAAAAACAAAGAATAAAGAGGAAAATTAAAGGGAAAGGCAAGTAAGGCAAAGCATGGTGAAAGACATAAGTGTGATCTTCTAGTAAGGTAACTGGAAAAAATAAACTGTGAATTTATTTATTTTGACCAGCTCAGAGATGGGTCAGTACCAAAAGACAAAGCCTTGGCAACGTGTCTTTTTCTAAGCCAGAACTGTTCACTCAATAAATTTCAGTTCAACAGAATTTAATGCAGATCTATTTTTACTGATTGTGGTGGCTTAGCCCTGGCTGAAGGCCAAATGCCCACCAATGCCGCTCCGTCACTCCCCTTTTCAGCTGAACAGGGGAGAAAATAAATATTGAGAGGATCAGTCAAGATAAGGACAGGGAGAGATCATTCCACAATCAGTGTCATGGGCACAAAAGACTCAGCACAGAATAAAGGAAAGAAAACTCTCTAATTTATGACACTGCATTGCACACCCAGTGACACCAGAGTCAGGTAATGAGAAGTGTGACCAGATCTTAAAGCACCTCCCCCCACCCCTCCCTACTTAGCAGATTTCAGTCATGATTTTTCTCCTGTCTTCCTCCCCACTGTGGCATGGGGAGAGGCAGGGTCTGGGGAAAGTGGGGGTTTTAGTTAGATCCTCACAATTTGTTCTCCTTCTTGGCCAGGTGGGGGGCATTCCACCGGAGACAGTCCTCACAGAATTCTCCAACGTGAGTCCTTTCCCACAGGACTTCAGCTCTTCACCAGCTGCCCCAGTGTGGATCACTGCTATGGC
Organism: Laterallus jamaicensis coturniculus; assembly: GCA_022605575.1. Lineage (NCBI taxonomy): Eukaryota > Metazoa > Chordata > Aves > Gruiformes > Rallidae > Laterallus > Laterallus jamaicensis. The sequence goes on along the minus strand of JAKCOX010000009.1, from coordinate 10,971,831 downwards.
ACATAGTAATAAATCACAATGACTCTTAGTCTCTCAGGCACCCCCCCCCCTCCCCCAGCAAACCTGTTCTGGCACAAATCTCTCCCTCATTCATCTCTGTGTCTCTGTCTCTCTCCACAGGCTGCAAGTGCTGGCAGAGGCTTGCTCCAATATGGGTCACAGCATCTCCTGTATGTCTCCAAGTGCTCCAGCATGGGGCCTCTCCACGGGCTGCAGGTGGGGTTCTCAGCCTTTTCCATGGGCTGCGAGGGAACACCTACTCCAACATGGGTTTCTGCAGAGGCAACTTTCTCCCTGGCACCTGGGGCATCTCCTCCCCACCCCTTCACTGACCTTGGTGCCTGCACAGTTTCTTATATCTTATCAGTCCCTTCTCTGGTGGCAAAAAGCAGCTGCTTGCTTTTTTTTTTTTTTTTATCTCTACTGTGTTCTAGCCATTACTGAAAAATATCTTGACTCGTTTCCACTTCCTGCTAAGAAGACAGAGAGGAGAATGATCAACATCCACAATCCTACTGACCATGGCATGTCTGATAATGTCCTGGTTCTGGCCAGGCCAGAATCAACCTCCCCGAGCAAACTCTAGCAATTTTAATACTCTGCAATGCTTGTATCTTTGATGAATACCAACTATCTTACTGTGAATTGTGTTTGGTACAACTGCATTCAACTACATAGTGGGTGATAATAAACAAGACTGAACCAAACTACTTTCAGGCACACAATGAAAGGATGAGGCTTCAGCAAGGGAAATCCCAACTAGATACAAGGAAAAAGGTCATCAAGATTGATCACATGTTGGCACAAGCTCCTGGGCAGGTTTGAGAGTCTCTGTCCTTGGATATTTTCAGAAATGAACTGGAGAAGGCCCTGAGCAACCTCTTTCAACTATCACAGCAGCCCAGCTTGCACTTCAGAAGTCCCTTCCAGACTACATCATTCTATGACTCCACATCATACACTGTATAAAAAATTATTTTTTTTCCTTTTACAGCACCATTTCCCAGAAGTGCAGCAGCCTGTTACAGTTGAACACGTTTTACTCTCATATGGTAAGCAATTCAAACTTGTTTTGTGATCAAAAACAGCATAGTGGAACTGTCTCTAATCAGCCATCTGCAAAACACCTCTTGCCCTCTCCTTTGCAAATGCTGTCAGCCTTAGTAATTTTGGGCACATCACTCCCAATAGGCCTGATGAGGATCTATGTGAGTATACGTGTATTTGTTGTCCCCTACAGCCACACTATTTTTTTCAGAATTCCACTCAGAAAGATGGTTAGCAACATTTGAGTTGTTTACAGTTTAATTCTGTGGAATTTTGTAAAAGATCACTATAAGATGAAAACCAGGAAAGAGTAGGAAAACAAAACAAAACAATAAAATATGAGAACCAGAAAAATCTTTAGCTTTTACCTTCAGGTACTAATAACCTTCTAAATAAGCTTTAGAAATTTCCCTACCAGAAGTATGGGTTTTTTGGTTTCATTCTTTTTCCTTTCTATTGGTTGGCATAGCTGACTGCTTTTGATTCAAGAGGTTCAGGCAATTATTCTCACATTATTACAAGGGCTATCTGAAAAGGAGAATTGGTTTTGCTCTTTCTTGTATCTCTTACTGTTTTCAAATAAGTAAATCAGCACACACTGTAATAGTCAACTCCTCAAATTTTAAGACATTTGCACATATATGATATTTTATTTCAAAGCTTGTCTATAATGAAAGAGATACGGTAGCTACAAAGATCACCTCATGTAAGTCATGAAGATTACTGGGGATTTTTAGAATCAATACCTTATTAGAATTAATTTTATGTAATTTAGCATGCATATGAAGCATATACATAAAATGCAGGCAAAGAAGTATCTTCTTTGAATTCAGCTCATTTTGTGTGGATTATTATGATAGATTCAACGCAGCTATAACTGAATTTAACTAAACTGAAATTTTCCTAAATAAAGATATATATAATCTGAAGATTCCATTTAATCTCATGTGCAAGGCCTGAATGCAATGTTTGTGGAGTCTGCTTTTAATAAAAGCTTAGTAGATGTTTACTAATGCAGGTTTAAACATGGACTAATTCTTAATCAAATATATCTCAGAAGCAAGAAGGGCAATATTCAAATAATGATTAATTAAAAACTTAATTAAATAAAAATACACATGAAAGTGCAAAAATAAGTTTCAGATCATCCAGTTGAAACTGAATCTGAGTAAGGAAAATGAAGGACATGACCAAAAAGCCTTTGTAGAAAATTATACAAATTACCCCAAAGCTGCAGAAGAATTTCTAGTTTTGAATATTTGCAATTAATTTTTCTGGTGTAGGTTTGCATTATATGGAGTATATAAATAAAGAGTTGGCCTTACCTGCCTGTTCCAAATTCCTAAGCTTCTATGTTTCTTGTGCTGTGACATGGCACTTTACTAAATTTTATCAGAAACTGCCAGAAAAATATTTTCTCAGTCTAATTGGAACTGAGCGTAAAAGATGTAAAGATTGGGTTTTTAAAGTAAATAAAATTTTATGGGTTATGTACTTTATTCTACATGGTTAGTCACAGCATGCTGATGGGAAGCAACTCATGCACTTAGTAAAAACTTCCAGATTGTAAAAAGACTCTAATCCATTCACAATGGAAAACATTTGTTTAGCTATTCTCAATTTATGCCACATTTTTCCCCACCCACAGGTGATACATTTAATGTGATATAACTGGTTTAGCATGGTTTATAGCCATTCTGGTGAAGAATCCTGCTGATGGCTCACTGACTCATTTTAAAATCTGTTATGGAGTGATGCATTAACATTGAGAGTCCTGTATACAATTATGAAGATGTGTAACCTTCATGATATAAAATCCTCAGGACAAAGAAGTCATAGAAAATAACTCCAGAGGCTGATAAGGCAAAAGGGAAGGTACAGAAGGAACACTTTACGAAAAGGCTTGTCAGCAAGTAAAACAAGTCCATAGTTCTTTGCAAATTTAAATTATCTTGCAACTGGAGGTGCACTTGTGTTTTTCACAGCGACAAGATGTGATGGGGGGTGGAGGTAGAGTGTTTTGGGGCATGTGTGTCTGTGTGCATGTGTGTGCTTGCACAGGTCTGCATTTGCACACATGCTCATCATAGGTGTACTGGGAAGAGAGGAACAAAACATGCAGATCTACAGAGAAGCAAAGGAATTGTTATTTTTTGTATTTGCAAGGTTATGATTTTTAACAGCTGGGAAAGAATATTTAGGACTAAAAATAAAGAGGGTCAGGCTGTAACTGTTTTTCCCTGCTTAGAAAAATAACATGGCAAGAAATGTTCCTCTCATGTATGGCTCTGGAAGAGTGAATGTACCCTAGGGCTGCAGTCAGAGACTCTGATACAGCTGCATGAAGGAAACACCAAACCTGGGCTAACCACTGGTCATGTGATGACCTGTAAAAATGTTATATCACTTTTGCTCTCCACAGCTAGCTTTCTAGAAGACACCACAGGGACTTCTGCATAATGCTATTCTGTGTGCTGCAAATGTAATCTTGTATTCTTCACTGCTAGCAGCATGGGTTCAGCAAAAAAGGTGAGGACCATCCTCCTTATGCCCAGATGGGCAAAACCAGCTATCACTATGGAAATCCAAAGATTAGAATGAGTTTAACATGTGTTAATTAAAGAAGGTTATGTCTTTTGTTTCAGCTGACTTTCGTTTTTTAACAAAACAGTAGCTAAAATGCATCTTTTCATTTCTCCTATTTGTTTAGTTCAGCATTGCTGCATTTTGCATCACCATTTAGAGCAGTGGAAAGGAAATCTAAAATACATAATGGGATCAGGTAGCAACTTGTGCTTACATCAAGTTAAAACAAATTCCACAGACCAATGGTGAAACAGCTAGCATGACAGTTTGGGGTTTCTTTTCCACCATAAGAATTCGTGTTAGTTAAAAAAAGGGCAATGCAAAAAGAACTGTGAATGCACTGAGATCAACAGCTAAAATCAGGGGGGAAAAAAAAAGAAAGAAAGAAAAAAATAATCTATTTTATAGAAAACTGTCAGGGAAAGCCTATTCATTCGTACCTGCCAAATGTGATGCCCCACAGTGCAAGGTGGGGCAGAACCAGCATACCCATGCCTCCGTTTTGCCTGTGGGAACCTTCCATCGCACCCAGCCTGGCTGAGAGGAACACGCAGCTGATGGCAGATTGGGTGGTCTGAGCACCTGCCTGCCGATCTGACCCCTGTTAGCACAGGAGTCAAATTCTTCTGGCCTCAACAAGTGAGATAACTAGTCCATGACCACAAACCTGTGAGAAGCAAAAGTCACACAGATGGATCTGGTGTCAGAGCTGAACATCAGTTGCTGAATATTGATTTGAAGGTTAACAAAATTTGGGTCAGAGCTGAGATATGAATATGAGAGAGTGTTAATTTAACATGGTATTTACATTGGCACAGTAATTATACTCTTGTTAAAAGTGTGTATGAGCCACAGGTGTTTTTCACGCTGTGGTACTTTGCAAGGTTATAAAAAAAATAAATCTCCTCTCAAACACTTTACTTGGTGTTCATTTTAAATTGATATTTTATAATAACAAATGCTGAGATAAAAATTAATCTCTGTGCTGTTGCTGCATAGGGTCGGTGTGCTGTTGCTGCATAGGGTTGGTCTGCCACACAGAGGGCTTCCTTGGTGCACACCTCTTCCACAGCCCATCTCATTTTTGTTTCCTAAAGAAGCTCTGTGGCTCATTTATTATGTATTATACTTGTTAGCACTCATCAATCAGCCTTGGCAGTACAAAACTACGCAACACTGTTGGAAGAACAGATGTCAGGCTGCTGGAGTTCTATGTGGTCTGTGCCCCAACAGGCTTACAGTGCCTTCTTTGTGTGCATATAAAGATGGAATATGTCTCCCTGGTGGCTGTTATTAAGGTCAATTTTCTAAACATTTATGGATTTTGCTTTTTCCAACTCTAGTAAGTATTTAATTAAATTATTTGATCGATTTCCCACTTCTGTCTGGTTCTTGCTTCTGGTTGCCTCGCTGTGTTTCTCTGAAGTGCAGAAATGAAATTACATGATTAAATAAGGAAAAGACGAGTACCATTGCTTGACTACCATTGCCAGTAGCAGCATGTTATAGAGCTACATGTATCTGAGCCACATTTATGCAAACAGAGAAATCCATACTTAATACAGAACAATGCTCCTGAACTATGCAACCTGTCCTTCAAGACAGGCATGTCACATTCTGGCTATTATCAAGAAAAGTAAAGGGTAGTCCCTAAACAGGTTTCTGAAGAAAAGCTTACAAGGGGACAACATCCGTCAGTCATATATGAGTGCTTTAATATCTGAGACAATGCATTGTATCTTGCTTTTTATATCCTTAGCTATACTAAAGCTCTAATTTAGCCTTCCCTATTTTAGTGATAACAAAACCAAGCACAGCACCAATTTAAGAGGAAACAAAAGCCTAGAAAAATCTCTAGACTGTTATTATCAACTTTGTCTATTCACTGTAACAATTCAATTTTTTCCATTCATTGTCACTGTTTTCTCCACCAACACATATATTTCTTTCCAGTGTTCGCCTCATAATGGAGCAATTCTCTTTCTGAATTTTTTTCCAAACCCTGCCCCAATCATAGACTGTACCCTTAGAAATGCAGATTCCATGGACTGACCTTCAGTCATAAAGCTTTGAAAGAAGATCCTCATGGGCTCTGCCTAAGAGAGAGCCCCATTCCAGGAATCCTGCTGATTTTTAAAAGCACATGTTTAGAGAATCAGAATGACACCACCTTGACAGACATCCAAACTACCCCCTGTGGAGCTGTTCTTCAGTCATTTCCTCTCTGAAACGTCAGGTTGTTCAGATTTTTGCAGCAGATGTTCTAATAGGCTGTGCCTACGCATGTTCCTCTCTTCAGCTGGAATAAACAAAGCATTTTTAATACATAAGAGATAGTTATGATGGATTAGGAAACAGATTTCATCCAGATTTTTTATCCTCTCCCTTTGCATCTTTTCCCATAAACCCATGGAATTCTGGAAAAAAAAGGAGGGGTGTTTAAAGCATCCATTTGTGTATGTTTCCAAGCTTAAATTCTGGCTGCCAAAATGGTGCCTGTCCCTGGCAGTCCCCCCTCACTTTGCTTCTTTGCTAAAACAGTACCAGAGAGTACATGTCACCCTATGATCCTCCCATAAGTAGCCTTGTGAATGGGCTTGACCAGTTCGCTTTATTGTTTTGACTCTTTCCTTCTGAAAGACAGTGGAGGCAGTCACACTGCGAGCGCGCATCTTGGCATTTTGCTTTGTAAGGGACTGGTGTCCTTACCAGCAGCCTGCTGCCCTGCAACCACCATCCCCTTCAGCTTAAGCAGCGTGCACAAGTGTTCAGTGTCTATGACCTACCAGAGGTTGTTGGAAGGTTGATCTGACTAGGACTCTCAAACAGTGGATAAACTCTGATCATTGATTTTCCTGACTTCCCAGGGAACTTCAAGAAACATTTACCTTATGTGTATTTGTCAAGTACATCATCTCACACATGTTTTATGGTGAACTCATCTCCTCCTGTTTGTCTGTTAATTTGTACATGGAAGTGTACAAATTAAAAGGACATTTAACTGTTCTTAAAGTATTTTCCCTTATCATAGTGGCACATTTGTACACAATATTTCATGCAGGAGAGAGGCAGTCAGATATAGTTTGTTTTCTTATTTATTTTTTCTTTTGTTTCTACTCATGTTAAGCTGGTCTTTGGCTCACAAGATCTTTAGTTCATGAAATTCTGGGATGATATACAAAAGGCAAGAATAACTGCATAGGTCACAAATATGGCAAACAAGAAGAAAGCTTGTGTCCTTCTGCTCTTGCTTCATTTACTCCCTCTCTTAGCCTTGCCCTTAACATCTACATGATCTTATACCTCTCCGGTACAATCATTCTGGTGCACAGTCTCTTGGAAAATCCTTTGTCCTAATCTGTAAGTGCCTCACAAAGAACCTGATGCAGTATCTTCATCTCTAAAATCAACGTGCTTTCCATGTTATCCAGTCAGCTCAAACTGACTTCAGAAAGACAGTCAAAAAACCAGCTACTACTGTGCTCCAACTCTTCCAATTTACATTCTGTAACTGCTTTGCCCATGTCTTATTTAGCCTACCATTGGAGATTTGGACACTGTTTAGAAACATCCGTTCCTTCTGGTTCTTCTTTTTATCTCATCCACTGCTGTCTTTTGGGCTAAATACCTCGCTGTTACAAACAGTTGTCTTACAATTAAATAATTTTCAAACTCCTTACTTTCCCTTTCTGAGAATGAGGCAATCTCACAGTGCTGACATCCTTGCTTCCTTATTTTCCCTCCACCTCCCACTCTTTACTTCTCTACCTTCAGGCTCTGACTGCCAACTTTTATCTGAAAGCCTTGGCTGTCAGGACAAAGAAATTAAAATACATTCTCTTGCAACAGGAGGTAGAGCAGAAAGAAGCACACAGGGATGATTTTCCTCTGAGAGTAGTATTCCCAGCCAAGCAGGTTATTAAGTTTTGCATTTAATAGATTTTTTTATTTTTCATATGACACATTTTCAGATTCTCCTGTACCTCTCTTTTTTTCATTGTTAACCTTTCTCAAGCATGGAGTAAGAGGTTAGGGGTTTTAACTGTGTGTTTTATTAGAATCCAATTAAAAAATTAATATAAGTGATTTCAAGGTTTTCAAAGCAGTCCTACCACTGGACTCTGGTTTCATTCACAGGCTGGTAGGCTTGTAAATTTGGTTTCAATACTTTTTTTTTTTTTGACTTGTAAAATAAATAGCTCATCTTCAAATCAAGCCTCAAACAACTTAATTTTCCTGTTCTTTCAACTCTCTAGGGCACAGAGCAAAGCTGGCATCTTCCCAGTGAGTGTAGCTGCTATGGGATTCTCTTTGCAGTTTGCAATAGAGAAAACATGTCACTTTTAAAGGAAAATTTTAATTTGTCACTGCTTATAAAGTGATATGTAAGTACTGGCCAATAGTTTGACTCTCCAATCAAAGCAGATCCTAACTCCTTTTAAATTCAGATCATAGTCCTTTTCCTGTGTTGTGAAATACAAATGTTAATTTCAGTGTTGTTTTTTCTCTAGTGGAAGGCATGTATTATTGCTTTGCTGTTAATACTGAAGAAAAAATAAAGAAACGGAACCAAAGAAACATGGTGAAGTGAGTGAGGTGAAGGTAATGTGGTTATAGTTTTATTTTTCATTTTACAGAAAAGGCTTTGAGTTATTGCAAGACAGACATACACAGGCAGCGTGTGAATGTGTTGCAGTGTACAGGCTGTTGAAGACAGCCTAGCTGCAAAATATGATGGTCAAGATAATCAACAATCATGACTTCAGAGTCCAGAGGGGAATTGCATAGTAGATGCTCTTAAGTAGCTAGTCACAAGAAAAATATGCTATGGAGCTAGGGACTGATCGTCCTGGTCTTAGGAGAGTGCTCTAAGGACTCACCATTTTTCCTCTGAAAATTAACCTTTCACATGTATGTTCTAGGAAATGCCAAAGCCAATGGAACCTCACAAGAAAGTAAGATAAAACAGATCACTCAAAACTTAATACACTTGTATGAAGGCAAAATCTGCACCATTTTGAGAAGTCTGATTTCATCACAGTATAGTAAAAGACTTAGTTTGTCATATTTCTGCCTCTGTAACCAGTTAGCTCCTCTGAGTGCTGCCAAGAACATAAATGTGGAACAAAAATTGAAATAATTACTATGTATTATTTTAACATGCAAGCAACAGGATACCACTACAACAAAACATGAATTTGCATGCAAGCATGTGGGAATAGATATTTTTTAAGAACAGCTTCACAGACCTTCTTAAATTAATTCTCAACAAATTTTTAATATAGAATTTCTGAAGAAAAACTAATTTAACATTCTACATGTTTATATCAATTTTAAGCTTCATGGCTTTGTCCTGCAATGCTTTTAATTCAGATCACTAGTACTTTTTTTTTTTTTCCCCACACCATTATGTTTTGTGGAAAAAGCAAGCCCATACAGATCCATTCAAACTGATTTATTGATTCTCTGTCTTCTTTCTAATTTGGATATATCATCATTTCTTGGCTAGTAACATTAATTAAAAAAACAAAACAAAACAAAACAAATCTCAAAAAAACCCAAAAATACCCCATCATTTTATTTTTATGTGTTTTGGTTTTGTTTAGGGATTTTTAATCTTGGGCCAAAATTTTATTTTAATTCCTTACAAGCTGCTGGATTCCACTTTACAAACTACACATTTCTTTTACAGTGTTTAACAACTAGTCTTAGATGGATTTCCGTATAGAGGTTGAGAGATTAAAGGCAAAGCAATTTCTACCTTTCTACTGTAGTGGTTAATTTATCTTAGCTTTACCATTTGTGTCTTGTTTTATATATATATATATATATTTATTTTTTTTTGGGTAGAAGTTCTTTCAAAGAGCAAACATAAGTTTGGTCTTCTCCACCCCCTGCCCACCCACCAATGCTAAACTTTATTTATCTTCACTTGCCTTAAATAGATTCCAAATGCAACTGAACTAGAATAACTACACTCAGAATAATTTGGAATACTTTCAGTATGAATATTAAATATTTTTGCTATTTAATAGGCTGAATATGTAACAAGAAAAGTGCAGACGACTCTCACCTCTTACTCATATTTACACATGCCTTTATTAGTATTTATATTTCAAGATGACTTTAACAGCTCATATTACCAGAGAATTCAAACACTAAAATTGGTGTTTAAGTTCTTATTTGTAAATAATTCCTACAGTATTCAACATAAAAAAATATTGATAGGGGTTTCAGCAACTTTTTTGTTTACTCAATATATTTGCATCTACATTATGAGTAATTTTGCAACGAAATATGAATAGGAAATCACTGTTTCATGCTGAGGAAATGACCATCACTGAAGCTTATGCCAAGATATTCCTGGCAGCTTTTAATGTTAAAGCTATAATAAAGAATAATTTATTTCTAAGCACTTTGACCAATACAGTGTAGAAATAAGCATACATTTTTGGGGTGGTTTTTTTTCTTTTTTTTTTTTTTTACTAAAGGTAGAATTATTTAACATGTGTTTCATTGTAATTAATTCCTCAGATCTAGAAACAGATACCTTTATTTGCCCTTGCATGTCACTATGAAATTACATTAAGAAAAAAACAACAAATATGCATAATTTTTTTAGAGGTGAACCAAAGCCATCCCCTTTCTTAAAATATGACTATGTTCTGATTTCATATTTTATATTCACTATTAAATATGTATATGAATTTCAAAGGTAAAATAGAGTATTTATTGCAGGTTACATGGAGACCTTAAATACAAGTTATCTTCAACATCTGGCTTAGCAATTAGACTTTCTGATCAAAGTTAAAGTTGTCTGTTTTGGTGTTTTTTACTCTGGAGGGAGATCTGTCTGTGAGCACCAGATTTGGCTGCACTAACAGGGCTCTTTGTCAGAAAACCAACTCTTGTGCACATTCCCCCATCCCACAGAAGGCAGCCCTAGGGAGCTCAAGCAACCTAGAATGCTGTCAGCAAGATGGGGAAAACAGGGCATAGTGTGTCACCACTCTGAAGGAGGGCCATTCCACTGGCCAAGTAGGGGATTTGAAGTACAACTGGGCACCATTCTGTGACCATCAGCACAGATCAATGGCACTCATCCTGCTTGGTCCTCAAGGCAGAATGGTGAGCACTGATCTGAGAGCAAGGCTGCCCCCATAGAGAAGCTGCTGCAGACCTCAGACTGCAGGAAGTGCCTAGACCTTTCTCCCGGGACGGGGATAGATGACAGGCCTGCCTACAAAATGTGTACCCAGGTAGAAGAGACTGCATAACATCAGGGAGGCTGAGAAGTTAAATAGCTGGGTCCAAGAACAGTCTCCAGTGGATCTACAGCCCATCACCAAACAGCCAAAAACTCCCACACCAGCATACGCTGGAGAGAGGGAGAGAATTAATGCGGAAGACTAGAAGCTTGGAATGGCAAGGACCATAAGGGAGAAGAGACTTCCCTGAAAACCTGAGGTGCCCTTGCAGAACTGTTTAACCTTGCAAACCTACAAAATTAGGAAAGACACTGGAGCTGAGTAAGGCAGCCTGATCCATTCCCTCAACTAAGAAAAGGTGACATGAGATGGTGGTAGGCAACTGCTTTCTGAAATGTACAGAGACAGTCATGTGCTGACCTGACACACAGTCTAGAGATCTGTGCTGCTTAGTGGGGGCTTGGGTCAGGGATGTCACTAAGACACTACCAAGCCTTGTACAGTCCACATATGTTGTTTCAGTGTTACAGCCTGGAGCAGTCTGAGGAGTATCAAGAAGGATTACAGCACCCTTACCCTACTGGTAAGGGACTCTGGAGTGGAGGTAGTTTTTTCATCGATTCTCCCAGTCAAAGTGATGGGTTTTGAAAAGGTCATTCAAATCCAATGAGACAGCAAGTGGGTACAGGACTTGTGCTACAGTCAGGGGCTCAGATACTTAGAATATGGTAATTGTTTTGAGAAACCTGATAAAATGGGAGGTATGTGGGTTCATCTGTCAGAGAAAGGGAAGAGCATCTTTGCCATAGGCTTGCCAAGCTGGTGAAGAGGCCTTTGACAAAAATATACCAGGGATATTGAACCTCAATCCATCCCGCTCCTGACATTTTGATGCCAGTGGCAGCAATAGATGCCCAGATTTGGGAGAAGGATCACAGGTCAGAAGGAGACTGTTGGAACTGCAGCAAAAAGGAATTCCAGACACTAAGTCAGGTTCATCAGGGCCCAACCTAAATGCCTTTATGCAAACACAAGTAGCATGGGGAATGAACAAGAAGAATTGGAGACATGTGCATACCTGCTGGACTATGATCTTACTGGCATCACAGCGAGCTGGTGGTATGGCTCCTATGATTAGAGTGTTGAGATGGAAGGATACAGGACCTTAAGGAATGACACAGGCCATTAAGGAAGGACAGGAAGGGAACATGAGGAGAGGGTGTCACCCTTTATGTCAAAGACCAGCTGGAGTGCACAGAGCTCCACCTGGAGATGGATGAAAAGCTGACTGAGAACTTATGGGCCAGGATAAAAGTGGGGCAAGATCAGGGTACACTGTAGTGGGGGTCTGCTACAGACCACATGACCAGGCAGACTGAGTGGATGAGTGGATGAGTCCTTCTATAGACTGATAGGAGCAGGCTCATGTCCATAAGTCCTGGTCCTCACAGGGATCTCCAGCCACCCAGATATCTATTGGAGGGACCAGATCGGAGAGCAAAAGCAATCCAGGAAGTTTCTGGAATGCTAACTTACTTCTCCAAGTGATAGAGGAACAAACAAGAAGTACCATCCTGGATCTTGTTCTCACCAACAAGGACAGGCTGGTGGGGAATGTGGCAGATTTGGCTGCAGTGAACATGAAATGATGGAGGTCAAAATCCTCAGTGAAGTGAACAGGGTGCATGTCAAACTCACTACCCTAGACTTCAGGAGAGCAGACCAGCCTTTCCATGGAGCTGTTGTGTAGAGCACCGTGGGAAAAAGTCCTGGAGGGAAAAGAAGCTCAAGAAAGCTGGCTAGCATTTAAGGATTACTTCTTTCAAGCTCAGGAACAAAGCATCCCAACAAAGAGGAAGACAGGCAAAAACACCTGGAGGCCTGCCTAGATGAACAAGGAGTCCTGGGCAAACTCAAACAAAATTGAAACCTACAGAGGCTGGAAGCAAGGACAGGCAACCTGGAAAGAAACTGTATGAACAGCCAGGGATCTGGTTAGGACAATTAAAGCCAGTGATGCCAAGGGGAACAAGAAAAGCTTCTGTAGGTATGTCAGTGGTAAAGTGAAGTCTTGGGAAAATGTGGCGCTCTCTGAAAGGTAATGGGAGAGCTGGTGATGAGGGATATGGAGAAGACTGAGGTACTCAATAATTCTTTTGCTTCAGTCTTCACCAGTAAGGGCTCTAACCACCCTGCCCAGGTCACAGAAGACAAAAGCAAGGTCTGGGAGAATGAAGAACCCCCATAAAAGGGGCTTGTGGGAGTGAGGCGATTTTGTGCAGCTCCAGGACAACAACAGTCCTCACCTTAGTGCCCAACTCAGGGCTTGAACCCATGACCTTAGAACCAAGAGTCCTATGCTCTACTGCTACCCCAGCCCAACAAACATTAGGATCTATAAGAAGTGTCAAAATCCTTTTCATGACTTAAAAGTCTACCTTTCTTACCATCCATAGAACACTGAATGAAACTGAAGTCAGTCATTTGAACTTTCTTAGAGCTCCATTGCCATTGCACAGATACATTTTACAAGACCCTGGATTTCTTCAACCATGACAAAATTCTTTACTGGTAAAGTGAGAGTGGAGAACATGATGTGGCCTTCCTCTCATTGCCCTGAGCATCCTGCATTCTCACTACAGGTAGCATTTTTACACTATAATCATACCTTTTGGTAAAAATATTAGCCTGTTGCTTTTCACTGTGTTTTCCCGATCTGTATTTTACCTACCATTTAACTGCAATGATTTAATTGTTTTCCTTTTACAGAATTCATATTCTGAAAGAGAGAATATATTGATTCATCCCATTCTAAATATCTCACTTTTTGTTGCAGATTTATTCAGTGTCTCAAAAGTGCTAAAAATTTAAAGATTGTTTAGTATATATTTCTGTTTGGGAAAAGGCTGGTTTGAAGTTCGCATTTTTGGACTGATGGACCCAACAGATCTACCATCCTTCCATATAAATTATTCCCATTACAAGGAACACCTACCTTAATAAAGTTGTGAGAGTTTTGCTATGGAATCTAAAGTTGGAAGGATTCAACAGTGAAAGCTGGTTTTATGAAGGACTTGAAAGATTAGTCTAAAATTCTTTCTACTTGATCATTAATATCATCTTGATTTTTTATTGTAAGTCTCCCTGAATAACATGGGAGCTACATCTGTGAATTATAAAATCTAGCTATTATGAAGTCATTAATTTTAATCCCCCCTAGAAAGGAGTGATTACTCTAAAGTTAAATCACTGATCCAAGATTTTCCTTTGGTAAAGTTAATCTCCAATAAATATCTCCCTTGTGGTTTAACCTTACTTTAAATAAATTTAATTCAGAATAATTATATTCTGAAACCAAGTGAAGAGCATAAATCGGGGCAGAACATGAAGTATGAGACAAAACTGTCGTGAAGATGGCATACCTAGCCCTGTATCCCCATATCTCTGGCTTCCTATTATCCACAAACACTAGAACATATATAATTTTTAAAAAACAAAACAAAACAAAAAAATCGCAACAAAGAGCAAGGTAAGCAGCAAGGACTTTGTAATTTGTTATAGATGAGAGGTATATTTTCTCTCACAAAATCTAAACTTTTTTTTTTCCTTTCTCTTTTGTTGGTTGAAGAAGAATAAACATGACAAAAGCTAAATTCAGGGGGTAGGCCTGTGGAGCAGTTAAGCCAGCAACTCTTTGTGCTGCCCAAAATGCACTGAATACGGTTAAAGGCTCCTATTCCTGTAGTTGTAATGAGGTAAGGCAGCCAGACCTTCTAAATAGGTTTTAGTCCAGAATCTACATAATAACAGGATTATACATACTTATAGGAAAGGCTCCAGCGGTGGAGGAGGTGCAGGGGATTTGTGGGCAATTCTGTTTCCCTCTGCAAGACTGTTCTTCTGTTCTGCAATGGCAGGATGTAGCACATCACCTTTGCTCCTGCAGTATCAGAAACTTAGCCCAGCAGCTTTATAGACCTGTCCCATGTCTATAGGTTGAGACAGTGGGACAAGTCTCAGCGTCTCTGTCTTGAATTCAAATTCCTCTGCGGTACTCATCAAGCTTTTGATCACTGCTCCAGAGCATCTACTTGTCTTACACTCTCATCTTCAACATCTCAGTTCTGCACCCACATCTTAGCTCATTGCTATGCAGTCAAGAGTCATCTCCAATTAACAGCATACTTATTCCCTAACCATGGGAAAGACTGCGATCCTCTTCCATTGCACAATTCGGGCAAGCAGTTTATCTACCTTGCTATTAATGTTTTGGGAAACTGTAAGAGAATGGAAAGACTCTTTGGGCTTAGGAAAGGGAGTCAGGCTTTCATTCTCTGGTTTCTTCTAATATCTTGTTAGTTTCCCAACTCACAAAAGCACAAAATCATGGAATAACTGAGCTTGGAATTGTCCATGAAAGATCATGTGTTTCAATCTTTTGTGGGAAAGGTAGCATAAATGAGAGACTATCTAGCACCCTATCAAGTCACATCTTAGAAACCTCTAAAGATGGGGATTCTACCTCATCCTTGGGAAGGTTTTTCAAGTGAATGACTGTTCTCACTGTGAAAACTTTCTTTCTCATATCAGGATGAAAACCTCTCCCAGTGCAACTGGTACTCATTACTGCTTTTTCTTTCCATGTGGATCCTTGTTAGGAGAGTGCCTCAGTCCGCTGTGTAGCCTCCCTTTAAGTACCATAAAACTGTGATGAGGTTCCCCCAAGACTTCTTTTCTCCAGGTTGAAAAGACCTAATGCTGTCAGTCTTTCCTCATGTGGCAGCCCTTTGATCATCTTTATGGTTCTCCATTGTCCATGTCTCTTCCGTCTGCTCATGTGTCTTTTTTTGAACTGTTGGAACTAGAACTAGACACAGTACTCCAGGCACAGCCTGACAACAACTGAATGGGATGACCATATCTTTATTTCTGCTTATAACAGCCCTGCAGATGCAGCCAAGGATCGTATTTGCCTTCATCCCTACAGCAGTGTACTGCTGACTTATGTTCAACTTCTCTTCCACCAGGACACCCAGGCCCCTTTCAGCAAGGTGGTATGGTAGCAAGTCACAAAAACTATAATGATACTTCAAAAAGGTAAAAAAGTTGGCACCTATTAAGTATTTTTTATTCATAATCTAGAAAGAAACTCCTTTAATTATCTGTTAAGGTCCAAAGTAATTTTAATTCACTGATGTTCCTATATAGTATAAACTTTTCCATTCAAAATTACATGAGATTTAATTGCAGATCAAGGGATGTTAGGGGGCTTTTTTATATAAATAATATTTCAGTTTTTCTAGATTAACACGTGATTGAAAGCACTTCATTTAGAACACTCATTCAACGTTTTGTGCTAATTTTCAAAATTATCTGTACATATATTAATATTCATTGAAACCTTAAAAGAAGAAATCTTATAAAATTATGCTGCTACTAACTTGTCAAGAACTGAACATCTGTGTTGTCAGTGTGAGAAATTGTAAAAACTATAGTTTAGAATTTTAGATGCTAATAGAAAAACAATTTCACAGAAGCCTGAATTTCAACAGTGAGCTGAGTGTCTGTCTATTCTGGCTGACTTTATAAAAACCAGCCATAATGCATAACATTTGTATTTATCTCTATTTCAGAACAGAATTATATTCTAACTCTATTTCTGAAATATTGCTATGTTACAGTTTCCACAGAGAATTAAAACAATTTTTTCAGTCAATAAAGACAAATGTAAATTTTACCTCTCAGACAACTACAAGTTATTTGCTTCCTGACATATTTACAGCCATGTGTCCAGAAAACTTACACTGAAAAATGTTATCAGAGATCCACACAAAATACCCTACAGCCATATCACACTTAACTGGAATTCCTCCACACTTGACTGAGCTTAATGTGTTCCAGAATCCACATCTACATATTTTGATTTCAATATAAAGCATTTAATGTTCCTAGCAGGTATTTTTTTTTCTTCCTTGATACATCTGCACAGTTTTAACTCCGACTGGAACAACTGATTGGTGATTAGATGGCAGTGACCCAAGACAGCACTTACCTTGGCAATATTAGCAGTAATACACGAAAATTATTTTCACAGGGATGAAGTGTTCTTAACCAATTTTGACAATGCATTAGGCTCAGACAGGTTTTTCTTCAATATCAAGCATGCTTTTTGCCCCTATTTCTCTGCAGAAGTGAGACAAATTCTGATTTTAGTTGGAGAACTCAAGTATTGCTTCACTGAAAGAGGAAAAGCTAAAATAGATTAGTGAAAAGATGAATTATAGCTTGTGTTCAAAGCTAGAAAGGCAATCTGAAATGAAAGATTTTTAACTGCCTAATTGAATTGCTTCAGGCACACACATTTGTGGGGTTTTATACCTTATTCAACTTCTTCATTAAATACATTCATGGCATTGTGCTGACCAAAACAGGAAGTCTAGAATTTGAAACACTGTTTTAGTGTACTTGCCTATAGAATGGTCCTTATTAATAACTTCTTTTTTTCAGACATTTAAAATGCAGGCTGTGCAGATCCATGCTGTCCTTTGATAGCATCCCTAGGGAATATGTTCTGGTACTATCCAAAGACAATTCAGACCTTTTTTTTTCCTAAG
The DNA here is from genome assembly GCA_022605575.1 of Laterallus jamaicensis coturniculus. Taxonomy (NCBI): domain Eukaryota; kingdom Metazoa; phylum Chordata; class Aves; order Gruiformes; family Rallidae; genus Laterallus; species Laterallus jamaicensis. The sequence goes on along the minus strand of JAKCOX010000009.1, from coordinate 10,954,376 downwards.
TTGTGTGCAACAGAGTTTTCACAAACTTAGTCAGTTAAACCAAAGTGTGCTACAAAAAGACCATCTCATACTAACTGTGGTCATTGTAACTTGCATGGGTCACTGCTATGGGGTGCAGTCATAAATCATAGAATGTCTCTCAGTCTCTCAGGCTCAGACTGCACCAGCCTGGCCCCCATGGAGTCACAAAGTCCAAGCAAACCTACTTCAGCGTGAGTCTCCTTGTCTATCTCTGTGTCTCTGTCTCTCTCCACGGGCTGCAAGAGCCGGCAGGGGCTTGCTCCAATGCAGGTCGCAGCATCTCCTGTATGTCTCCACTTGCTCCAGCATGGGGCCTCTCCACAGGCTGCAGGAGGGGTCTGTTTTCCGTGGGCTGTAGGGGGACACCCATTCCACCATAGGTTTCTCCATGGGCTGCAGGGGTGCCCCCTCCCCTCCTTCACTGGCCTTGGTGTCTCTACAGTTTCTTACATTTTCTCACTCCCTTCTCTGGTGGCAAAAAAAGTGGCTGCTTGCGGGGTTTTTTTCTCCTAAATGTGATTCCCAGAGGTGCTGTGATCATTGCTGATAAGCCTGGTGTTGGTCAACAACAACTGTGGCCTTGAGCCAGCTGGTGTTTGCTCTGTCAGACTTACAGAAAGCTTTTATCAGATTCTTGTAAAAGCCACCCGTACAGCCCCCCTTCTCCACCAGAACACAGCCCCAAAAAACTGTAACAGAAAGAATGCTCCCTTTGAGTAAGAAATTGGGAAAGAGAGGCAGAAGACCTGCGTGGATGAGCAGGGAGCTCATGAGTAAACTCAAAGGGAAGCAAAAGGTTTATGAGCTGTGGAAACAGGGTCTGAACACCTCGGAAGAATATAGGGATGTTGTCAGGGTTTGTAGGGATGCGACTAGGAAGGCTAAAGCCAACCTGGAAAAGAAACTGGCAAGGGACATAAAGGGCAATACAAAGAGTTTTTTCAGGTATGTGAATAATAAGAGGATGACCAGGGATAATGTAGGTCCCTTGCTGAATAAGGCGGGTGTCCTGGTAACGGGGGATGATGAGAAGGTGGAGATACTAAATGCCTTCTTTGCCTCGGTCTTCACTCCAAAGGCCCCTTGGGACCCACAGATCCTGGATGAAAATAGGAGTGTTTGGGGACTTAAGAGCTTCCCTCTAGTTGAGGTAGGGGAGGTCCAGGAGGGGCTTAAAGGGATTAATGCACACAAATCCATGGGCCCGGATGGGATGCATACACGTGTGCTGAGGGAGCTGGTGGAAGTGATTGCTGAGACGCTCTCTATCATCTTCGACGGGTCTTGGAGAACAAGAGAAGTGCCTGAGGATTGGAGGATAGCCAATATCACTCCAGTCTTTAAAAAGGGCAAGAAAGAGGAACCTAGTAACTATAGGCCAGTCAGCCTCACTTCTGTCCCTGGAAAAGTTATGGAACAGCTTGTTCTGGATGCCATCACCAAGCAACTGGAGGAGAAGAAGGTCATGAGGAGTAGTCAGCATAGATTCACGAAGGGAAGATCGTGCTCGACCAATCTCATAGCCTTCTATGATCTCATCACCGAGTGGGTGGATGGAGGGAGAGCAGTGGATGTCATCTACCTTGACTTCAGCAAGGCCTTTGATACTTTCTCCCATGACACCCTGATAACAAAGCTAGAGAGTATGGGATAGATGAGTGGACAGTGAGGTGGGTCGAGAATTGGCTGTTGGACCGTGCTCAGAGGGTTGTGATGGGTGGAGCAGAGTCTGAATGGAGGCCTGTGAGTAGTAGTGTTCCCCATGCTTCAGTGTTGGGTCCAGTCCTGTTTAATATCTTCATTGATGACCTTGATGAGGGAATAGCATCCATCCTCAGCAAGTAAGCTGATGATACAAAGCTGGGAGGGGTGGCTGACACGCAGGAACACTGCGTTGCCATCCAGCAAGACCTGGACAGGCTGGAGAGCTGGGCAGGGAGAAACCAGATGAAATTCAACAAAAGCAAGTGTAAAGTCTTGCACCAGGCCAGAGAGAGAGAAGTGAGAAGATGTGAGAAACTTTGCAGACACCAAGGTCAGTGGAGGAGAGGAAGGAGCTGTTCCAGGAACTGGAGCAGAGGTTACCCTCAAGCCTACAGGCTGTCCCTGCAGCCCCTGAAGTGGATGGTAAGTAGAGATTCCACCTGAATACTGTGGAGGACCCCAGATAGAGCAGATGGAGACACATGAAGGACTGTGACCTGGTGGGAAGCCTATGTTGGAGCAAGCTCCTGGCAAGACCTGTGGCCCTGTGGAGCGAGGACCAGCTATAACTGCAGAAAGACAACCTATTTAATAGATTTCAATTTTACAGCCGTTTTAATATGTTCCTTAAAACACCTTGGTAAAAACATTTGCTTTATTTTAATATATAATATTTTCAAAAAAAAATGAAATGTCTTGATCTTTCTGGTTGTAGATGCAAATTTTTATGTTTGGTGTTTTCATTCATGGGTTTTAGGGATTTTTATGTATCACTTTTCAAATATTTTAAATTGATCACGAGCAAAAGGGGAAATTTGAGGCCTACTTAATACTATGCATATCCCCAGTGGCTTTATGCTATGTTATTTAGCACAGATGTTTCTGTAATTGTGATGATATATCAAGAGAATTTTGTGTTAAATTGCCCTCAAAATTTCTCATGTTCTACCTATGGATATGTAGATACAAACTGGCCCAAGTGGCAGGACATTTGGGAAACTGCTCAATCTGTTCTAAACATTGACTTTTCCCAGCACAGTTATTTAGCTTCTCAGCTACCTGAAAATCTCAAGACAGGGATTTGTATATTGGAAATTATATATACGAATCTCATATACATACCTAAATATATGCACACACAGAAACACAGATGATTTCCAGAGCGGAAGCAATCAACCAAAATACCCTTGATTTTAATGACTCTGCCACTTCAGATGAGAAGTCTTCATTGTCAGTCTGCCTGGGGCTTTAGATGAGGCTACAATAACAGCACACAGAAGTCTGGTTGTAGCTCTGTTTTGCAAAAACAAATAGCTCTTACATACTGTGCAGTAGCAAGTGCAACAATACAAGTACAGGTGGCACCTTCCCAAAATGCAAGCAATATATGACAATTGACCTACACTTAATTTGTAGAGAAAATAGGGCGTGGTTTACTCATGCTAACTCTCACACATTTGGACAAAATGGCAAACTTTGTCATACTTGACGTCTTCACTTCTTTATACTCATGATTCTCCGTCTCCTCATTTCCTATCATGTCAGTAACGCTTCCTGCCATTTTGGAGTTCAGGACCATTTTCTTCTTGATCTCTCAGTTCTAGATTTCTAACTGTAGTCCAGAAAAGAGGCCAAACCAAATTCCCCCAAAAAGACATGTCTTCTTCAGTATCTCCTCACCTTAAACTCTGAAAATCTCAACTCTAAGCCCATCACTGACTTCACATATATTTCCATAAGGAATTGATAGGAGAACATGCAACCATACATATATGGAAAGGCAGTGTAGATGAGAGATTATCTAGCACCCTATCAAGTCACATGTCAGAAACCTCCGGAGATGGGGATTCTACCTCATCCTTGGGTAGATCAGGAATTTAGGCATAGATCAGGTACTTAGGGATATGGTTTAGCATAGGACAGCAAAGGCTGGACTTGATGATCTTAAAGGTCTTTCCCAACCTTGCAATTCTGTGATTCAGTGATTGGAAAGGTTGTTCAAGTGAATGATTGTTCTCACTATAAAAACTGTCTTTCTCATATTGGGATGAAAATCTCACCCAGTGAAACTTGTACTCATTACCACTTTTTCTTTCCATGTGGATCCTTGTGAGGAGAGTGTCACTGTTATATGTAAAACATATATATAACACTAATTAGCAGAGTGAGATTCTGAAACACTTAAAATAACAAGATATTCTCATATCTTATTGGGTTATTTTGCCAAAAATCAGAATTTTGATTTGTAGCAATAGCATTTAATTATTACTGCTATAGTTATTAGTACTGCAGCCCAATATTGTGAAGCTATGAGCTCTTTCCTGCGATAAGTAATCCTGTTTAAGACCAGTGCCAACAAATAAATAAATGCTCTGAAACACCACTGAGAAATTCTGTCAGGGAAAAAACAAAATAAAATAAAATAGGGCAATAATTGCATGTGAATGGGATTAATTAATATTTGCCATGTAGTACTTCAGTATTGTGTTATTATTCCATTTCTATCTTCCAAAATAATTATTCTTTTTAACCGTTCCAATAACTAAGCAGGATTATTTTACACTTTGTAGACTGAATTGTAGAGTTTTATTTGCCAGAGCCTGCAAAGCTTCATTTAAAAAAATAATTATTATTTAACTGTTATTGCAGTTAAATAACAATCATTACCTTTATCTGTTCAACCACCAATAGAACTATTATCATTTCAAATAATGCTTCATTGTCTTAAAGTGTTTAAGAAAACAAACCAGAAAATATTTGTATTGGTCTTCAGAAACAGACACACCATGTTGGTTTGTTGTTGTTTTTTTTAAAAAAAAGAAGTGTTACTGTGGGTCTGCAGAAATTAATTTTATTAAAGATCACTTTCCTGGAGTCAGTTTATATTTAAAATTTCACAGTTAAATGGGATATATTTTATAAAGTATTTGTGGTTTTAAAAGTCTGACTCATGGTAACTCAATATAATTTAAAATATTGCTGTGATTGTGTTTACTGGACTGATACTCACAGATACAATATGAACACTGAGGCACTATTGTCTGCTTATTATACTGAACAAACTATATTCTTCTTTGGTTTAATACAGACCCTGTTTGTAAAGAAGATTATATTGAAAGCTTAGGAAAAAAACCTTAATTTTAAATTCTAGCCATGTTTACAATGTGGTAGGCACAGAACAGTACGAGTAATATACTCCAGTGCTTTACTGTCTAAATAAGACAAACAAAGCATAAATGGAAAAAATGGGCAAGAATCAAGTGGCTTAGGCAGCAAGTGTGCTTGTAATAAAGCTTTTCCAGCTCTTGGAGCCTTCGTGACACTGCTGGGCAGGTGATGGTAGACCTCATTGGTGGGATGAGACCTCTCTGTGGCAGGATCTCAGTTCCTGCCATGCTGGTGCAGGCTGCAGTGCTTTGAAAGAGTAATTTCTGAAGGGTGATGAGGGAGTGCAGGATGGCACTTGTCGAGAACTGTGGGATGTTCTCTCCTCCTCCATACCTCCAGCTCTTGGAGACATTGCTCAGTGTTGGCTCCTGCCCAAGCTTTGTGCTGGTGCCACAGAGGAGTAGCTGAGCTACAATGCCAGAGTGAGCCCTGCTTGCAGAGTGTGAGATCTGCCACCATGAGATTGCCCCAGGGCAACATGGTCAGGCTCCCAGGGCTCCCGAGGCACCCGCTTGTAGAGTGGGCAGCCATGCACAAGCCACTGGATGTGATCAGCCAAAAATCTGCCCAGATCCCATATGTCATCAATTGTCTTCTTTCCTTTCGTCCTCCTCCTTTTGTTATGCACAACATAATATTTTCCTTCCTGAACCATTAAGGGAAGGCGAGGAGGCAGGAAGCAATTTCCACATCCAGGTCATTATTATCAGCCCTGTGCAACTTCAAAGACAGAACTTTTTTGAGATATAGCTGTGCCAAAGACACCTGAGGACCCACCACCATTTGAATATCATACCTGTCTTCTGAATTTAGTAAATGTTAAGCATGGGATAACAGCTGATTCACAGTCATTTGTGAATTTATGAGGATTAATTTGTGAGGATTAATGGGAATTTTGCAGTAACTGTTAAGATAAACAAGATTCCGATAAACATCTGTGCTCAGCAGTAATGCAGAAGTTAAGAAAAATGTCACACAAGTACAGCTACAGGACCTAAGAGATCTTTGATTACAGTTAATTTGACAAAGGAGTTGTGACAGAATATGGATTGCTTGAGAAGGAGTTGGGTTTTTTTGCTCCTTGTGAAATTGGTATGTTATAAATTGCCTTGCCTGGCTATTATCAAATTTTTCTTTCAGTTTATTAACTTGGCAGAAGTTTTCAGAAACTAATGGACCTGCCTAAGACAAACAAATAACACAGGCAGAACTCCAGCCTATTATCTGCCACAGGTCAGAGGGACCAAATTGCAGCATCTCCCTGCCAGATGCCATTGAAGTTTCACAGTTCTGAGAAACTCAGCTCCTCACGGGGGTTTTGGGAAAGGCCTTCTGTGTATTTTTCTCAAAGACGTGCTACAGACAGCAGAATAAGCAGCAGAGAGGATTATTACAGGGAGTATTCCTACAGGAAATTCAAGTCAATTAAAGTACTTGCCACAAAATATTGGAAATTCCTTCAAGGTAACTAACAGGCCGACCTTAAAAGAAGGAAAGCAGTGGAGAGAAAAACATTTCTAAAAGATCAGAGAGGTAGAACCTCAGTTTTTTGCTTTCAAGTATGATGTATTCAAGTTTCTGCCTCTTGCTTCTTAGGAAATTTTCACCATAATATGCACAACCCACTGTAGTAAGGAAATAAGATTGGTGGGACTGCCAAATTATTTTAAAAGGCTGCACTAAGTAATTTAGAACAGCAAGTTTCTTCTTTCTACTCTCTCACTACCAACTGGAAAGAATAGGATCCATAAATCTTTTCTGGTTCTATCCTATAGAACCCATCAAATATTATCTATAGCACTATTGCCATTTATCCTGACCAAGTGACCAAATGGAATAGAAACTGCCAGCCAGACATGGTGTGCTTTCTTTCCCTGTACCCACCAGGTAACCCCACCCTTCACCACCCCATCTTCCCTCCTCTGCCGCCCCCCCGCCCCTGCAAAGCTCCAGCATACCATGGACACTCCTCTCACAGCTGTGGTTTTTCATAGAGTTTCCTACAGCAGCAGTGATACTCTGTCCCTTCTCCCTCCTGCAACAAGCAGTCCCCTATCAAATCTAAATATTTTTTTAGTCTTCAATTATCTGGCTGTATTTTCAGGTTTTGTCCCATCTTTTTCTGTGTTTGCAGAAATTGTTTGAGGATGCAATGGTCATAAGTAGACATCTACACAAAAGGGAAGGTAAATAAAACTTCTGAGTTTGGTAATCCAAATTGTAAGAAAAATTTAAAATAATTAAAAAAAAATCAGGAGGAGAAGATAAAATGCTAGTTTGATTCTTTCTTCTAGTTTTATATACAAGTTCAAAGATTATATGAAATTCAACCCTCAAATAAAGATTGTATCTCTTGGTGATTGTCCAGGGAAAACAATGACATTCCAAGTACAAAAAAAACTTGTCAGGACTTCAGAGATGTTTTGATTTGAATCTGTAGCATCACTAGATGAGGACAAAAAATGCACTCAGAGAGTTAATAATATGCCAAATGTATTCAGATTTATTTGCAAGCTGAGAAACAATGTAACAAACCTGATGTTCAGTTTCATCCTGTGTGGAAAATAAGAACTGATTATATTTCCAACTGCCGTTTAAACTCCAGGAAATAGTTTTTCCAGTAAAAAAGTAGTCAGAACAGATACATATTTTGAAAAATCTTCAAAGGAACAGAATATGGGAGAATTTATTACAGATTTTGGGAAGAAAAATTCTCCAAACTCAAAACACACACACCCTCCCAAGCAATACATCCCTTTTCAATGAACAAATTCACTCTTTTACTATGAACTTCAAACATCACGAAGGCAGGGAAAGTTTAATGAAAATTTATGAATAATAACTGTATAATAAACAAAAGAAAGTGCTGAAATGTACAGGGTGGGTTTTTTTGTTTGGGTATGGGGTTTTTTGGTGGGTGCATTGGGGTTTTTTGGGGGGAAAGAGGGTGGTTGTTTTTTTTTTCAGCTCAGAACCTTTTTGTTAGTATGCAGCTTGGACAAAGACCAAGAAAATTCTGTAGACAGGAGGCAAAAAAGAGACATTTTCCCAGTTTTGGTCTAACACCACTTAGTTTACTTCTTTTGGAAAGAAGCCCAAAAGAGGAGAAAATTTCCTTGTCATGAAGTGTCAGATAAAGTTTCAAGTCTGGGAAAGTAAAGAAACAAACACCCAGGGCAATGGAAGATTTTGACAATGTGCTGCTTGCTACACATACCAGTTTTAGCCCAGAGAAAACACCCAACGTTAGGAAATCAGCTTTAATGTTCATATCAATCTACTGAATATTATTTCTTTTTAGACACTGGTATGAAAAATATAAATTGGGGTAGATATTACCAACAGTTGTCTTTAAAGATTGGGAAGAAAACACTTAACTCACATATTCCCTATTCAGGGAAAGATTCAGGCCCCGATCTTGCATAAACAGGTAATCCATGGTTATTTGTTTCAGAATCTTATGTGCATAATGAGACTGAACCTTTTTCTATTTTTAAAAAATAAATTAAGAAAATATTTTCCACTATGTGTTATTAATAATGTTAAAAAGAAAAAGACCTATTTAAATCTGAATATTTTTGGGGATACAAAAAATAATGCTACATTTGTTTAATGTCTCAGTATATCGGTTTCATTTATTAACAGAGCATATATGCAGGACTAGACAGTCCATATTGCAAAGGTTCTGCAGTATTAATTGTGTGAGACATATCTGTTAAAGATATGGAAATTTTATATTGAAGCATCTGTCTGTGTGACTGACACACTAACATGTGGAATCTGTCAAATTATTTTAAAATACTTTGGGAAACATATTTTTCTTCCCCTCCCCACCAAAACAATAATGAAATTTAATCATTCTGCACCCAAAATCATGAAAAAAACCCCAAACTTTCAACCACATCAGTCACCTGCATAGTTTTGGAAAGGTCATGGACTTCAGTCTTTCAAAATGGATTGGACCAATATCAATGGAATGGGTGACAGCACTTATTAAATCCTCTGTCTTGGGTGAAATCCAGCCTGTTCTGCCAGCTTGTTTCAAAATGACATCCTTGCTTTCAGGGTAGTGATAAAAAGTCTTACCTACTGAATGTGATATGAAGCATTTTTTAGGCTAGAATGTATTTTCTTCTAACCTTACAGCAAAAGTTAATCAGAACATTTAGATTTCCTTATATTTTAGATGTAATTGTATATCTAAATGGCTTTTCCAATTTGCTGACAGATAATATTATAGAGATTATATAAGTTACTGCCATTTCAATGACAATTTTAACAAATTTAAACACAGTTTATATTCTTAATCAGTATTTTATAAATTAATTTAGAAAGGAAAGAAGATTGGTTGATTTAGACGAACCAGAACCAACAGTTCACAGAACTAGTGAAAATGAAGAATAATTAGCACAAAATATTCAATACAGAGTTCAATTTCAATTTGCTATTTCAAGTATTTCACTTAACCACTGTTTTGTTTCTGAGAAAACACGGAAAAACGGATAGTACACAAACATTTTCATTAATAATTTCAAGTAGCTGTGGCTTAGACAAGATTCAGTATTTACTCCATGGGAAGACTCCATAAGAAGGACCCAAATAATTTCAGCACTTGCAGAAAACTGTCAAAATGAAGCATTATTTTTCAGATTCCCCTCTTCGAACAAAAAGATTTTTGGAGGCTTAAAAATCCTGAGCATCTCAACATATGTCTATTGCGATCCCTGATTGGGATCCAGAAGACAGGCCTCCAAAGGACTCTACCTTGTTGGCATTCCAACCCATGGAAACAAAATCAAGGCCAATTCTCCTACTGAGAGGGAGAAAAGTAATTATCTTATAGAGACAGAAATGTTTCATTCAGACATCTCTGATTTAATGAAACATTTCCAAACACCATGCACTTTTCTGATAGATTAACACTGTGAGCCAAATCTCTCTCCCAGGTGATAAACCCATCAGGATTCAAAAATCATACTGAATCTGGATGACTCCTTCCAGCTCAGTGAAAGCTGTATTCTTTGTGTCTCTGATGTATCATTTTGAGAAAAGCAAATAGAATAATAGATGTCTATTATAGAAGTCTATTACTTCAGTATTGCTTTGAGAGGTCTCAATGTAAAGCTACTAAAAAAGTGTGTCTTTCTTCCTTACTGCTATATAAAATAGACAGATAATTACTCCTCCTCCATGGCATATATTCTCTTCCCCAAATAAATTACTCATGCATCTTCCTCAGAAGCATGCTTGTTGAAATTTATTACTGGGAGTGACCTCTGCCATCCTCACCTCGTCAAAGTCAAATAAGCAGAATGACCACCCCAAGCCTTGAGTACCCAGTGTGCAAAGATAGCTGGCAGTGATTTACCTTCACCCTGCTGAAAGGCAGGCTTCTGACTGCTGGTCAGCATGCTGCAAGTTTTAGATCCCATTTGATTGCTTCCAACATCCTTCTGCAAGTAATGCAAGGAGAGGTCAAATATCTTGGGGGATTGGACCCGATGATCTCCTGAGGTCCCTTCCAAACCCTACAATTCTGTGATTCTGTGATTCTGTGATCTTGCCCACTAGTCATGCGCTTGTAGACCTTCCTAAATGACTGTTATTTCTGAATAATATCTCCCCTAACCCCACCACCACTTTCTTCATATATTTTGAAGGGCAGAAAATAACAAAAGGGAATCTTCAATCTAGAGAGTGGGTCCTTCAATCTATAAATCCTATTTAAGAACAAGTGAATTTATCAAAACCTCACCTCCGGAAACTGGCCAATTTCAATGAACCACAGATTTTCCTTAATACTAAGCCTTTAAAACCTGCTGCCTGTCCAAGTTCTTCAGTGCCCCCAAGATAATTCTCTCTACCAAAAATGTTCATGATCAGAATTTGGTGAATATGCTCTGATTATTAATGCAGATGTATTGAACACCATAAACTTTTTAAACGTTAATGCTTCAAAAAGGCACATTTAAATGAGGAATTCAGTGAATCAGCTTGGTGCAGAAAATTTGCCATGTTAAAATTCCCTCTCTCACCCTGAAAACAATTGCTCAAACATCAAGCAATCAAGGTGTCTTCATAGACAAGTTTGAATAGACAGGGTTTTGTCTATGGCTGTAAGTTAAGTTTGTCAACTGCAAGCTTTGTTCTGACATGGAAACTACACAGGTCAGTTCTGCACCCAGGCAAATAAATCACACTGAGGAAACAGATACGTAAGCATTGTCTAACACTGACAGTGCTATTTATGGTCAAGACAGGACACAAATAGAGTGAGTGGACATCTGCAGGCATCCGTTTGTAACGGCAGATAAGGGTGGTGAAATGGAGGGAAAAGTGTAGCTCTCATGAAAAAAGAAAAGGAGCAATGACTAGAAAACTTTCTTTGAAAAAGAAGTTGGGAAAGAAATGGAAAAAGGAAATCTAGCATATATGTCAGGAAAGATATTACTGACATGGTCTGTAACCTCAGCTGTTCAAAACAAGTACTTACCAAATAGATAGGAATGTGGATGTTGCAAACAGGCAGCTGCAAAAGCAGTGTTTTAAATTTTAGCTATGATAACCACACTTTCAGTCAAAAAGACAAATATCATCTCATGTGAAAGGATTTACAATGGCGGTCCTTCTAACATACCCTGATTTATAAAAATGTTTTATCAATGAATTATGGAAAGAAATGCAAGTTATGGAAAAACCTTTGGATATACTAAGAACATGCAAATATCACATACCATCAGAGCATATAAAAATTTGACAGGCTAGAAATTGCTTATTAAATATTGCACCAGAGGAAAAATAAATAATAATAATAAATAAGGAAATAAGTAAATGTGTGCATTCCTGTTACACAATTTCCCTTTAACACTTGTCCTTAGATGTCATTTAGAGAGGTGCATAAGTCTTCAGAATAACAGGCTGGTCTGAGATTCAAAATGTAGCATTAGATTGCACAGGACTTCTACACCTTGTTCAGGCCATTTTGTCACCTCCCTGTCTTTGTATCTTTTTACTTTTCTTCCACATTAGGCCCGTCTTTTCTGCTTATGTTGTAATCTCTTCATGACAGGTGACATGTTTGTTCACATTTGAGGTCTGGCACATAGGGGCTGTAATCTCTACATCATTACACATAACACACATATTAAATTCAACACTATCTTTTCTATTTACTTTTTCCTGTATTATCACACTTGATTGAAACCCTGCTAGCAAAGATATCAGACAAATGTCTTCATTTTTCAACTCACTCTTCTTCTCACACTGAGGCCATCGGAGTGCCATTTAAACAAAAAACATGACCACCCCATACACACAACTGTAGGCAGATAGCATTTCACTTTTCCACAAATGCCTTCTGTTTTCTTTTTCTCTCTCTCCTTGTCAACAGTAGTCACCTCTTTCACCTAAGATAGTAGGAGGTAATTCATGCCCTCATGTCATTCTGGAGATGCAGCTCCACCAATTTTGTATTTCTTACTATTATCATATAATCATAGAATCATAGAATGGCAAGGGTTGGAAGGGAACCCGAGGATCATAAAGCTCCAACCCCCCTGCCACAGGCAGGGACACCAACCTCAGGCCTGGATCTACGCAAGGTTGCCCAGGGCCCCATCCAACCTGGCCTTGAACACTTCCAGGGACGGGGCATCCACCACCTCTCTGGGCAGCCTGTTCCAGCACCTCACCACTCTTTCCGTAAAAAACTTCCCCCTAATATTCAATCTAATCCTTCCCTCCTTCAGCTTTAAACCATTCCCCCTTGTCCTTCCATTCTCTGCCCTTTTAAAAAGTTGATTCCCCGCCTGTTTGTATGGTCCCTTCAGGTACTAGAAGGCTGCAATGAGGTCCCCACGCAGCCTTCTCTTCTCCAGGCTGAACAAGCCCAGCTCCCTCAGCCTCTCCTTGTAGGGCAGGTGCTCCAGCCCTCTAATCATCTTTGTGGCCCTCCTCTGAATGCTCTCCAACAGTTCTACATCCTTCTTGTATTGGGGGCCCCAGATCTGGACACAGTACTCCAGGTGGGGCCTCACGAGGGCAGAGTAGAGAGGGACAATCACCTCCCTGTCCCTTCTGGCCACCCCTCTTCTGATGGAGCCCAGGATACCATTGGCCTTGTGAGCTGCAAGAGCACACTGCTGGCTCATGTTACATTTCTCATCCACTATGACACCCAGGTCCTTCTCAGCAGGGCTACTCTCAAGGAGCTCTTCTCCCTGTCTGTATCTGTGCATGGGATTCTTCCGGCCCAAGTGCAACACCTTACACTTGGCAGTGTTGAACCTCATTAGGTTCACCTGGGCCCATTTTTCCAGCCTGTCCAGATCCCTCTAGATGGCTTCCTTTCCTTCTAGGGTGTCAACTACACCACTCAGCTTGGTGTCATCTGCAACAATGCTGAGGGTGCACTCAATCCCATCATCGGTGTCATTGATAAAGATGTTAAAGAGAACTGGTCCCAAGACAGACCCCTGGGGGACATCGCTTGTCACCGGCCTCCACTTGGACATAGTCCCATTGACCACCACCCTTTGGCTACGGTCTGTTAACCAGTTTCTTATCCACTGGATGGTCCACCCATCAAATCCACATCTCTCCAGTTTAGAGATAAGGATGTGGTGGGGGACTGTGTCAAAGGCCTTGCACAAGTCCAGGTAGATGACATCAGTCGCCTTCCCTTAATCTACTGATGCTGTTACTCCATCATAGAAAGTCACCAGATTGGTAAGGCACGACCTTCCCTTGGTGAAGCCGTGCTGGCTGTCCCGGATCACGTGCTCTTCCCTCATGCGCTCCAGCATGTCATCCAGGAGGATCTGTTCCATGATCTTCCCAGGCACAGAGGTGAGGCTCACCGGCCTGTAATTCCCTGGATCTTCCTTGCTCCCTTTCTTATAAATGGGAGTGACGTGACCTTTTTTCCAGTCCCCAGGGACCTCTCCTGACAGCCATGACTTTTCAAATATGATGGAGAGCGGCTCAGCAACCACATCAGCCAGCTCCTTCAGGACCCTGGGATGCATGTCGTCCAGCCCCATAGACTTGTAGACATTCAGTCTCATGAGGCGGTCTCGGACTTGCTCTGCTCTTACAGTGGGGGGGGATTTACTCCCCCAGTTCCCACCTAGAGGTCCAGGGACTATTCCTTCCCTGAAACTAGTCAGTGCCATCTGTCATTATCCTGTCCACTTGCTCACAGGCTGCCACATAGCTTTGAAGGATGCAGTCAATGCTACCCTGCAAAGGCGTATGTTCAGGGATTCTGGACCTCCAGCTGTCCAACTATTTCCTTTTCTACACTTTCTTGTGATGAATTGCATCATATGTACTTGTTATTATTTTCCTGCTGGAATCACCTTGTTGGGCTTCGACCTGGAGAAGAGAGGGCTCCAGGGAGACCTCACTGCAGACTTACAATATCTAAAGGGGGCCTCACATGAAGGATGGGGACAAAACTTTATAGCAGGGTCTGTTGCAATAGGTTGATAATTTAGTCAAAACCAACAGAATTGTCTCATCTAACTTGAGACAATATCTTCTGAATTTTTTCATAGTCATCTGCTTCTATTCTGAAACTTGGTCCTTTTTGGGAGGTAGAATGAGGTAATTAACATTTATATTTCAAAAAAGGATGAAATTACAAAGTTCTTTGAAGAAAACTTTTACCTGTAGATGTAGTTCTTTTTCCTTCATCATCCAAATACTTGCTATGCCTCAAAGACTGTATTACTATGTGCAAACACAAGCAGGTTGACATTGAACATATTATCTTAAATCAGGCATTTCCTAAGGTTGAAAAAGCTCATTCTTCCCTAAAATACTTATAATATTTTTGCGTTAAAGTCAAAGATAGCCATATCAAAACTGAAAGTTTCAAGTGTGGAAATATTCCTGGCACCCAGAAAATAAACACATTTTTATTTGGAAAATAAGCACCTAGACTTATTTTAAAAATATGGAAAGGAATGATCTTATAAAAACCCTTATTCCTTGCAATATTGAATCATCTTAAGGAATAAAAACTAGCACTAGATTTCCATAAACTTTCAGCAGAGGAAAATTATCGCATGCAAAATAAAAAAGAAAATGTATTTTCATATTTGAATACTAGAGGAAAAAATGTGTGATATACAAAGGGTGAATTTTTTTTAGACTGATTCTGAGAGCAAAATATTATTTAGTGAGGAAGTGACATATTACATTTTGTTATTGAAAGATTAGACAGAACTACATGATACAAAAGGTTGTAAGCCTGACATTTTTTTCTTTAGACGTTTGAAATATACAATTACATTATGCGAAATAAATGTATTATTGGCTTGATCATGTATAATTATTTTTAGCATATATACCTTGTCAATCACCATTAAAAGTACTTTTAAAAATACACTTTCTTTCATGTTGCTTTTGAGAGAGTGAATTTCCAGTTTAATCTTACTTAAACTCTTATGCTTGTAAACTTAGATACAGAAATGCTTCTAAAAAACAGTTAAACAGAAGCACAAGCATGTCTCAAGGAAATTAGTTGAAGAGTTGATGTAAAAATTAATTGAATATTCTTTACTGGTAAAGTGGTCAAAGTCAATGTCGGCATGTATTCCCAGACTTTTATATTCATTCTCATTGCAGTTTTAATGATTTTCATGGCATGTACATTCCAGTTGTTTCATGAAAAAAGTGTAATTAGAAAAATTGCTGAGGTGTATGATGTTGCTATGTAATTGATAGCTACTCTTCAAATTGTTGTCATGATAAACTCTTTTGTCTGAATTAATTGTTTCATCTCCACACTCAACTGACATAAAGAAAAATGTGAGGGAGTGTAAACTTCAAGTTTTTGAAGGCTGCTCACCGCTCCATCCAGCTTCACATAATAAACCATAGCACAGTAAGAGGCAACAAAGGGAGATCTACTGCAGAAATGTGCTGCTGATGTAAACTGATAAACTAATGTAGGTGAAAAGGCTTCCTTGAGAGAGACTGGAAAGATTTCACTGTGTTGAGGGAACTTATTTGGTTGGTTGAAAACAAACCAAGAAGCAAAACTTGCCTTCAAGGCCAGACCTAACTTCAGGAGTGTTGTGTGTGTAAACCCACATAATTCTATTCATGTTGGATCCTGTAATTCTGAGTTTTAAAAAGAGTAATTATTATGATTAATTTTAAAAGCCTTTTGTCCATTTTTAATGAGCTTTCTGTAGGAGAGATCTATGCAAACCCATTTCAAATCACTGGCTGTCTAGGCACCCTCATTTCCTTTAAACTGGCAGCTGTTATGGGCATTGGAAACAGGGAGGCAACTGAAGGTTTGAATGCTGAAAATAAATGGTTTCAATACTTGGTTTTGGGGAAAGCAGCACATTTTATCATATCTCCATTATACGTTTATAACTTAATATCAAGAACCTTCTTGCATTTGCATTTCTATAAACTCAAGGTATACTTTTAGATATATACTGGTTGAGCATGAAGAAATAGACACAAAGGGAAATTTTTCATGAAGCAGAACACTTCCCAGCACTGCAGACACCAAGACCACCTAGGAGATAGAACAGTCCAGTCCTCCTTCTAATCCCTCATTGTAATCAGTTGTAATAATACTGCTTATTACCAGAAAGTATTGTAAACAATTGCAACAAAATAATGGTGTTAATAGTTCCTCTACTATTGTAGGCTGCCACGCATGGGGTAGAAAGAAACAATCTGATATCACAATATATGTTCTGCTGGCTTCCTTTGGGATGACTACAAGCAGTTCTTAGTAAGATCAACTTTGTTTTGGACAGCCCTTAGCTGTTGATGTTATAGTGTAAGATCTAAATTGAGTGTACATGCTGGCTGCACCAGTGAGTTTAAAAATAGCTATTGGTAATGTAAAGCTAGGCACAACTGTGTCCTGATACTCTTCCAACTGCTATGCACTAACTTCTATTGACAACGAAAGACTTTCTTTTCACAGACATTGTTTCAACAATGATGGATTCATATTCCTTTCTTCTGCTGATAAGGAAGATATCATGCCCAGTGTGACCAGGAAACCAAGCGTACCAAAATTTACAGAGGACAAACACAGTTTATCATATTCTCACACAGACAAAAGTAACACTGCCACTAAGGACAAGATTTCTAATTAGAGAAGAAAAACCGAAAAGATAAGACTAAGTATTTTTTCATAGCTGTGGTTTCTTTAGGAGCCTTAAATGAGGGGGTATGGTCACATCTGACGTCATTACTTTTTAATTAGAAAGCACACATCTCCACAGGTATTTCAGACACAGGTTGGAAATTTATCCTTCTTGGGATATTAATTCTTCTTGGGAAATAAATTCTTCTCGAGGAAACCGTGGTATTTGCTTTTTATTTATCTATATTCATTTTATGTAGCTTTGTCCATTTTTCTCAAAAACAGTGATATCATCATTCATATTCCAAAACCCATTAAGAATCAAAGAGGATGTTTTGCCATTTTACATGCAAATAAATGGGAAAAACCCATGATCAACTTCAGCAAGGCTTTACATTTTCTTATATCAGCCCAGAAATGAGTGGAAAGCATACTTGTGTTTAATTTGTTAAATATCAGTTGGCTTCAATGACAAGAATCTAAATATTCATTTTCAAAGCATATACCAGAAGATATCAAAAGCAAATACAGAAAAAAATATATTCCTGTGGACACGCATCCCAAAAGTCACTATGGAAAAAGCCAGCTATTTTGGGTTTAGAATGAAAAAATCTGATCTATCAGAATTAGAGCCATGCAAACCCGCAAAATACAGCTGCACAATATTTGTATAAAAACAAAATCAGGGTCAGACACTTTAATATATAGTATATATTAAAAAATTGTTTACTTAAAATGACGTTTGTCACCTTGAAATGAACTAAGGATAAAATGCAACATCAATAGAGCTAACTAAAATTTAGCAAAACTTTAATTTCTTCAGATGAAGAAAATACCAAAAAATAGGAAAAAAATCCATTTCATAAAAAAAAATGAGCAAGTATAATTTATAGAAACAAAAATGTTTCTTATAGCAGTGGAGAAGACCATACCCCTAATTGTTGCAGAAATATATGAAAGTGTAAAAACAAATGGAAATAGAATATTGAAAAACATCATTCATGCTCATATCTCAGACTTCAGTATCATTGAAAAGAGATGCTGCATTAAATTTCTCAAGTATAAATTCTTCAGGCTGAAACTCCCCACTCCATTGTCCAACCGTTTTCTTTCCAATTATAGTCCTGATTTGTCTATGAAATGGTGAAGTAGTTATGTATGTGCTAATCTTTAACCATATGCGGAACCCAAGATTCAGCTCTTGTTCTCCTTCAATTCCTGTTATTCAGATTTTCAGGCTTTTTAGAAATATTTTCTTCACTGATGACTTCATCTTCTCTTTATTAAGTAATTCCGAACTGCAAATAATAGAATATACAAAATAGGTTAAAACACTGTCTCTGCTCCTTCTCCAGTCCCATTCAATTTGTGTACAGCTTTAGACTGCGTTCCTATGAAAAAAAGGTCTATTTACTAAGTGCTTCCTCCACAAACAGAGACTATAAATGTGAAACACTTGTTATGTCTCTCTTTCATTTCTATCTCATAAGGATTATCTCTTACTGCAAATGTTTGGAAATTGTATCTCAAGGGCTAGAAAAAGCCTATGATGTCTCTTCAACCAGTTGACAACTACCAGAAAATTCTTTTTAAAAATTTTTTTTTGACTGGCATTTTGTTAGTGTATGTCCTGTGAGCAGTCTTTCAATGGTTACCCGAACCTAGAAAAGCCACCCTTTATACAGATGGAAAAAAAGTAAGCAATTTTGAGTTCAGAATTTTGTAATTTATTTATGTGGTGATGTTTCTTCAATCCCCGCCCCCACTCCCTCCCTTTTCCTAGAAATGCAAAGCATCACTTAATATTTCATTGCCACTTGTTCTTCTAGAAGATTCTAACATGATGACAAATGGAAATTAAGCATTATTATTATTGCTATTATTATTATTATTGCATTGTATACAAAATGTTCTGCTCTGTACCTCTTTCTCTTTGATACATAATGTGGTTTTGATGCTTCTTACTGAATACTGATGCCATAACATTCCAGTCAGCACTACAAACTGTTGTATCCACACAATTGTCCTCCTTTCCTTTAAACACTTCATAAGAATTTTTCACTTTGACTAAACAGTACATTAACTACTTTATCTAAAGAACACTTTTAATGTGAATAAAATGTAATTAACAAATGTAAACCGCTGACCTTTCCTTACTTTCAGACATATTTGCTTTTATTCTGGACATATTTTTAAATGATTACACTGAACAGTTACTTAGATGCTATTAGACAGCTGTGAGTTTACTACTTAATGGCACATTAAAAATCTTCTCTGGCTGTTGCTTGCTATAATATTTTCCAGTGCCATATGATTACTACGTTTTCTTTCTGGAGTCTCATTAACAACTTTAATGATAAGACATATAGATAAAATATTTTGTCAAAAATGCATACATTTATCTTAAGAGAAATGGGCTAGTATGTACATGTCGCTATCAATAAATGAAAAATATTTTCCAGAAGACTACCAGCTATTTATAAATGTGAGGAATGGATTAAAGTCTTTATGAGGGAACTGCTGAGGTAAAAAAAGAAAAAAAAATCCACCAAAAAAACCCCCCCAAAAAACCCCCAACAAACGAACAAAAAAAGTTGCTTTTAATAATTATTAAAAGTCACATACATTTTTGACTACAAAAAGAACATATAGTCCAATAATATCTTCCAAAATGCAGTTCTATTAACTTCTCATTCAGGTCAATAACATTTAATTTAGCCACTTACCAGCAGATCTCAAGGTTTTTCCAGTTACTGAGGTCAGACAAATAAATACTACAAGGAGATTGACAAAGACATTACCCTCTACCAGTCCTTCCTTCCTCTCAGAGGAACCCGAGAATTTACTTCTACAAACCACAGAGACTGCACCTTTAATTTTCCTGTCAGGGAAACTGTGATCACAGGAAAAATGAAAACTGATGGGTCCAACAGCCCTGAATGTCATGCAGCAGCCCTGCACCTAAAGGTCTCTCATAATAGATGAAATCAAACATCACTGAAAACCCCAAATGGCTCTTTCAATGAATGTACGACATACAGTCCTGGCTGGAGAATTAATTTTGACGAATTATTTTTCCATCCCCATTATCTGCATCCTGATCTACAAGGGAAACCAACCTTCAAAAGAGAGGTTCAGAAACCAGAAATAGTTCATGCTCTAGATATAAAGATCATGTATTAAGAAATAATATGATTCTATAGCACATAAAAAACTCTTTACAACTCACCACCGGCTGACCTTTCATTTTGAGGGTGGAAAAAGGGATATTTATCTATAACGTATTCACTATAGGCACTTATCTACTTCACTATTTTAACACCTGACTGAAAGTATTTATTAGCATAAGAAAATCTGGAGAATAATTTTTTCAAATGTGAATTGATGATACCAGTACTTGTACTTTGGTGTAAATAAATGTCCTGTTCCGAATGGTCCGGTCAGGGGCAAGATACTTTTATAATTCCCAGAGTGAGATTAAGACACAAGTGAGGTCAAATGCCACATCATAAGTTTAATTATTACAGCAAAATTCGCGAAAGGCACAAGAGAGATAGGGAGAGAAGGGAAAAAAAAGAAAGAAAGGTAAAGAGTTTAAAGTTACAGGAGAGTTATAGCTACCACCACTGGTTCCTGCGACATTTCGCAGGACCACTCGACTTCACTTCATGTCAGGTGAGGGAAGTTCCTTCCACTGAAGGCTGCTTTGTTCAACTTTTATAGAGGAGAGGTGTTTGGAATTCGTTACACCTATACATATGCATAACCTGTCCTGCTTCGTATTCAAATTAACTTCATGGCTTCATTTCCATAAATTCCTCCTAATGGTGCAGGCGCAGTGCTCTCTGGTGGTCATGAGTTGGGGTCTTCAGGATGAAGGCCTGTAGTCTTCATCGGGCTAAACTTTTCACCTCTTCCTCCTGACGCATGTGTAGTCACTAGTATCCCAGCTGGACATCGTCACTATCAGAGGTATCTCCTCTAACAACCTCCAAGTGCCAAATGGTCCTTTGTAATTGGCATTAAAGTTGATTTAGTCCTTGGAAATGTTTCCTCCTTAAATTCCTTTGTACAAGGCTTTATTGATTAAGACTTAGGTCTATTCTTTGTACAGACCTTGGAAATGTAACTCCTTAAACCCCTGTCTGCAAAGCATCCTATTATTTATGGATGCTTATCCCACCATCAGTCAGAGACAGGCATCTATTGAAGGATTTACAGAGTTTTTGAAACTTTGTCGCTGGTACCAAGGAATTTCCTTGTTGCTGTTTTCTGTAGTCGTGCTTCCCAGCACAAAACCCTTACAATAAACTAATGTAGTTCTTTGGTTGCACCACCATAAATGGAGCACAAAGGCAAAATTACTTCTTTCCATACATTCCCTGAGACAGCTATGGAGTCTGTTGAAACCACAGATTTTAAGAAATCTTAAAATTTTACAGTACAGTTCATGTTTTCTAGCTGATGCATCTTTTTTTTTGCAATAAAGGTCTGTTGGTCATCCCTTCAGTGTTGGATGTATGGTGGAAATTCAGCATTCCAAGAACATCTAGGAAAGGATTTGCAAATTTTACTCTCCCACTTCTGAGTAAAGGTTCAAACCAGTTTCACTATTCACTTAAAGGGACTCTAGAAATATGACAACAAAGTTTTTGTCTGTCTTCACTTTTGCAAACACATATGCATTATGATATTTTTTTACTGCTGTGATGCAATGATGCTATTGCCTGCAATTATGTTTTATCTCCCTAAATTTTCTTACTGTCCAGCTTCTAGGAAATACTATAAACCCTGATGAACTATAACCTCCTTCTAGTTATCATTTAAAGAGCTTTTCTACCTCATTAACTGATTTCTGATTCTATTGTAGTTTTGAGTGCTATTTATATGGAAAAGAAAGGTCAGTGGTACAGACGACATAAAAGTAGTATGTTAGACAAATCTGCCTTGTTTAAAATAAAAGAGATAACCCATCCATGACTTCCAAATTTCAGTCTCATAAATGTAATTTTCAGTCACTGATATTGCAGTCACTGTTTGTCCCTCTAAGAAGGCTTTGCCTGGGCACCCCTTCTAATTAGTCTTTTACAATAAAGGTTAAATAGCTATAGGGTAGGTGGTCCCCAAGAAAGAAAGGCTGAAAAACTGCTCATCTCCAAGCTGTGGAACCTTCAGATAGACCATATACCTAATGTATCACCACCATCTTCTGTGATTTAATTTGACATTTAATTATATCTGTGCACATTATTTAATGGCAGAATCTTCAGTGCCTAGTGCCAGAATCATTCTGTGCGATGTAAAAAATAGTCCTGTAAAAACCATCACTCATTCATCAGTGTCAGACTTAAAGCGAGCAACTGCTGTATAACAAGGGAAGATTTGCTCCTTTTGACTAAAAAAAGTCTTCGTAGCTCAGGTTCAGCTGGGGTAACTTGTTCATCAGTAATTTTGAAATAATAATAAAAAAACATTGAAGACAAAATTACCAGTCCTTCATTCTGCATGGAGTACATCCTGTAGCAAACATGAAAATAGCTGATTTCTTCTCATCTTTCACTTACTGGGGCCAATGTGTGCCCATGTCCCGGGATAAACATTTTGTACTATGTAGAAGCTACTGTGACAAGGGTGGATCACCAATATAGCTGCTGTCTTCAGTGATGCTCTGCATGTACAAAGTCCAAGGAAGCACATTTGGACAATGTTGACCTTTCAAGAGCCTTATTCATCTTTTAAGGCAAATAGACTGCCCAAACATGAGCCACTATTGTCACAAAAACACATGTGACACTATTCCTTCATAAAGTGCTGGAGGGTTGGCATGAAGCCTCCTCTTCACACAAAAACTACCACGCATTGACGATTTTATGTTCACTCTATGATCTTTAAAAGGCCGAGTGTCAATTAATGATGAGAAGATGAAGGATCAGGTTACATTTTGTATCAAGTCTCTGTAAGCATTAGGGAGTTTATTTGAAACTTTGTTGCAGTATGGCATTCTGGTAAGGTATTAATTAAGTAGCAGGAAAATTCAATTCTACTCTCATTCATTATTTCATTTCGTATTTAATTAGTTGATTGCCATGTGCAACTTATTTTATGTATAGGTTTAATTGGTCCACTGTGCACATGTACATTTTTAGACAATATTAGAAATTAAACTCAATTGGTCTAACTTCAGGTATCTTTTTGCTTGCATTTTCCCGAGAGTCTTAGGATGAAGGTTAGTAAATTAGAAACTATTTAAATCAGTAGTGGTCTGCAAACATTCAATCTCTTTATCACTAAGGAAATGTCGGTCCTCTGTGCTGCTTCTGTCAGGGAACCCGAAGTAGGAATACGTGATGGCAGCAGGGGGTCAATGTTTTGTCAGGTACATGCCATTATTGGAGTGGGAACTTAATATTAAAACCCAGCTATATCTTATTTACAAAACAATTGCCCCCTGCTGAAATTTTAAGATGTAAGCTTAATTTTGCAGAAAAAGTAATTTTCTATTCATATTTCATACTGCAATAGAACAATATTTGTAATGGATAATGCAACATTCACTGTAGGAAAAATCTATAATTACTCTATTAGTTGCATGACAATGTACCAAGGGAAATACTAAAAAACTAACAACAAACTCATTGAAAAATTATACTTAGTATTCCAACTGTTTAATTTTTTTTTAAATAAAAACTATTATTACTATTATTCTTATGAAAACATATTCACCAAAACCCTTTAGATTCAAGTTATTCTCCTACTTCTTTCCATATACTATTCAATTAAGCATGTTGGCAATATTCTGATGGCTCTGAAAATAACACTTTTTCCTTCATACCACTATTCCATAGAATCACATATTTAAGAATCATCATTAAAATTCATATTCAACACAAAATCTACAATCTTCAAAAACTTCATTTACATCAACACAAAAAACCACCAAAAATCAAAATACAGTCATCACAACACTGACAAAATTGCAAAATTTACACACAATCCACCTCTCATCCTTCCACCACTATGACAAAAAAAATTCCCCACTCTTTTCTCTAGCAATGTTCAGTCCCCTTTTGCCCATTACCACTCCCAGTTACCATCCTTATCTCCAATTCCTCATGCCCCACAGCTGGTGCTGTAATGAATGAGATTTTATTACAGGGCTTTGGTTTATCAACAGTTTAGGATTTATTAATATTTGAGACATTTCACAATATTAGGTTGCGTAATAATTAACAGTGCTTAACCATCAGCCAGTTTAACGGAGTGAGCCAATAAAATTTGCTACAATCAAAGTTGTGGCTTAAAGATTTGAGAATGGCAAGGATCACCTGAAACTTACATCAGGGTTGCATACAGAGATGGAGGTTAAATCATACTGACAGGCAAACAATCCTGAATCAAGTTAAACACACACACATACACACATGCACACAAATAGTTCTGAACCAACTGCATTTACACACACAGAGGTTAATCTATTGTCCTGGTTTTGGCTAGGATGAAGTTAATTTTCACAAAGCCTGCATAGGTGAGCTGATATAGGATGTGAGTAGACAAATGCAGCATTTCTCCATGCAAATCTCCACATAAACTCGGGTAGACGTATTGGGCCAGGCAGCATGTCTTAGCCCTGGAAAAAAGGGTTCATTTTACGAGCTGAAATAAAAGGCTAAAGTTTTATAATTTCAAAACTATATAAGATTATTATTAAGACCAAGAAAAAAACATTCTGTTTTCCTTAACATGATTTCATCAGGGTAAAGTTTGTATTTGTTTTAACTCTCTTGGATAGTTTTTTTATTTGTTTTATATTAACACTCACTTACTTTTGAGTTATTTTCTTTCCATCTCCATAAATATGCCTTTTAAACACACCTGAAAACATACTATTTGCTCCATCTGGAATGAAATCTCACAAAAATCAGATAGCTTCATTGTACAGCTCCTAGTAGGACATTCAGTTTCACTAGGAAACAATAGTCAACCTGAATAATCTAATTATTTTTTCAAAACATGCATTTATAATACAGCATGCATAAGATAGTTTCCGTCAGTATGAGAATCAATAAATCATAAGCTACTTTAGACAATCACAGAAATTCAGGGACCAGCATATGACAAGTAGAAATACATTTAAAATGCACTTTTCTTTAAAATATACACATTTCAGCAACACTATTTAAAAGCTTAAAATATCTTGATTTTACTTTAAATTTCCCCTAACAACACATGGTTTTAGAAACATGGAAAAGACTATTTGAGAGATATAATTGTATAAAGTGGGGAAACTGCAAGGATTTTGCCTTTAAAATCTCTATTAGAATTTATTTCACAGTTCAATTTTACAGATTCTCTGTTGAGGAAGATAGTGATAGCTGACATATACAAACCTCTTGACCTGACAGAAAATCCCACTGATGCTACAAGAGAGCATAAAAGGAGGAGCTCTGCTCAGTGTAGAAAATGGTACCCCTAAACTTTTTGTAAATTCAGGAGTAAGATGAATGTAAAAAGTGGTCAGAAAAGGGCTTATAAACCTATGAGGTTTTGGGGTAGTACTGAATGGCATTGAGCCAAAACTGGGTACCTGTTAGTGTTAAATGGTGTTATTTAACTGAGTACCATCACACAATCCTAGGTTTGGGTCATGCTCAATTGTCCAGTATTGCATATATTTAAGAAGGATGAAGGAATTGGCACTCAGCGCGCAGAATAAAAAGATGGTCACAGTGTGACACAGCTTGTTGCGTTGAAAGGAGAGTACAAGAATCTTCCTAAAAAGCAAACCTGTCCAGGGGCAGTCAGGGTCTCACTGTGGGTGGATCAAGCTGAAGTTAGGAAATTCAAACAAATGTAGTGCAGAGGTATTCCTCAGAGGTAAAAAACACAAACCGTTAGGCAGGAAAAAATTAGCTTTATAGAAAGGGGTAGAGACTCAGCTCAAAGGATTTCTAATTCTTTTCCTGTGAGGCAGCTCCTCACAATGGATCAAGCAAATCTCTTACCCCCTACAGTAGGGGCTACCTGTATGCACAGGGTATTATGGGCCTTGGAAATGTATCGAACACATGTTATGTCTGATTATAATCATGACTGCTTCCTGTGCTTACCAAGATAAGGTTCTGGCCTTCCATTAAAGTCATACTGTGCTCTCCCTGCAATTTTTGCCAATTTTTACAAACCAATTATTCTTTCTTTCCCCCTCCCCTGATTATTCATTGTGTTCAGCCTAGCTTCCAAATTTCCCAAGTTCTTTTTGATCCAGAAGTTACTGAACAATGGGTAGTTTGGAGGGCAACCTGAAAGTCATATCTAGTTCATATCTAGTCTTCTCCAAGACTCCATGATGAGACACAGAAAGTAAACCTCTTTAGATATTTATGTCATTTATTTTTAATATACAGACTGACATTGTGGAGTACATCAAGGGCCAGTACTGGAACCTGTGCTATTCACAATCTTCATTGATGACCTGGATGAGGGAATAGAGTGTACAGTCAGCAAGTTTGCTGACAACACAAAACTGGGAGGGGTGGCTGACACACCAGAGGGCTGTGCTGCCATCCAGTGAGATATAGACAGGCTGGAGAGTTGGGCAGGGAGATGTTTAATAAGATTTAACAAGGGCAAGTGTGGCATCTTGCATCTAGGGAAGAACATCCCCAGGTACCAGTATAGGTTGGGGACTGTCCTATTGGAGAGCAGCCTTGGTGAGACAGACCTGAGGGTCCTGGTGGACAGCAGGATGACCATGAGCCAGCAATGTGCCCTCAGTGGCCAAGATGGCCAATGACAAGCTGGGGTGTATTAGAAGGGATGTGGTTAGTAGGTCAAGAGAGGTCCTTCTCCCCCTCTACTCTGCTCTGGTGGCCTAGGCCTCTTTAGCTCAGAGAAGAGGAGACCAAGGGGTGACCTTATCAATGTTTATAAATATGTAAAGGACGAGAGTTAGGAGGACAGGGCTCTTAGTGATGGCCAGCAACAGGATAAGGGACAACAGGTGCAAGCTGGAGCATAGGAAGTTCCATGTAAATGTAAGGAGTAAGATTTTCACTGTGTGGGTGATGGAGCACTGGAACAGACTGCCCAGAGATATTGTGGAGTCTCCTTCTATGTAGACATCCAAAACCTGCCTGGATGTGTTCCTGTGTGATTTAATCTAGGTGATCTTGCTCTGTCAGGGGGGTTGAACTAGATGATCTTTCGAGGTCCCTTCCAACTCTTAATGTTCTGTGTGATTCTGGGTGTGTCTGTGTGATTCCTTACTTTTTAAAGAATTAATGCTCTCCTCTCTCTTGAATACTTAACAGCTTTCAAAGAGAGATAAAGAATACATATTATTTTCCTGAAGTTATTTTTAAACAGAAATATCCCTGCAACTGTGAAACTAAAAACTTCTAATTCGTCACAGGGAGCAAGCACATGAATTTAGTTTCAATTTAGTTTCTAAACATGCAGGGCCTCAATCCTCTCACACACAGAGTGGAGTTTCTAAGGCAATGAGAAGTCAATGCAAAAAGGCACAAATGTAACTGCAGAAGATTAGTAACAACTAATTAACTTATATAGGGTGATTTCCATTCACTAGTTACAGCACATCCTGTCAGCTTGGAGGCTAATCATGCACATTTTAATCCTATATTACAGTTGTGAATCACTGCTTTTTTGTAAGAGCCTGTGAAAGAATAGTTTTAACAACTAATTCCAGGGACTACTGTGCTGGGAGGAGGAAAAGAGGAAATTAATTTCAGTAAAGCACTGTGACTTCACAACTTACTTTTTCCTGACTTTAAGCAGAGACTCTACTTGTAGAAGAAAAACCTTTTTCTTAGTACTTGTATGCCTCAAGCCAACACCTCTGTCATTTCAACTCCCTTTGGACTCATGCACTGCAGGGTTTTTCTGCTGATAAGTTCACTTGGATGGTAATAAAGGCCACCTTGAACTGTGCAAGCAGTCAAAACCTGAAGAACTGGCTCTCAAAACTTAGAGCGGGTTATGTTTTCCTCATATAAAATTCCTTCTATTGATGCAGTAGTCTCAAAAGAGATGTAGCAGGAAAAACATTTCCTGTTCCAGTTCTCAAAAGTAAATTAGATGCGGTCATGAGAGGCTGCAGGACTGCTGACTAAACAGCAATATTTGCTGCTTTGTCAGACTGTTCTTATTTTCTTACAGACCTGTGCTTTAAGTCAATTAGAATCTTGTTAGTATTTTATGAGAGTTAAATGAAAAGACCCATTATTTTTAATCATTGCTGCATTTTACAAGCTCAGACAAATACTCCCAGTGGCTTTCATTCCACTCAGCAAATGCTGGTATGGAAGGAGAGAAGTTGAGACAATGGATTATTTTTCACCATGGCTCATTTGCATGGTATGACTATACGTATTTCCATTTTATTTATTCTTGACTAAATTCATGGAGGTCAATTTCAAGACTTTTCCTAAGGGCTTTGTTTTGGGGTAACAAGTCCAGTTAGGTAAATTTGCCCCTGTCCATATCTTCTGTTGTTTTCAGAAGTTTTGTTTGTTTACTTATGAAGTGTTCCAAGTTGCTGTCCTAATGTGTAAATCAGAATCCTTTTACTTTCCAACTCATCAGGTCTGCATTAGTCCTGGGAGATTTTCCAAGTCTTATTAAAACAAATTCCAATTCAGTCTGGAGGTGCAATACATTTGTTATTCATTGTTCTGCATTTCTTCCTCTGTCATCCTTCTAATAAGCAATCTAAAAATGTCCTTTATACAATTTTCTGGAGCTAATATTTTTTACAGAAATATGTCCCTATGTAAAATAGGGATAATGATATTCATCTCCTTTGTAAACCACTTGAGATCTTCAGATGGAAGATAAATAAGTATTATCATAATAAGCACATCTTTCATACAAACCAACAATCATAACGCAAATCAGATTCATTGTCAAGAGAAGTAAACAATGATAGCCTCACAAATACATTATGTTGTTGAACAACACTCAAAGATACAGATGGCAATTACTTGAAAAGTAGTAAGGAGGAGATGGTCTTAAAGAAAAATAAGCTGAAGATTTATCTAAAAAAAAACCCCATATTTTTTGTAGACTGCCTTCAAAACATTGACGTTTTTCCAATAAAGGGAAGAAAGAACAGTAATGAGCACTACAATTATTCATTCACTACTGTTTCTAAATGGACAATAAGGAAAAAACTATATTGAATTCTCCCCTAGTCATTACTGTGGGGCTAAAATATATGCATGTGTAAAGAAATATTTGCAATGATGCATCAAAATATAACTTAAAAGTTATCTATTTTAAGTCATTCTACCATGTTCAACATATTATGAAGTCCTTTGGAAAAAGTAATAAGTGTAACGAGTCTTTTTTTTTATATATACTATTCGGCTCATTACTAAAATAAATAAGGAACTTACACTGACCCTAAAATACATTCTCAGTGAATAAGAGATCCATCAGCATTTTTAGTCAATAATACACCATTATTCTCCCACAAATTATACTCTCTTCTATTCAACATTTACTCTGAAAGATTTTCCACCATGTTTTCCATATGTTTACTGCTAAAATTAAATACAGTATGTACAATAAATAGAATTGCCTAAAATACCTCAAGCAAGGAGTGAATCAGAAAAATCACTGAGAATACTTGTTTTGGAAGGATGGTTGTTATGAAAGGTAATATTCAGCTGAGTCTGTATGTATAATGTGCTACAGAATTCACCCAACACACTATCTGTAGTGTAATGTAAATCAGAGCAGGTTTGAGTCACTACTTGAATTACATTATTTTTAACATGAAAGCATGAAAAAAAATCAATTCGAAAAAAATTTAATGTATTTCAGTATTCCATCAATAAAGCATCTGTGTGTCACAAAGAAAAATATTTGATGGTAGGTCAATTAGAATTTGTATTTTCATGACAACTCTGAAACAGCCTTTCCAAACAAGTGAGTGGATGAGTAAATACAGGCCTCTCCATAAGACTTGAGATCCTTCATGCACAAATGATCTGTCAGCAATGCTCAGGCATTATTTATATAAAAAGGCATTTTTGAAGGAGAGGTGGTCCTTCTGAAGGCTACAGTGCAGTAAAAATTTAAGACAATAATTTACTAACAAACCTAGAATATCTAAACTTGTTTCATTCAAACTTTTAAAATATGTTGACAGTTTACATATCTAATATAGTGCAAAATTAATCCATTTATTATACATTAACCCCCAAATTTACCTGTGTATATGTGATACTGCTCACCCTGTTTATTTTTTAGTTTTAAATGGAATATAGAAAAAGCATATCAGAGATGAACAGTTAATCATGACTTCTCTGATCTACTAAACAGACAGATAAGGGTTGGTTGTTTGGGTGTTTTTTGGTTTTGTTTTTGGTTTTGGGTTTCATTTTATTAAAATCAGAATAGCATAAGCCTGGAAAAGTTTGACCTCCAAGCCTTGAACCTCCAAGGAAAGTTATGCAGGTGAAGCATTACCTGCTGTGAAAAAAGACAGAGGTAGGGCACACTGAAGAAAATTTGATATACAGAAGCTTGGAAA
Source organism: Laterallus jamaicensis coturniculus (assembly GCA_022605575.1). Lineage (NCBI taxonomy): Eukaryota > Metazoa > Chordata > Aves > Gruiformes > Rallidae > Laterallus > Laterallus jamaicensis. The sequence continues at coordinate 10,923,801 of JAKCOX010000009.1, read as the reverse complement.
CCAACAGCATCCATCTGAGAGTGGTTGGGGAGCCAGCTGAGCTGCTGCAAGGTAGTTCTGATCTTCATCTTTGAAAAATCATGGAAACTTGGGGACTTCCCTGGTATCCAGAAAAAGTAAACTATAAAACCCATCTTCAAGGGAAATGAAAAGGATTTGGAGAGCTATAGACTAATCTCCTGTCATTCCCTGTGCCGGTTATGATGTAAATCCTAACAGGCCATTTTGAGCCACAGGAACAGGATTGGAACAGACAGCATGGATTTACCAAAGACAAATTGTATCTGACTCACCTGACAATCTTCTGTGAAGACATGACTGTTTCTGTGGATAAGGGTTGAGCAGAGGAAGGGTTTTTTTTGTTTGTTTTTTGGGTTGGTTTTTTTTTTTTCATGGGTTGGAAGGGACCCCAAGGCAGGGCCACCAACCTCAGGCCTGGATCTACACAAGGTTGCCCAGGGCCCCATCCAACCTGGCCTTGAACACTTCCAGGGACAAGGCATCCACTACTTCTCTGGACAGCCTGTTCCAGCACCTCACCACTCTTTCTGTAAAAATATTCCCCCTAATATCCAATCTAAACCTTCACTCCTTTAGCTTTAATCCATTCTCCCTTGTCCTGCCATTATCTGCCTTTTTAAAAAGTTGATTCCCCTCCTGTTTATAATCTCCCTTCAGGTACTGGAAGGCTGCAATGAGGTCCCCCTGCAGTCTTCTCTTCTCCAGGCTGAACAAGCCCAGCTCCCTCAGCCTCTCTTTGTAGGGCAGGTGCTCCAGCCTTCTAATCATCTTTGTGGCCCTCCTCTGAACCCTCTCCAACAGTTCCACATCTTTCTTGTATTGGGGGCCCCAAATCTGGACACCCTTCTTCTGATGGAGCCCAGGATACCATTGGCCTTGCGAGTTGCAAGAGCACACTGCTGGCTCATGTTAAGTTTCTCATCCACTATGACACCCAGGTCCTTCTCAGCAGGGTTACTATCAAGAAGCTCTTCTCTCAGTCTGTATCTATGTCTGGGATTCTTCCAGCCCAAGGGCAACACCTTACACTGGGCAGTGTTGAACCTCATTAGGTTCACCTGGGCCCATCTTTCCAGCCTGTCAAGATCCCTCTGGATGGCTTCCTTTCCTTCTAGGGTGTCAACCACACCACTCGCTTGGTGTCATCTGCAACAATGCTGAGGGTGCACTCAATCCCATCATCGATGTCATTGTTATAGATGTTAAAGAGAACTGGTCCCAAGACAGACCTCTGGGGGACCCCGCTTGCCACCGGCCTCCACTTGGACATAGACCCATTGACCACCACCCTTTGGTTACGGTCTGTTAGCCAGTTTCTTATCCACTCCAATTTAGAGATAAGGATGTGGTGGGGGATTGTGTCAAAGGCCTTGCACAAGTCCAGGTAGATGACATCGGTCACCTTCCCTTTATCTACTGATGCTGTTACTCCATCATAGAAAGTCACCAGATTGGTGAGGCATGACCTTCCCTTGGTGAAGCCATGCTGGCTGTCCCGGATCACGTGCTCTTCCCTCATGCGCTCCAGCATGTCATCCAGAGGGATCTGTTCCATGATCTTCCCAGGCACAGAGGTGAGGCTCACCGGCCTGTAATTCCCTGGGTCTTCCTTGCTCCCTTTCTTATAAATGGGAGTGACGTGACCTTTTTTTCAGTCCCCAGGGACCTCTCCTGACAGCTATGACTTTTCAAATATGATGGAGAGCAGCTCAGCAACCACTTGCTCTGCTCTTACAGTGGAGGGGACTTACTCCCCCAGTTCCCACCTAGAGTTCTAGGGATGCAAGGTTCTGGGATTTGAGAATTATGAGAATCCTGGCTGCCAGAGAAGACTGAGGCAAAGAACTCATTCAGTACCTCAGCCTTCTCCTCATCAGCTGCAGCCAATTCTCCTTTCTCACTTGAGTAAAATTTTTGTTTTGGTATACTGTAGCATCCTTATATAAAAAGTGGTGTTGTAGGAACTGGTGGAGTAGACTTCAAGTTTAATAGAAAATTGGCTGCACCACATGTTCAAAGGGTTTTGATGGTGGACAAAGTCCCACTCACAGCTGGTTACTCATGATTTCTAATCAATGTATTTATTAACACCCAAGAGGAAAAGATAAAGTGTGCTTCTGAGAAGACTACAGAAAGTATCAATCTGGAGGGAAGGGCAGGGCTCTGGAGAACTGCTAATAAGTGGAGATTTAGACTAACAAAAAACTCATATCACCAAATACGAAGTCTGGCATCTGGAACAGACTAATCCTGTGCAGCAGTATAGCTGAGTATCAACTGAATAGAAACCATCTGTGCAAAAAAATAGACTTAGTCTTAGTGGACAAGAAGCTAAACACAGGTCAGTGGTGTGCTTTTACAAGAAAGACTAGCTGCATGTTAGTTTGCATTGGCAAGAGTTTAGCCAGCAGGTCAAGACCTCTGTGTGTGTGTATTCAGAATCTATGTGATTTCATCTGGACCACTGTCTCACCAGTACAGACAGACTGCAAAACTCAGAGAAAAGTGTTAATTTCTTTATATTATACTTTCTTCCATTCTCCTTTTTATCCCCTTCTCTTCAAATCCTCAAAATCCTCAAATAGTCCAAAGGAGGGGAATACAGATTTTAAACCATGCTTTTTCATTAAAATTGACTGCTCTTTATTAAACATTACACTTTTTTTTTTCCCTTTGTTTGTTTGTTTTGTTTACTCTGGATAGGGGTCAGGCAGTAGTACAGGTTGTCCAGAGAGACTTTGAAATTTCAATCCTTGGAGATAGAATGACTGGATAACATCCTAATCAATCTGCTTCAATCAGTGTTAGAGTAGAATATTTTCAGAAACCCTTTGTAACCTGTTTGGATCTGTGGTTCTATACATGCAGTCCATTCTAGCTTACTGGTATGATAAAAAGGACATGACACTATTTTTTAATCTGAGAAGTGCTTCTACAATCTTCAATTAATGGAAGTATTATAATCAATATATTGTTCTGGGGAGGAGGGAACAAACCATATGTATATATTCATATGTAATAGGTAAGATCTTACCAATCTAATAAAAACGCAGTAACTGTTATCCCAGCTATAGTATAGTTACTAATCCAAATTCTTCAGAAGTAGCTTATTAATAATACCCTTAATATACAGAAACATATAAATCTCAACCAATTTTCTCTGGTGTTGTGCTTAACCTTCTAAAACCCCTCTTGGTACCTAGGTTGACAGGGCCGATCTTCCAGAAGCAGAGAGGTGGGAGGTCTCACAGTAACTCACTAACATCTTGAGGTCTTCACCAGGAGTGGTGTGAATTTTATGCTTTTTCATCTCCTCCTGCTTCCTTCCCCTTAGTCCTCACGGTATCCCCTGGGGCCTTTCATCTGGCAGGGACCCTCTTGTCAGATCCTCCCCACCCAGCAGCACTCACAGGGTGAGGAATGGGCATTTGGCCACAAGGCACCTAGGAAAACTTGATCAGCCATGCTCAGGCAAAAGACAGCCCAGACACGCCCCGAGACTAGCCAAAGCCTGCAAAAAGCAGTGCCAAAAACGTATTTACTGGTTTACAGGAGCTTGGAAGAATTATTTGCATAGAAGAACTCAAGCAGTAATTTAGAGCCATGTTTTTAAAAAAATGGGCGAAGAAAACACCTCCATACGCTCTCAAAGATAGATATTTTTCTCCTGATGCTGAATGCTCTTTACTGGTTCTAGACATACGTAGCTCTTATACGAGAGATACTACTTGACATCTCTCTCAACTACATCTGAGAGTAGTCAGACAGATTCATGCAGCACATACCATCAAAATCCTGACATCCATGCACATGAGCCAGTAACAAAAAGTCAATTGCTGCATAATTCTGTAAGGTGGAATGTCTTCTAGAATCCACATCTGTAGCTAAGGTACTTAATACCATTGCTGTTGCATTTGTCTGCTCTGCCAGCCAACAGGCTAGCTTATTTAATTGAGTCAAACCCTTTGCAGCAGCAGCTCCCAGAGGAAACAAGCTAGCAGCAATTATCTCCCCTCTTTTCAGGTAACACCAGATTTTGTGCAGGCACCAACTGTGGTCTGTGATCTGTAGAGACACAAGCATAGTCCCTTCCCCAGGTCAAAAGGTCTTGTGGACCAGACCATTGGCCTGTGACTAGGTCGTTTATTTGGACCCTAATTCCTTTTTGCAGGGTTGACTTAGAAAAAAGAGAAGTAAGAAAAATTAGGAGGAACATCAGAATCATCTCTGCAAGATAAAAAGGTAAGAACATAAAAAGCTTTGTCCAGCCATGCCTGTGGTGGTTTTCCCAACATTACCCTTTTCTGTATTTGAAACTGACGCTTCAGTGTGCCATGAGCACGTTCAACAATTGCTTGTCCCATCAGGGAATGAGGAATACCAGTGATGTGAGAAACCCCTCACAAAGCAAAAATAACTGGACTTTAAGTGAAACATAAGCCAGACCATAGTCTGCTTTCACTTGCCCTGGCACCCCCAAAATGGAAAACACCTTTTGGAAGTATCGAATAACATCCTTTCCAGTTTCCCTTGCATAGGCTGTAGCTACCAGTGCATTAGAGTACGTATCCACAGTTACATGCACGCATTTCAAGTGCCTAAATTCATCAACATGTGTAACATTCGATTGCCAAAGCTGCAACGCTTGCAGTCTGCAGGGCTTCGTACCATAGAAAACTGGTATATGAATCCCTTGTCATTCTGGACAGGCAGCCACAATGGAGCACGCTTCTGAATATGATAATCCAAACTGTTTCCTCGAGGCTCAAAAACCTTGGTGAAAAAACTGATGAGAAAGGATAGGCCCTAGAGCAAAAGCAGAAACTAGTGCATCTGCCTGGGCATTTCCTTCAGCATAAAACCCTAGTAAATTTGTGCAACTGCAGATGTGAATGACAATTCACATGTGAATGACAATGAATGGCTGCTGGGGAGAAAGGCTCTGGGGTGGGAGACTCCATTGAGGGACCCTTCCTAAAAGCGGCAGCCTCCGGGCACTGATCAGTGAGGGCACATAAAATAACACCATAAAAAAGAGAGTCCGCGCGGCGCACACAGTCGCAGCCATTGCATCTCGCTGCAACTGCACACAGCCGCAATTCATCAGGGGTGGTGCTAAGGGTGGCAGGAATAATCCCGTCCCCTACAAGAGGGGCCTACGAACAGGATGGGCAAACAGGGCATGGCACGTCAGAGGGGCATGGCACGGCAGTTTGCACGGCAGGGCAAACAGGCAGGGTAAGCCCACCGTTCTAGCTCACAGGGTAAACTGAGCGGACTGGCTAGTCCTCACAGGGTACGCAGGTCGAGCCAAGGGATTCCTGTCTGCTCTGCGGTCAGACTGTCGAGCCATGGTCTCCAGAAGGCAGAGAGGTTCCCCTTACACAAATGGGGAAACCCCATTGGAGGGCCTGACTAGGGATGCTGCGGTTCAGGTCTCTGACTGCAGGGAATTCCTGAGTCTGCTGCTGCCAGGGAAGAGAGGCAAACACCTCACCTGTGTGAGGTGTGAGCAGGTAGACGAACTGCTATGCATGGTAGTGGAACTAAAAGAAAAGCTCGAAAAAGTGCAAGCTAACGGGGAATGTGAGCAGGAGACTGACTGTTTCTGTTGCTCCCTGGCATCCCAGAGGGAAGAGTGCCAGGAAGACACCTCAGAACTGAAGATGGTCCCTCTGTCCCGGCCTAGTCAGGTAAATGGGAGTGACCCAAACCCTGAGGAGGGCTGGAAGGCAGTCCCATCTCTCCGACATAGGCACTCCCCCTGCCTACCTTCCCCACCCCCCCAGGTTCCCCTAAGCATCAGGTTTGGGGCCCTGGAAGTTGAGGAGAAGGTATGTGAGGGGATGAATGCAGTCCCTCTGCCTCAGAGGAAACGGAAGCCTAGAGTGAAGCTAATATCTGCACGCCTTGAGACTTCCTCTGTTAAGTGAGAGAGAAGGGTAGTAGTGGTAGGGGATTCCCTCCTTAGGGGGACGGAGGGCCCCATTTGTAGGGTCAGGTGACCCTCCCTTTGTGACCCTACACGAAGGGAGGTGTGCTGCCTTCCTGGAGCCCGTATCGGTGATATTACCAGAAAGCTCCCAGGGCTGGTAAGACCCTCTGATTACTATCCACTATTGATTGTTCAAGCAGGCAGGGATACAATCATGAAGTGTTGCCTGAGTGCTATCAAAAGGGAATTTCGTGAACTAGGGCGCTCTGTTGAGGGGGGGGAGGAGCTCAAATAATATTGTCGTCTATCCCTACTAGTGGGAAGAGGGGTTTGGAGAAGGTCAGGAGAACCAATGTGTTGAATGAGTAGCTGAAAGACTGGTGTCGGCATAAAAACTTTGGGTTTTTTGACCAGGGGAAGGTGTACTCTGCTCCTGGCATGATTACTGATGATGGGGCTCACCTGACCCAAAGGGGAAAGTGAATCCTTGCCCAGGAGATGGCAGGGCTTATTGATCTGGCTTTAAACTAGTTAGGATGGGGGAAGGGGGCATTGGGAAGGGGGAAGGGGGCATTGGGACAGCTGCTGGGGTTAGGCAAGTGCTTCGGGAGACGCAACGTGAGTCGGTGGTGGAAAAAGGTAAATGCCGGCGGTACAGTGACAGACTTGGGGATGTTGTTATATGTGACAGTAGGGAAAATTCTGTGGATTGCCCTGAGGACTCCTCAGTGGAGCCGCAATTGCCCTTCCCCTGTCGGAAACCTAGCTGTGATCTGTTGAAGATACCTGCATCTGCTGCCCCATTAAAATGTGTTTATACAAATGCACATAGCATGGGAAACAAACAGGAAGAATTAGAGATCTTCATGCAGTTGCATTGTCACGATCTCATTGCAATCACGGAGACGTGGTGGGACAGCTTGGATGACTGGCACGCTGTCATGGATGGCTATGTGCTTTTCAGGAAAGACAGGCTGGGGAGGTGAGGTGGAGGAGTTGCTTTTTATGTCAGAAAGCAGCTGGAATGTGTTGAGCTCCACCTGGGGAAAGATGAACCATCAGCCAAGTGGTAGTGGGTAAGAATGAAGGGTCACGCTAGTATGAGTGACACTGTTGTGGGTGTGTACTATAGACCCCTTGATCAAGAGGAGCGGGCTGATAGTGCATTCTATAACCAACTAGAAGCAGCCTCGAGATCCCAGGCGCCTGTCCTTATGGGAGACTTCAATTATCCAGATATTTGCTGGGCAAGCAACACAGCCAGTCGTATGCAGTGCAGACAATTTCTGCAATGTGTAGAAGACAATTTCCTGCTACAGATGGTGCAGGAACCTACAAGGGGAGGGCGGGTGCTGGACATTGTTCTTACTAACAAGGATGGGCTTGTTAGGGAGGTGAAGGTCGGGGGCAGCTTAGGACAAAGTGACCATGAAATGATAGAGTTCAAAATCCTGGGTGGGAGAAGCAAGCCAAAAAGCAGGAAAGCTACCCTGCATTTTGGAAGAGCTAACTTGGATCTCCTCCGCAACCTATTGGGAGATATCCTGTGGGCTATGCTGTAAGAAAGGGGGCCTGTGAGAGCTGGGTTACATTTAAACAGCACTTCTTTCAAGCGCAGGACAGGTGCATCCCTTTGAGTAAGAAATTGGGAAAGAGAGGCAGAAGACCTGCGTGGATGAGCAGGGAGCTCATGAGTAAACTCAAAGGGAAGCAAAAGGTTTATGAACTGTGGAAACAGGGTCTGAACACCTCGGAAGAATATAGGGATGTTGTCAGGGCTTGTGGGGATGTGACTAAGAAGGCTAAAGCCAACCTAGAAAAGAAACTGGCAAGGGACATAAAGGGCAGTAAAAAGAGTTTTTTCAGGTATGTGAATAGTAAGAGGATGACCAGGGATAATATAGGTCCCTTGCTGAACTAGGCAGGTGTCCTGGTAACGGGGGATGATGAGAAGGTGAAGATACTAAATGCCTTCTTTGCCTCGGTCTTCACTCCAAAGGCCCCTCAGGACCCACAGGTCCTGGATGAAAATAGGAGTGTTTGGTGAACGAAGAGCTTCCCTCTAGTTGAGATAGGGGGAGGTCCAGGAGCGGCTCGAAGGGATTAATGCACACAAATCCATGGGATGCATCCACATGTGCTGAGGGAGCTGGTGGAAGTGATTGCTGAGACGCTCTCTATCATCTTCGACAGGTCTTGGAGAACAAGAGAAGTGCCTGAGGATTGGAGGATAGCCAATGTCACTCCAGTTTTTAAAAAGGACAAGAAAGAGGATCCTAGCAACTATAGGCCAGTCAGCCTCACTTCTGTCCCTGGAAAAGTTATGGAACAGCTTGTTCTGGATGTCATCACCAAGCAACTGGAGAAGAAGGTCATGAGGAGTAGTCAGCATGGATTCACGAAGGGGAAATCGTGCTCGACCAATCTCATAGCCTTCTATGATCTCATCACCGAGTGGGTGGATGGAGGGAGAGCGGTGGATGTCATCTACCTTGACTTCAGCAAGGCTTTCAATACTGTCTCCCATGACATCCTGATAGAAAAGCTGAGAGAGTATGGGATAGAGGAGTGGACAGTGAGGTGGGTCGAGAACTGGCTGTTGGACCGTGCTAAGAGAGTTGTGATCGGTGGAGCAGAGTCTGACTGGAGGCCTGTGACTAGCGGTGTTCCCCATGGTTCAGTGTTGGGTCCAGTCCTGTTTAATATCTTCATTGATGACCTTGATGAGGGAATAGCATCCATCCTCAGCAAGTAAGCTGATGATACAAAGCTGGGAGGGTTGGCTGACATGCAGGAACACTGCGCTGCCATCCAGTGAGACCTGGACAGGCTGGAGAGCTGGGCAGGGAGAAACCAGATGAAATTCAACAAAAGCAAGTGTAAAGTCTTGCACCTGGGAAGGAACAACCATTTGTATCAGTACAGGCTGGGGGATGACCTGCTGGAGAAGGGCTCTGTGGAGAAGGACCTGGGGGTCCTGGTTGACACCAGGTTGGCTATGAGTCAGCAGTGTGCCCTGGTGTCTAAGAGAGCCAGTGGGATCCTGGGGTGCATCGGGAGGAGTGTGGCCAGCAGGTCAAAGGAGGTGATCCTCCCTCTCTACTCTGCCCTGGTCTGGCCCCACCTGGAGTATTGTGTCCAGTTCTGGGCTCCCTGGTATAAAAAGGACAGGAGATCCTTGATCTCTCCTTGAGAGAGTCCAGAGAAGGGCTATGAAGATGATTAAGGACCTGGAACATCTATCCTGTGAAGAAAGGCTGAGAGAGGGGCTGTTCAGCCTGGAGAAACGAAGACTGAGGAGGGACCTAATCAATGTTTATAAGTATCTTAAGTATGGGGTGCAGGGGGAATTGGCCTGCCCCTTTTCTTTGGTCAGTGGAGACAGGACAAGGGGCAATGGCTGAAAATTGGAGCACAGGAAGTTCCGCACCAACATGCAAAGTAACTTTTTCACAGTGAGGGTGACAGAGCACTGGAATAGGCTGCCCAGGGAGGTGGTGGAGTCTCCTTCTTTGGAGATATTCAAGACCCATCTGGACGCCTATCTGTGTAGTATGAGCTAGGGAGCCTGCTTTGGCAGGGGGGTTGGACCCGATGATCTCTCAAGGTCCCTTCCAACGCCTACAATTCTGTGATTCTGTGAAAATATGGTTCTTGTCTTTGCTGTATCTGCTTCCACAGAGCAAGCAACCCTGCAAACAGTAGTCGGTTGTCTAAGGCGGTAAGAACTACTTTATTCAACAGTTTCACTTAATTTGCTACATAGGTTGAGCCTGTAACAATATTTACAGGGCCCGAAAACAATTCAAAGGCTAAAAACAGAGCACACCATTCTATTACTTGAGGAGATCCTTGTTACAGCACTATTTCAGATTTCCACTGTCAGCCAGATTCATCTGTAAAGACTGTTGGACCAGGTACGGGTTCAGATTGACTGAGTAGCTTCTGGCCAATAGGTATTTCTTGTGCTAACTTTAACAGAGAGTGTGAGGGCAGGTGATAAGTAACATGTTCCTGAAATCCAGCTAGGGCAAAACACAATTCAAAATACCAATTCTGTAGAGGTAAAACAATTTGACTAGGATCTCTCCTGGTCAATTCAACACATCTTTTCCTGGTTTTTATAATAATGTTTGCAAGTAATTCAAAAAACCCAGATGCTGTTTTTTGAGAATGGAACAGCAAAAATTACCATTCTAAAGCATGCAAAGGATCAGCCCATTTCCTGCTCCATTGTGCCAATAGAGAAAAGGGTATTAACTTATCAAGTAACACAAACACTTGTACTTCATATGCCAAGTCAATCCTGTTCACAAATTTGTAACTCAGGGCTTGCTCCACAAGATGTATGACATCTCATGCTTTTTTAGTTCACTGACGAGATTCATTTGGGTCACTAGAATGCTTTAGCAATTCACTCACTAGAATGCTATAGCAATTCTAGTAAAGGTTGCAATTGTGAGTTTGTAAGTCCCAAGTAGGGTCGTATTTAATTTAATGTCCCCATGATTTTTTTGGACATCATTAAGGGTTTTGATTTTCATGTCCAGCTTGACAGGCTGCGGCTTTACCTGCCTTACAGCCACAATCATGCCCAGATATTTCCATGGGGCTTTTTTTTTAACTTTCTCCAGGGCAAGGACCAGATCAAATTGTTGCAGGCTACAAATGGCTGTTTGTTCCATTTTTTGTAACTGCTCTTCAGTTTCCACAACCAGCAAGATGTCATATAGTGAAAACAATACCCTGTAGGGTAGGCCTCATATACTGGGGACAGTGCTTGAGCAACAAACCATTGAAAAATGGTAGGTGAGTTCTTCATACCTTGAGGCAGAGCTTTCCAATGATACCTTTTCACAGGCTAATTATGATTTACAGTTGGTAGAGTAAAGGCAAATTTCTCCTTGTTTGGAGGGGCCAAGGGTATTGTGAATAAACAATCTTTTAAATCCATAACTATTATATTCCAATCCATAGGTATAATTGCTGGCAAGGAAAGTCCTGATTGCAAGGCTCCCATAGTAACCATGACTGCTTTTACTTGCCTTAGGTTGTGCAGAAGTTGCCATTTCCCTTATTTTTCTTTTCCACAAACACAGGCGTATTCCAAGGACTGTTAGATGGTTCATTATGTCCCACAGCCAATTGCTCACTCACTAAATTTCACAGGGCCTGTAATTTTTCCAGAGGCAGGAGCCACTGATCCACCCATACAGGTTTTTCAGTTACCCATGTCAAGGTTAAGGTGGACTGTTTAATGCCCTGCAACACAGTGGCCCCTGTCAAAAATCCATTGTAGTTTTTACTCCCCATTGTGATAAATCATCTCTTACCCATAAGGTCATAGGGGCATATGTATGGGCGTACCATAGCTGTTTGGCCCTCAGAATTAATGGTGAGAATTGGCTAGGCTGACATCCTGCCTTGTGCTGTCCCCCCCAAGCCAACCACCCCAATACCCGCAATTTACAAGTGGCCATGCACTGGGTCAGATAAGGTGTGAAATAATAGTTACATCAGCTCCAGTGTCCAAAAGGCCCTGGACTTGAATGGACAATGGTGAGTGGTTTCTGTTGACAAGGATGCAGAATGGCTTGGGCCGCTGCTTGATTACCTGCTGCGACCAGAAAACAGGAGGAGGTCCAGTTGACCTGAATCCTCCATCCTGATGCTCCAGTGGCTCTGTTCAGGCAGCGTCAATGACTCCTGTATGTACAACAATGCCATTAATAGTACTACTGGATCTTCCTATCAACAAAGCACTCAGTCCTCTCCCTATTGGTCCCCAGGCATCAGAGAGAACTTTGTTAACGTTGCAGTTCAGTATGGTTACGGTGTTGGTGGCGGATACATTCATGCCAGCCAGATCCACTGATTATTCCTGTAAATGCATCGCATAGGGTCATCTGCTCTGTGTTCGCAAGAAGGGGTTGTGTGAGGGTACTTGTGTCTGGGCACGCCCCTTTGCGCTCTTACTGCCTTTTCCTTGCAAGGACTGTCCTTTCACATGAAATTTTGACCTGCACTGTTTTGAAAAGTGCCCTGACTTTCCACAGCATTACAGGTACTGTCTTTAGCAGCAGCACCCACCCATTTCATCTTGGGTGCTTTTACTGGGCAGTTGGCTTTCATATGTCCCTCCTGCCCTCACCCATAACATCTCGGTCCCAATTTACTTCTCATCACAGCAGCTAGAGCAGTCATTTTATGCTTTACAGTGCCAATCTTCGAACAGGCAGTCACCATTTCCTCTATAGAGGGATCCCTGGGCAAAGCTCCTATTATCTTGTGGCAATCATCACTAGCGTTATCTTTTGCCAATTGTTTACACAGGGTGTGTCCTAGACTGTCATCCTCAACTTGCTTTTCAAGCGTGGCAGCTACTTTCTCCACAAATTGTAGGAAGGGCTCTTTTGGCCCCTGCCTTATGGTTACATAGCACTGACGAGGGGCAGCCATCTCCATGGTTTTGATCTGAGCAGATATGCCAGTTCTTTGAGCTTGTTCTAAAAGGGGTGCACCTCACTGTGCTTGTACTTGTGGATTAGAATAGGGATCCATGACCATGAGCACATCAACTCCAGCCCCGAGCCTGAGGTCACCTTGTTGTAACCCCATGTTATTCACGTCTGCTTTCTCAGCCAGCTGCTTCCAGGTTGATTGGAATACCATCATCTGAATCTGCTCGAGCAACTTGTGCCAAATGCATTATATCATATAGATCAAGCAAGTCAGTGCATCACATCAGCCTCAGAAGGCTCTGCAGCAACTTCCATCTGGGTGATACCTCAGGGCAAATCAAGTTTTTCCACCAAGTCCCAGTTCCCCCTTTCAGCTGCTTTTTTTCTTACTTGCTTCCAAAAGCGCTCCGGTTGCCGCGGCAGAAGGGTTACTATAGCCAACGGCAGTGTCCAGGGTATGGTCTTTGCCCTTTGCCTTTTAGGCGGGCAAATCAGAACCCCTTTCAGAATGTCTGTCCGTTTAGCAGATCTTTCTTCCTTCTCATCACTGTCCCCACTATCAGGCAAGGTGTCCCGTTCTGGAATAGCCCGGTCAGGGGCAAGATTCTTTTATAATTCCCACAGTGAGATTAAGACACAAGCGAGGTCAAATGCCGCATCATAAGGAAGTTTAATTATTACAGCAAAATTTGTGAAAGGTACTAGAGAGAGAGACAAAGAAGGGGAAAAAAAGAAAGGAAGGTAAAGAGTTTAAAGTTACAGGAAAGTTATAGCTACCACCACTGGTTCCCGTGATGTCTCGCAAGACCGGCTCGACTTCACTTCATGTCAGGTGGGGGAAGTTCCACTGAAGGCTGCTTCATTCAACTTTTATAGAGGAGAGGTGTTTGGAATTCGTAACACTTATACATATGCATGACCTGTCCCGCTTTGTATTCAAATTAACTTCATGGCTTCATTTCCATAAATTCCTCCTAATGGCGCAGGCGCAGTGCTCTCTGGTGGTCATGAGTTGGGGTCTTCAGGATGAAGCCCTGTAGTTTTCATCAGGCTAAACTTTTCACCTCTTCCTCCTGACGCATGTGTAGTCACTAGTATCCCAGCTGGACATCGTCACTATCAGAGGTATCTCCTCTAACAACCTCCAAGTGCCAAATGGTCCTTTGTAATTGGCATTAAAGTTTATCTAGTCCTTGGAAATGTTTCCTCCTTAAAACCCCTGTCGGCAAAGCATGCTATTATTTATGGATGCTCATCCCACCATCAGTCAGAGACAGGCATCTATTGAAGGATTCAAAACTTTGTGGCTTGTACCAAGGAATTTCCTTGTTGCTGTTTTAAATTGTTGTGCTTTCCAGCACAAAACCCTTACACAAGGGTTGACACGGAGACACTGAGTGGCATCAAGCCTCCTCCCCAGGAGGTGCAGATGGCTCCAAAGGCTTATCAACTAAACCCATCTCGTCTAATTGGTGTTCTGGTGTTTTGCTAAATGGCGCGTCTTTTATCTCGGCTAACGGTTGTGCTGGGGTTTTCCAATTTGGATGATTATCCAGAAACTCCTTTGGAATTGGGCAGAGTTTTTTAGTCCACAGCAAATTGGGTGTGGCAATAGTAGAAGTCGTTGCTGGAGTGACGGGCTCCATAGGGGTGAAGGCAGCTGGAATGGCTTATCGGAAAGCTCAGTCTTCACTTTTTGTTTCTCCCCTGGTCCCACCTTCCAATTCGTGCTCTTTTAAGTCCCTTTCGTTTTTCCACTCTCTTAAGGTTTCCAACAGCAAATGCCAGATAGTGGCCAATTCAGTAGCATCTCTAGATCCTGTGGAGATGGCATCCCAAAGCTTTACCCCCACTTTCTCCCAACATAAGACACTAAATGCTACTGCCACATTTGTAGAAAACCCCTGCTGAGCAGCCCACGAGAGCATTCCCTGCAGCCCACAGTCATTAGTTTTTAAGCCTTCTCAGGTGAGTAAGTTTTCCATGTATATAATACTGTCTGCTCCTCTTTTGTCATCTGTTGCCCCATTCACAGGCTCGTCCCCCGAGGAGGCTCACCTTATCAGGTGTCTGTATACTGGTCCAGATCTGGCAGCTTCCCCACTGCTCTCAGCTTCGATGGGCTCCTTGTTCTGCAGCCCTCAAGTGTCACCAGATCAAGTCCATGGTCACCATGTGTCGTTGTTGAGACAGACACAACACACTACTCAGTGATCAATGTACTTTAGAATGCTCTAGTGCAACTGCACAGGCCTTTTATAGTATCAACGAAACAACACATACAAACGCTCTAGGCTGAAGGGTTCTTTTTCACTTTTCCCATTGGTTGCCTGTTCCCACCTTCTTCGTGGCTCTGGGCAACCTGCACCCCGTCTTCATCATCATCCTGTTCTGTGAACTTGTTACAAAGTGAGTGATTTCTTTATCTCAAGGGAATGCAGGAATGTTGTCAAAGTTGCTGGCAGATCTGCTGCCTCCTCCGACACAAAATTAAACTCAGTGTTTTTAAAGAAATACCTTTAATCTGTATGTTTTTAATCAAGAAATACAACCATAACTAATGAAGTGGGTTTAACTTTTTATTCATGACTTTTTATCTTTGTCCTCTATAATTCAAAAACTACTTTATGAAAACAAGATTGTATCAAAAGACATAGAAGCAATTATAACATCTGTCAATCTACCATTGCTTCCTCATGTATGCTTGTATGTATATCAAACTTTTTAAGCACTTGCACTATTTTTTTATACCACATCAGAACCAGTATGAAAAAAATTGAATGTGAAACAGGTTCCTCATAGTAACTACAGATATGTAGAGAAATAGACTTTAAAAAAAATGTAATGTCCCAGAAGAGATCTGATGGGCTAAAACACAAGTTCTTCAAATAGTTAAAATCTGGTCTTCCAGTTTGTTATAGTTGTACTAAGACCCAACCAGTCTGGAATGAATTTTATCAGTTTTATTAAAGAAAGGAAAGCAAAAAGCAGCCTGCTGGGCGGCCAGGGAGTCGCAGCTCCCACAAGGCTTGTGCCTCATCCTCACCAGCGTCCCTTTTTATAGTTTAGTAGTTCCAGGTCTACGTGGCGCATCCTGGTATTTCCCTACGGTTGCGCGTACTGTTGCTAGGGGATCATCCTGGTCTCTTTGGTGGTCATGAGGGTGAAGGTCGTAGTCTTCCTCCACTTTGTGGATCAATTCCTTTCCTTATCTGGTCATATTGGCCCAGCATGAAGCAGGAAGGATGCCTGCTTGTTTACTTAGCAGGATGTCGCCAAACGCAGGTTTGGTAGTTTGTCAACAGAATAGGAAGTGGCCCCATGAGTTTTGCACAATCAGCGATTTTAAACAAAGACACAAGGAGTAAAATAAAAGGGAGGCCTCTCCTCCTTTCCTATCTGTCGGTTTGAAAACAAATTCTCTACAAATTCATTTATTACACAATTCAGAACAGTGTTGAAATAAGACAAGAAGATTTATTTTCTCTTAAGTATCATTTTATTATTTTTTCTTTTCATTTTCTTTACCAAAAAATTCAGTTCAAAAGCTTATGTGATACGAATAGTAGAAAGTCCAATGATTAAGACTGGAAAAAATCAACATAAAACCAGAGACATCAAAATTAACACCTAAATTTTGCACAGAATTTGTCAAATATATCCAGCTATATCCCATGGAGTCTAATACTGTGCAGGAAAAACACCACAATATAGCAAATGCAACAAGATAAACACATTAAATGAAGAACCACGGCAAGAGTGGACTGTAGCAAGCCGTGAGATGAGGACCAGCACTCAAGCAAGGATTAGTGCCAGAAAGGTGTGAGTCCCTGTGTAAGCATAGATGTAAATTCTTACATGGGATTCTTGTATGTTCTGTATAATATTCTCTATATATTTTATGTATATCTCTCCTCATAAGATTTGAAGAAAATTTGGATTTTTCTTCCCAAACCTTATGATAGACATAGTAGTCTAGAGAACTATTATATATAGCAAAGAAATAGTAACTCAGGAAGAAAAAGGTATGATCTTGGAAAATACATCCATTTACAGATACTGTCAAGGTATTTTCTTTCTCCAAATAAATTATTTCCAAATAAAATACCTAAATTTGTATTAAGTGGCAGCTTTCTTACACTAAATAGTGGAAGATTTTTTAGAGTTACGTATATTGTACAATATAATATCCCTACTGTATCAAGCTGTTTTCTGTAGTTCCAAAGTTTCTTCACATGGCAATCACCCTTCATTAAAAAATTCACATGTATTTTCATTACTAATAGTGGAAGTTAAAAAAAAAAAAATCCCCTTAGAGACATCCCTATTGTCATTAAAGGATTACTTACCTAAGGTTACAACTTTACATTTTAGCAATTGCAGATGATTTGCAAAACACATAGGGAGCAGCTTTGACATGCATTACATAAATGTATGGTTAATGTGAGAAAAAAATAGGCCAATGGGAGAGTTTTTTCAGGAAATAATACTGCTTTCAGTGGAGTTGATCTATGAAGTATACCATGATGAAATTTAGAAAAAAATTATTGCAATACAGACTAAAGAAGTTAAGTGGCATTACTGTCCTATATCAAGTTAGTGTTTATCAAACCACATCACCATCTAAGAAAAAATATTTCTGATTTTTACAAAATGATAATGAAAATCCAAAAGAAGAAAAAAAAAATAAAGGTGAGCAGAATGCAGAGAAATGCATTCTAGCATTTGGAAAAGTGATAAACTATGAAGTACAAGAAAATTATAAGAGAGTTTAAAACAGGACTAGAAATATTTTCAAATGCATTTAATTTACTTTAAAAATGCAGAATAGTCAATTTATCACTGGAAAAATCTTGATTTCAGTGGTGAAATTTTAATTGCAAATCTTCCTTCATTACATTTTAAGAACTTACCACCTGTTGTGAACAATCTGGAGCTATTAGGGCAGTGTGAATAACTTCCATGTTCTCCTCCCTTCCTTAGAATGCTAAATCCTTCTAATGTGATTTATGATCAATAATATTTTTTTAACTTATGACTTCAGCATTATTAATTCATTAAAAATATTTTAACGTCTCATATAGATACACTCTTAGGAAATTGATTAATGCGAAACCCTCAGGTCCTACAGTAACAGTGTTCAGTTTCACATCTCTCACAAAGAAACCACTTTCACATGAATGTATTCAAGCCTATAGATATGAATTTTGCTCAAGCCTAAGATTTAATTAATGTCCTTAATTAACTTATAGGAAGTCAATTTAAACTCTGTGAAATATCTTCTTCAATTAATTCATTTTGATTAAGTTTTTTGCAGTCAAAAGAGAATTCAGTTTAAGTTGATAAGTGGGGCTGGACCTTAAAATGGGAGAATTATAAGGTTTTAGGGGTTGTTAAGGCTAATGTTTGAAAGATACATAAAGCTACTCTTTAGTGTTTATTCTTGCTGTAGTTTAACTTTAATCAGCAACTAAGCACCTCACTTTTCCCCAGTGGAGTCAGAAGAGTAAACGTGAGATAAAGACAGGTTTAATAGGGAAAACAAAAGCTGTGCAGACAAGTATAGCAGAGCAAGGAACATATTCACCCCTATTCATGGGCAGGCAGGTGTTTAGCCACGTCCAGGAAAGTAGGGCTCCATCATACATAGTGATTTCTTCAGAAGACAAACACCATCACTCCAAACATCTTCCTCTTCCTTCTTGTTACTCCAGCCCCTTATATGCTAAGCATGATGTCATATGACATGTAATATTCCTTTGGTCAGTCAGGGTCAGCTGTCCCCTCCCAAGTTCTTTTGCACCCCCAGCCTACTCACTGTTGGGGTGCTGTGAGAAGCAGGAAAGGCCTTGGGTCTGTGTAAGCACTGTTCAGTAGTAATCAAAACATCCCTGTGTTATCAAGCCTGTTTTCAGCACAGATCCAAAACACAGCCCCATACTAGCTACTATGAAGAAAAAGAACTCTATCCTAGCCAAAACCAGTACTAATTCTTAATATTTTCTTTTTGTTGAAGATAAATCTGGGACTTTATCAGCTATGTAGAAATAATATACAAAGAGAAAAATCGGACAAAGTTGGCAAATTATTTGGTAAGCTCATTCAAAACCAGGATTCCCTTCTTCTAGAGGGAGCTAGAGTAATAAAGAAACAAAGAAATCCAACAGCTTTGACTAATTATACAAATATATTTGACAAATATATTTGACATCTTTAATTCTAAGATGTTGTATAAGCTTTATTATATCACAGATTTCTAAAACATATCTTTAAATGCTGAGGTCCTTTTCCCCAACCCAACAAAATTAAGGGTTATTTTTTCATGGTTGTCATATAATGAAGCTATATTTTAAGATGTCCTGTTCAAGAAAGTATGGCTTGCATGTAACTATCAAGCTGAAGCAGAGTATTTTGAATAGTTTTTTCTTTTTTATTTCTATGTCAAAGATGCCTGTATTATAAATACTATTATTTTTTTCCTCTCCTCTTAAAAGAAGTAAATACATTTCTTGTTTCTTTATTCAAATTTTTGTCTAGATAGGAAATCACAGAATCACAGAATCCTAGGGGTTGGAAGGGACCTAAAGAGATCATCGGGTCCAACCCCCCTGCCAAAGCTGGTTCCCTAGGACAGGTCACACAGGTAGGTGTCCAGATGGGTCTTGAATATCTCCAGAGAAGGAGACTCCACAACCCTCCTGGGCAGCTTGTCCCAGTGTTCTGTCATCCTCACTGTGAAAAAGTTCTTCCATGTATTGGTGCAGAACTTCCTGTGTTCCAACTTTAGGCCATTGCCCCTTGTCCTGTCCTCACAGACCACTAAGAAGAGGCTGGCCATTTCCCCCTGTGTCCCACACTTGAGATATTTATTAACATTGATCAGATCCCCACTTTACGAGGGCCAAGTCCTGCCTGACCAATCTAGTGGCTTTCTACAATGGAGTAACTGCATCAGTAGACAAGGAAAGCACCACGGATGTCATCTATCTGGATTTCTGCAAGGCCTTGGACATGGTCCTCCTCAACATCCTTCTCTCTAGGTTGGGGAGGTATGGATTTGATGGGTCAGCTGTTCAGTGGATAAGAACTGGCTGGATTGTCACATCCAGGGGGTGGTGGTTAATGGCTAGATGGTCAGTTGGAAGATCGTGACAGGTCGTGTTCCTCAAGGGTCCGTACTGGGACCAGTGCTGTTAGTGTCTTTATTAATGATATTGGCAGTGGGATTGAATGAACCCTCAGCAAATTTGCTGATGACACCAAGCTGGGTGGTGAGGTTAACATGCCAGAGGGCCAGGATGCCATCCCGAGGGTCCTAGACAGGCTGGAGAAGTAGGCCCAGATGAATCTCATGAGCTTCAACAAAGCCAAGTGCACTGTCCTACACTTGGGTGGGGAAAACCCCCATTATTTCTACAAGTTAGGAGATGGTGTGCTGGAAAGCAGCCCTGAGGGAAAGGATCCCAAATATAAAGAATGACCAGCAGAAGGGATTCTTCAGGCAATCTGAGGGAACAGATAAGAAATCTTGCAAAAGGGTAAACCAGATCAAGGACATCTTGCTAGAATGATCCATTAATACCTAGCAGCATAGTCTAAGATATACATAAATGCATAGGTATATTCTTAGACTTAATCAAATATTAATATACACCTATTCTACCCATGGTTGCCTGTAATGGCACAGGAGTGAAGCTTTTGTTCTAGAAGCAATGCCTGTGGGAGTGGTATATGCTGAAACTTCACACTACTGTGCTGTTATTCTCCCAGACTTTACAAACATGGCTTACAAACTCATACACAAGTAAGAACAGTTTGACTACATCTCCACACTTTTTTTTTTTATTCTCTGCAAAACTCCACCAAAGAAATACAGATCTCTAGTACAGTACCCACAAACATTAGCAGAGTCCCATTAGTAAATATCTGAGAACTAGTGTTTTCTAACCATATCTAGCAAAGTCAGATGAGACTTCCTTTAATCACTATTCTTTTCTTGTCCTTGTAAATAGTAACAGAGTGCTGAGGATCAAGACAAAGTCAAAACTCTACAATCTGGGTAGCAAATAAGTCTTTCCGTGAATGATGCCAGATGCCTTAAGATCATCCATAAAAAAATTCTTCAGAAATTAAATCCTAGATATATTTTAAGGTGGTTTTCTACTTATGTTATTTTGGTAGCATTATTACACAAAATTGTTGATCCCTGATTACTGAAATGCTAGAAAGTGTGTTTAAACTATATATTCCCAAATTCTTGCAAAAACGTTATTGATATAAGGGGAAGAATTTTATTTTCAATTAATAAATTTTCAATATAGCAAAGTAATTACTTTTATTGGTACTTAGCTAGATGAAATCAAATGGTACAAAGGATTGCCTGTAAGACTGTATATTTTTGAAATAATGTATTTGGGTATCTATACTCAGTGGTCTGCCTATTCACTGCCATTGATATATTTAGCAAAAATAAAATGTAATCAGATTTATAATTTGTCAAATGTGAAAAAGGAAAAATATATTTAAAATGTGTTCTTGTCACATTTCACAGATTTTCCTCTCTTTTCCCCATTCTTGTATTCTTCACATAAGTCTAAAGGTAACAACTGTCTTTCTTCCACCAATATAAAACAATATTAAGATAAGACAGACACTCGTGATAGTACACCTGCTGAAGGAACAATTTTCTGCTGAGTTGCAGGTCTCTATGAATTTCAATGCATACTAAAAAATCCCCTGAAAAGAATTTTTTTCTATGAAAATTGTCACCATAAATTACCCCACTTTTCCTCTATGTTAATTTATTTTTGAATATTCCTAGTCATACCTTTTTTCTCAATCCTCACCCTCACATCTCAGGGATTATTATTTTTTTAATTATATAGTTTTCCTCGTAAAATGATTCATCAGTGTTTTAAACTGGATCAGGGCTGACACATTTTGGAAACTTGCAAATATAACTTCCTGTTTCTTTTAATAATAGTAATCTTGGTATTTTGAGAAATAATCAATTCTACACAAAACAAACAAAATATTGACTTACATTGTTTAATATATGATAGATTATTTACTGCATTTTTTCATATTTTGGAAGACTTTTTCTGTGAAACAAAAAAAAGAATATTCTGGGCACTAAGGAAGCTCCATCCTTGATACCAGATGTGCAGCTGTTGAGAGCTCCTACAAATAAGTAAGTAGATAGATAGATAGATAGATAGATAGATAGATAGATAGATAGATAGATAGATAGATGCACAGTCCTGTATGTGTTTATATAACTTCTGGCATTTGTTTTAACTGTATCTTGAACTCCAGAAGAAGGAAAAAATCCATTTAATACAAGTTGCAATACTGCATATAAAATATTAATTCTAACTGCCGATGAGAGATTATACATCTGCCTTATAGAGTACAACTTGGGAAGCTCTAATTATGATTCAGTGTTCTGGCAGTGGGTTGACCCCTCTCTCTAAGGCTTTACTGGAAAATCCTGGGTTTTTTAATTGACTAAATTAAAATTATTAAACTAAACACCTGTGTGCATTTATGTATCTGTTTCAAAGAGAAAAAATGATCTCATGCAAAACATGCTTTGAATGGAATAATTTGAAAAAAAGAATAAAACCAGAATCGCGCTTCAGACTAACTGGATCTCAATTAGATACAAGTAGAGCAAAACTGCTGTGTCCATGGGTGTCAGGATCCACAACCAGATAGACTGCTTTGGCAGAGGTTAAACCCCCTTGTGTTCCAACCGACCTCAGATTGCTCTGGGTGGCTGGGCGCAGCTGGGCTTAACCCCTGAGTGATGTACAGTTAGGTGCTTTATCATGACCAGGTCTTCACAATTCTCAGGAACAGAATTAAGACTCAAAATGGAGTCAAGTTTTAAGTCACTTTATTTAGCCTGCAACAAGCATGCAGGAGGAGGGAGGGAAGAAAGAGAGAAGACTGAGGGAGAGTGAAAGTGAGAGAGATAGAGATTGCAATATCTACCACCATGGAGCTGAGGCATCCCATCAGTCCGAATTCACGTCAGGTGGGGGATTCCATTAGTTGCTAGTTGTCATAGTTCAGCGCTGGGTGCATGGGGCATTGCTCCACTGCAGACGTGCACACTAACGTGGCAGTTCTTCATTATATACAGTTCAATGATACTTATTCATTAGGTTACCTCCTACACCTATACATATTCATAACCTGTCCCACTTAGCATTAAAATGAGTTCCGAGAAGTGATTTCCATAAACTCCTCCCAATTGCGTCTACGCACTGTCTCATGGTGGTGGTTGTCAGGGGTCGTGGGGATGAAGTTGGATGGCTCCTCTTCGTCACTGCAAGTAACCTTCTGTTTTGTGCAGACTCAGTTACCCCTTGACTCTAATCCAAGCTACAAGTTTGGTTTCAGCAGATTTTTTATACTTTCAAAGACAAGGGGGAGCTCGAACTAGCTACAATTAAATGCTTTGCCTGAATTTATGACCAATTCCAAGACAAGCAAGGAATTCACTGAACAGATAAGGAGTTCGTTAGACCTAGGGGGGGGCTGGAACTCATCAAAGAAATAATTTTATTTTCACAGAGATACTCCAACGTATGTCTCAATTGATGTTTCTTCTTTATCAGTACTAGGTGTTGTTCAAGTGTGATATTGTTAATGTGATGACCCCACTATGGCACTGCAAACCATCCTGTTAGCAAGTCTTCCTTAACCCTTTACAAGCATCTTATCTGCAAGTCCCCTTTATCATAAATAGCAGTAATAGCAAGAGGTGACATATTTCAGCAATGTTGAGACATAAGTCCACTGGTAGAGGCATTCTTTGAGGGACACAGTACCTCACAATGGGTCATTTAAATACTTCTGAATGCCTAAATAAATATTCAGATACTGCTTTGCTCAAGTGACTAAATAACCAGACGTATTATAAAATTGAAATTCTACCTAAATTTTATAGAGCAAATGTTGAAGAAAGAGTTAATTTCAAAGTTTACTAGACCTCATTCGTGATGTTAATACAAAGCTAGATCGTGAACATCTGTGGAAAGATACTTCTGAAATGTGAGCTACTCTATAATATAAACTAACCTTCGGTCAGTTGCTTGGCATTTGCCCATCACAAACTCCTATCCCTTTATACTTTACATCCATTCTCACAAAAAGCTATTATTCCTCTTTTTTCTTTTTTTTTATTTTTTTTTCCCCCCCTGAAAGAAAGGCTAATTATTCCCACCAAGTAGAGCACTGATATTTGAAAATTATTTGAAACACAGCGTATTCCTTGACAAACTGAGTGATATAGACTGTGACTGTGGAACTTCCTTACTGTGAGAGTGACAAAGCACTGGCACAGACTGCCCAGAGGGGCTGTGAAGTCTCCTTCTCTGGAGACATTCAAAACCCGCCTGGACATGATCCTCTTCAACAGGCTGTAGGTGCTTTGGCTTTACCAGGGGATTGGATTGAATGATCTCCAGAGGTCCCTCCCAACTCCTATCATTCTGTGTTTCTATAATTCTGTTAATTTCTACTTTGTAGAAATAACATGCTAACAAAAGAGCACATAAAGGTGAATAAAGCATTTCTAAAACTGCCATTGCCTATTAACTTATAGATGTACCTCTATAATTCCATCTGAAGCAGGTGATTTTTATCTAGAGATTCTGGATTCAGTCCTCATGAGAGTGTATCTCAACCAAAAGTTTCATTCAGAGTTAAATACTGTATTTGAAAATAAATCTTTAGATATGCAAAATTTATGGGGAAAAGGTGTTTTTGAGGTGATTTTTTTTCCCTAAGAATTTTAAAATATGATCTTTTGCCACTGAAACACATAACATTTGCTGCAGTAAAAACATACTGCAGTGAAGAACCCCTTCATTTGGTGAACTTATTGCCATATATTAAATATTATTTCCTTATTCTTCTAATATTTCTAAGTATTTGGTGTAAGTTATCAGAAACCAAAAAATAAAATCCTGAAACCTCTACAATCATTAAAAAGTAGGTAGATACTTTGATTCTCAGTTTAAAACATTATAGTGAGGTATACAGACTTATCTAAACTTAGTGTCAGGTGTTTAATATAACACAAAAGAAATTATCAAATTCAAAAAGACTAGCAATACATTCACAGATCGCTTCTCGGTGGAGCCAAAGAATGACAAATGTTAAGAATCATACTGTTGAATTGACACAATTGTAATGACATCTCTGTAGGTGGCTTATATCATGCACTGTTTTATATGCTACTAGGAGCATAATGACAGCATTTGTACAACAGTCCTACGCAAGGATGAGGTAGCATAATTGCAGCACCACTGAAGTGTGAATACAGACTAATTAACAAAATTGGAACTGCTACACTCATGTTCTCATTTCACCTATATTATTTAATTTACTTTTACATGCTGTTGTGGTCACAGAATTGCTGTGTTTGTTGTCTGAATATTGCAGATAACATTGTCCACTTGCTGCCTCCATCTTTCTGTTCAGTTTGAATGTGTCAGTAGTACAGGCAGGACTCCATTTTGTGGAGGACACTCCTCTAGTATTTTCCTTAGGTTATGCCATGGAAAGTCGATTTTCCCTTCAGCATACAGAATATTCGTACGTATGTATAAATATGTATTCTGACACATATTTATACATACACAAATATGCACATGTCTCAATATATCCCTTTTCCATGTTTTGCCATTGGCCTAGCGATAGTATACAGCCTGTGTTCCCATGTGTATATACATAAGGGGCCCTTGCTACAAGACAGACACCAAGGCCCTGCAGAATGTCCAGAGAAGGGTAACAAAGTTGTTAAAGGGACTGGAACACAAGTCTTATGAGAAGCAGCTGAGGGAACTGGGACCGTTTAGCCTCAGGGGAGACCTTATTGCTCTCTACAGCTACCTGAAAGGAGGTTGTGGTGAGTTGGGGGTCAGACTCTTCTTGCAGATATCTAGCAATAGGATGAGAGAGAATGGCTGCTAGTTGGGCCAGGGGAGGTTCAGGTTAGAAATTACGGGATATTTCTCAGAAAGAGTGGTTAGGCATTGGAACGGGTTGTCCAGGGAGGTGGTGCAGTCACTGTCCCTCAGAGCGTTCAGGGAAAGGTTGGATGAGGTACTTTGGGACATGATTTCATAAGTTATACAGGCAGTAGGGGGATGGTTGGACTAGGTGATCTTGGAGGTCTTTTCCAACCTTAATGATTCTATGATTCTATATGTGTGTATATACATATATACAAAACCCCTTGCATGATTCAGGCACTTTTTCTGTATCTTTACGCACACAAAATGTTAGGGCAACAGGGTAATATGCAAGGATAAGTTAAAAAAACCCCAACCACTGGTTAAGTTAATTTTATGATATTTGAAAAAAAATACAAACGAAACCCAACAAATATTCTGTGTTAAGAAGAATGGTTGATGCACATGATAGGTGGCCCACAATTTCTGCTCACATTGTGGTAGAAGAAAAATGTTTGCTGATGATTCTACTGCAGATTAAAATTCTGACAAAAGAAATATACCAGGGAATGACACTGCTGTTCTGTGGTAACTGTAGTGCTGCTTGAATCTCTACATGTGTCATTTATTGTCAATCTCGGAAAAATGATCAGGCAGAGATCTAAACATTCAAAAGTACATTCCTAGAGTTCTTCTGTTTCCTAACATACAGATTGTAATGGGTGCCAGGAAGGATGTGTAAGGGCTGAGGAATACACATTCTACCAATCAACAATTACTTGATTTTATTTTTTTTTTTAAACCAGTAAGTTGGCACTGAAATCATTATCAGATTTCTCATCTGCCTTGGATAATGTGAATCGGCATCATCAGCACTTAGTAAATCTGAGGTAATTCCTTGTATGCATTTCAGGTTTCAGCAGAGATGTTGGTGTTCACTGTTTCAAAGGAATTAATCAGCTCTAGGCATCAGCATAGACTTCAGCTATCTCAGTCTGTTACAGTTTTCTATCTGAAACCTCCCTGAGTGAAACAAACCACTCACTAATCTCTGCAACAGTTTGGCGACAAATTGGGTCAATAGAAAGTTGATTCTTAGGGTGTAAATGTTAAAAAGGTATAGAAGATAAATAAGAATTTGGGATAAAACAAAGATAAAACAAACAGCAGAAAAACTGGAATATTTTAAAAGAATTAGATTAAAGGCTACAATAAGGAAACCATTACAGCTTGTTGGATTATTTAAAGTATGTATTAATCTGGTCAAGAAAAAAAATGTTTTCCAAGGTGGGACACAGGTGATGTTCCCACTGAAGGTACAGGGCAGGAGAGTTCTCTTTAAATCACGGTGGATGCTTTTGTAAAATGGCTGAATTTACACAGACTGCAGAAAAATAACATTTAAAAAAAGGTGAAGAAAGTCCATGCCAATACTTTTGAAAAGGTTAGCTATATATGCTTAAGCATAGTCTTAGGAGGTAAATAATTTCCAGTTTATGAAGTACTCTATATACATGACTTAATGGAGTTAAAATTATTATATTTAATTTCTTGTACCTCTATAATGTTAATTATATTACTATGCATTAACATTAAAATTGTAACATAAGTGTTTTGTATCCTGAACAGGTAAGAAAAAATAATTAATGATGCATAATATATGACTATTTGTTAGCAAAATGTGAATAAGGTTTTAAAAATACCCTAGTTCCATAAGTCTTACATTCATTGTTCTGTTTCAGGATACTAAAATATTTCTTTGGATCATTAAAAACAAGGGGGGAAAAAAATGTTGCAAAGGCTACTACCTCCAAGACCAACTTCTCCCCTCACATTTTATATTGCTGAGTGTGATGCTGTAGGACTATCTCTATGATCACTTGGAATGAGCTGTCCAGGTTATGTTCCTTCCAAATCTCTTGCTCATCCCCAGTTTACTTTCTGGGAGGAAGGCAGAGTAGAGTAACAGAGTAGACCTTGATGCTGTGCAAGCACTGTTCAGTGATAGCCAGAACATCAGCGTGTAATCAACACTGCTTTGGTCACAAATACAAAACACAACACCAGAGGCACTCCTATGAAGAAAATGGACTCCATCACAGCCATATTTACATGAACTAGCATTGCAGAGAGAACATTACCATTATATCCCTTTATGAGAACAACGTCTGTTAAAAATATAGGGATTTTTTTTTCAGTCGTCTGACTGTTTAAAAAAAGGAAAAGAAAAAGAAAAATGACAATGTGGCATATTTTTTCTAGATAAAACACAGTATTCAAGACTTCTTCCAAGACTTTGTTCCCTATATCACTATTACATTCTTGATTTTCAATTTATGTAGGTGAGAAATCCTGAGTCACAAACCATCAGTGTCTCATTCTTCCAAGGACAGCAGCAGTGAAAGAAAAAGAGTGAAGCAGAAAACACAAAGTCCTATTGAACAATTGTGCTACATCTGTAAGACTTGCAAACAGCATCATAATTCTGTATTTAAAAACATTATCAGTTTTTGCTGCAAATAAATGACCAGCCAAATTTCCTCAGTATTCAATATATGGAAAAAAGCATTGAGATTTCACTGTCATCTTGCTCGAAACAGCAAGTACTCCTCCCAAAGAAATGAAGCAGAAAATCCAAATAACCCATAGTCAATATCTACATAGCATCACCTAAGGATAAGTCATTTCTTAATCAGTAAAACAATCAAAATAAAAATGCAAACCAGCAATGCTACCAGTCGCAATGAGAAATGTAAAATAATAATACCCTCTGTGACAGAACTATCACAGTATAGTGCTATGTAGAAACACTGTGGCAGATATACAAACCATGGGTAAAAATTCAAGGAAATGATATGGTCTCAACTCAGAGCAACATCTGGACACTCAGGTTTACAGAAAAATGACTGAGACAATCACTTTACTGTATAGCTAATTGACTCAAAGAAAAAACAACAACAAAAAAAAGGAAAGTAATTAAAGTTATTGCCTTAATGAGGAACATTAAAGACTGATGTTTATTTTTAACGTCCACTGTAAAACTGAGGACATGCAGCATTGTCAACTCACTTCTACTGCATATTAAAGGTTTGGACTTGATTACAGTCGTTGCCCAAAACCTGAACAAGGGCATATTTGTAAAATCTAATGCAAGACATCATTTGAATCTGACATGTCATTAAAATAGCCTGCAATGTGAATGGGATCTTACTATCTAGAACAAGAAGTTAAGTGAGCTAGAAATCTGTGGTAAAGGATTTCACCTCCCCAGCAAAACAGAGTTCTTTATAATGGAAACTGAGTAATAGCAAAATAAAATCCCCAGGCAAATTCTAATCTCTACTGAACAACATTATGTGAAGGTCAATCAGTAGGGAAGGGAGGAAATAGAACTGTGATCTATAGGGGCACAGAGATATCACTACAATAGCCTTGAAAAAAGCAATCTGAAATTGCAGCAAGCCATTTCGGTCACAGCAGTAGAACAGGAAAGACTTGACTTGAAGTATAAGCTGTAACTCAGAGTAAGAACCATGATAGATGAGGTCCAGTGAATTATCACCATCTCTCACAAATCCTCTTTTAAGAGACTCTCACAAGCCACTACTGTTTTAGCTTGATTCTCTTGGTTACTATACATGACAACTGTCATTCTACAGCAATGGATTTGATACCTACTTATGAATGCCACGATCAGAAACAAATCAGTTAAAACTTAGCATTTATGCTTACTTGTTCTTGACATATTCCCTTGAAAGTTAAACAAGGTAGACATTATGGTGGCAGTCCTATTTCCACCCGTATGACACAGAAAAAACCCCATGAATCTCTGTTTTCTGCATCTGTCACCAGAATCAACTTTTTCTCAGTATAGGGCTTCTCTTTCAAGTATTGAAGCTTTTGGTTCCCGATTTCTTATAGAAATTACCTGTCAACTTGAAGATACCCTTCGCCAGTCCCACAGGATACGCCAAATGTTTCTCCATAGAAAATCGCAAATAAATCAACACAGACATTGCCCACCAGAAAAAGGTCCAGCCACTGTAATTATCTGTATCTACAGAACAAATCTTCAGGAATGAGCTCTATAAAAGCTTTATAGAACAAACAGTATCATACCAATCAGCTTAGGAGAGGAACCTCAGCTCTGCATATACCTAACAATTACCAAATCAAAATTTTAAATTCCTGACAAAAATTCTAATGTTTTTTAACATTTTCCCTAAATTTACTTAAGTATTAACACAAGAAGAAAACATGGAAAATGAAGAAAAATTATCTGCATTTTTCTCAATATATACCAGTCTTCATGTGACAAAGTGTTTCATGTCTTTGACTTAATTCATGGTCAATAGGAATAGAAAATCTCTAAAAGAACTAACTACATTGCTACCAGAGGAGCACAAAATTAAATTGATGCCTCTGATAGTGTAATTTGTGAAATATCGTCATTGCTTCAATGATGCTCATTTTGAGTTTGCTATTATTTTTGTATGGCAAGAGTTAAGTTCTTCAGGAGAATATTAGAAGATGGTAGTTAAAAAGTCATTATTTCATGTTGAATTCAAAGAAGGAAATTAGCCTAGTGTTGGAGTTCAGGCACCCAGTCCTTAACACTTAGACAGGGTTAATGCAGTATGAGTCTGTGTGCTTATTTACATTGGGCTGTCTACACTCACAAGTGTTCACTTCATTGCAGTTCAATGCAGATATTTAAACACATTCCAAAGTATTGTTCATATTGCTTTGCAAGCCAACCAACTCAGAAAGTACTGATATGCAGCACAACACCTTAAGTCAGTTCTCAGTCTACTGCTCAGTCCAAATCCACCAAATTAAACACATGTGCACATTTGTTCTACCAGTACACAACCCTCCGTCCATCATCCAGGCATTTTAGCTAATAAGAGTATAGATCAACCAGGCCATTTGGTGTAACACAAATACAGAAAACAAAGGCCATTAACTTTTAATTGCTGGACAAAAAAACTCAAACAAGCAATAGCAGTACTAAACAGAAGTTTAGTACTTAGTAGGCTTGCTCAGTAATCCTCTGCTATTCAGTGTTACATACAAAATATATTGAATCTTCTGTTTGGACTACATTTCTCTAAAACATCACATATTTAATGTTAATATTCTACGTGACAAGGTGACAGTCTCAAAATATACTGCTAGTTTCTACTATTTTTTCATAGCGATACTGATCTGCCTAACATGAGAACTTTTTTCTTGTTTATAAATGATGAACATCATGGTGAGTGAATTACAGAGAACACAGAAGTTTTTAAGATTATGATAGAGTTTTAAAATCAATATATGAAAAAGGTTACATCTTGCAATGAAATGCGGTCAGATATTTTACAATGTAGTACAGTTTCTGCCTTCAGTGTATAGCAGGTACTGTTCCATGCAATATAACAATAAGTACTGAGAATAAGAAAATAAACTAGACAATACAAAGTTTTCACCTAGGTTTTTTGCTTGTTTTTATTCTATTAAAATATCCATTTTGCTAGCAAGAACAGAGTAATTTTGTAATTATCTAGTAATACCATTATATAAGGCACTAATCCGGATCTATAGTTTTTTGATCTTCCCTAAACCAATTTTATACCTCAACCTCTGTTTTCAAGCATTAATTATTACCAGGTCCTCAAAATGGAACATTTAATCTTTTCTGGTTTTCCACAAAAATTCCTGTGAAAAAAGAAAAAGGGGGGGGGTTGTTGGTAGCTAGTAGCTAGGGTCTGGCGATTGGAAGATATCGTGCTGTATAGAAAAATTTGAAGAATGCAGGAATCCCCTCTCTCCCACTACCTCTCTATCTTTCTACTGATAACCAAAAGTCAATAGCATTTAGCATATGTTGCAAGCAGAGGGAGGTGATGAATCTAGCAGATGGTGGTTGAGAATTGGCTGTCGGACCAAGCCCAGAGGGTTGTGATTCGAGGAGCAGAATCTTACTAGAGGCCTGTGACAAGCTGTGTTCCCCAGGGCTCGGTGTTGGGTCCAGTCCTGTTCAATATCCTCATTGACGACCTTGATGAGGGAATAGCATCGACCCCCAGCAAGTACGCCGATGATACAAAGCTGGGAGGGGTGGCTGACATGCAGGAACACTGCACTGCCATCCAGTGAGACCTGGAAAGGCTGTAAAGTTGAGCAGTTAGAAACCGGATGAAATTCAACAAAAGCAAGTGTAAAGTCTTGCACCTGGGAAGGAACAACTGTTTGTATCAGTACAGGCAGGGGGATGACCTGCTGGAGAAGAGCTCAGTGGAGAAGGACCTGGGGGTCCTGGTAGATGACAGGTTGGCTATGAGCCAGCAGTGTGCCCTGGTGGCTAAGAGAGCCAGTAGGATCCTGGGGTGCATCAGGAGGAGTGTGACCAGCAGGTCGAAGGAGGTGATCCTCCCCCTCTACTCTGCCCTGGTCAGGCCCCACCTGGAGTATTGTGTCCAGTTCTGGGCTCCCTGGTATAAAAAGGACAGGGATCACCTGGAGAGAGTCCAAAGAAGGGCTATGAAGATGATTAAGGGCCTGGAGCATCTATCCTATGAGGAAAGGCTGAGAGAGCTGGGACTCTTCCACCTTGAGAAGAGAAGACTAAGGAGGGACCTAATTAAAGTCTATAATTATCTTAAGCAGGAGATGCAGGGGGAATCAGCCAGCCCCTTTTCAGTGGTCTGTGGGGACAGGACAAGGGGCAATGGCTGCAAATTGGAGCATAGGAAGTTCTGCACCAACATGCAGAACTTTTTCACAGTAAGGGTGACAGAGCAGTGGAATAGGCTGCCCAGGGAGGTGGTGGAGTCTCCTTCTCTGGAGATATTCAAGACCCGTCTGGACGCCTATCTGAGTGATATGTCCTAGGGAGCCTGCTTTGGCAGGGGGTTGGACCCGATGATCTCTCGAGGTCCCTTCCAACCCCTACGATTCTATGATTCTATGATTCTATGTTACGAATCTAGCAGACGGATGTTACGTTGTAACCCAAAGCTATAAAATGCTACTGAGCTGCAAAATAAACGCCATTTGTCATCCATCATATTGATGTCAGCATGCTTATGGATTGAGCGGCCTGGGGTTTGGCTGCCGTGCCATGCTTTGAACCAGGTTGTTTCTGCAACATATGTGGCCGAAAAACCCAGGAATGAAACCCAGGAGCAGAAGAAGCAGAAGCAGCAGAGGGAGCAGGAATTTCACCTGGATTTGATAGCATGGCGGCCGGAGCGGCTGGAAAAGCCCGGCTGCAGGGTTGCCCCTGATAGCCACGAGAGGGAGGGGACGTCCTCGGGCACCAGATGCCGGACCGGACGACATGGAGGCTCTCACGAAGGTTGTAGTTCAACTCCATAAGCAGTGGGGGATAGATTGTAGACAAAAGGATTTTATTCCTGCAATTGCGAGATTAATAGAAATTGGGGTAATAGATCAACCGGCGGACATTCTCCACCCTGAGGTGTGGATTAAATGTGAAGACACCTTGGCTGATGAGGCTGTCCTCGGGTAGCGGGAAAAACCTTAAGGCGTGGGGGAGGGTTGTGCAGGTCTTGCAGACAGCCAGGCAAGAGCAGGAGGGAGAAATGGAAGTGAAAGCATTCTGAGGCGAGTTAGCTGAGGAAGCCAGAGGCGCCACAGAGAAATCCGACTCTCTGGAGTTCTGGTGGACTCCACCTCCGTACATAGCCCAAGATGGCACCGAGCAGGCTGGGGAGGGGCGGGGTGAAGTTTCCTCTGGTGGAATCTGTGCAGAAATCCCTGCAAAGAACTAAGGAATCGCCATACAGCTAGCTAGCTCATGTGGACCGGAGGGGGATGAGAAGGAATGCAGTGGGAGTGACCAGAGGCGGGAAAAGAACATGAACCGCAGGCGAGAGACCAATCAGAGCCCACCAAGTAGAATGTGGGGTGAGTTGAGAGAGCAGGAATGGTCCGCCCCCAGGCAGGAACAGCCCGCCCATGGGTGGGAACAGTCCACCCACAAAGGAAGTGGGCGGTGCCGAAGCCAGGTAAAAGAGCCCCGACATCAGAAAGTGGCTAGTCAGTCGACTTCCGGCTCTGAGGGATACAAGCTGCACAGAGTGGCCTGCATCAGACTCTGTCTCAGAGGAAGAGGCAGTTGTTGCTCCATCATTGCCTTTTGCCCCTCCATAAACGGGGAGTTCTTAACCCTCCCTCCTGTTGGACTGGACTTGTACGCGATGCGTAGTGAAATATGCTCTCTAAGAGAGTAGCTAAAAATGATTCAGAGTCTCTAAGATAGCTCCTTTCTGTGGAGTAAAGAAAGTCAATGTCAGGCATTAGTAAGAAATAAAATGACAGGTATTAACTTGGGGAAGGAGATTTGCCTATGTCATTACAGATGTGGGAACCAAGCGGATAAAGCTGTGGATCCAGAAGAAATGAAGCTTGCATGAACCAGGACAGAATCCTGCTCACAGTAACTGAAGTCAAGTATTCCAAGTGCAGCCACAATAAACTGTGAGTTTTGCTGCGGGATATATTGAACCATCTAATTGTCTTTTAAATATGTGTATGTTAGTGATAAATGAAAATTAGAGAAATAGGGATTTCTGCACAGCCTAAGGTCACAGGCTGCAATCGGTGCCTGCAAGATCGGTGACTGCACGAAAACATGAGGCTGATGTTATCTGCTCTTCTGACACTCCTAATTGGCAAAGCAAACAAATGCAACAGTAAAGCTATCAAGGCACTTAGCTACAGTTGCGGATTCTGTGAGACATGCAGCAGCAGATTTGTGTTGCTGGCTCACAGACATGGTTGTGAAAATTTTGAAAGGCATGTGCTGCATGAATGTGTCCACTCTCAGTCAGAAATTAATAGATCAAACACAAAAGATACAACACAAAAATGGATTCTTTGGATTGGACAATTGGTTTCATGAGTGGGAAATTTCAGGATGGATATTGTCAATGGTCAAATATGGATTACTGGATTTGGCAATTTGGATCATGTCTTACATTTCCTGCCATGCTTGTTGAGCTTTCTGAAAACGGCCCTTGCGGAGACTTCTAAAAGCAGTTTTTGTGACGCAGATACTAAAAGGAAAAAATTGTCAAGGAGGACAGCAGGCCTGCTGGCAACCTGGCTCTCCTCACAAAGACACAGGCCCTGACAGTATCCTTGAATTTCCCATGAAACAGCAAAATTACTCATGCTGAGAAGTATTTGGTAATCACATTTTAAAACATAACATCCTAGAAGGCAAGTGCACAGACTGCCTTAAACCAAGAAGGACTTGTGAGAAAGTATTTGGAAGTAAGTGAACATGTCATAAACCAGCCATAATGAGATGGCCAAAGCACAGCAAGCGTGCAGATAACTTCTAGACATCAAAGGTAAACTAACAATGTTTAGCTATAAGGTATGCTTGTTAAAACTCGTTATAATTACTAATTAATCACTTTGAAGCAAACAGTGTGTAGTCAATTAGCAGTTTCTAGATTACCACATTTTATAGTATGGCGTGTCATTTATGGGACGGTGTTCAGATTTAGTTAAATAAGGACTTAGGTTTTGTTAGTTATGTTTGCCTTAATGCTCTTTTTAAAACCAACAAAACAAGTAACCATTAGAATCATGTAACCCTATCCCTTCTTTGTCTGCTGTAGAGTTATTAGGCACGTGGTGTAGCAACTTTCTCCCTCTTTCCAGCTTTAGTCTAACAGATTTATGTATAGAAACTCCTGATTAATTGAACAAAACTAACCTTTACTAGTGCGCGCAGCTATAACAACAATAGTAACCAGTAACAATCAAAAAGAAAACCAGAAGAATAACAACTCCTAACAGTACACAAAATCCTATCATCAGGCGCTGCGTGAACTCCGCCATATCTTGTGCACTTCTGTACCAAGAGAGGTGTCGTGCGAATACTGCTACATCTTGTGCAGTCCTGCACTGAGAAGAACAGGTCCTCTGCCTAGCAGCAAAGAAATGGCAGAAAAGGAAGCCTTGACTCTTTACGAATCAACTATCTGAGTTTAAAGAGACCTCCCAGTCTCAATAACACCCACCTCTCTGGTTGCTCTGGGAGGTTCAAGCGCACTCGGGTAGGCGATGACGACCTGAGAGTCTAATAGTGAGGGAACAATACACCACTAAAGCCATAGCAAGGACATTGTCCCTACTGCCTGGCTATGCTGTAGAAAGGAAACCTTACCAATTGTGGAGTTGAAGGCATTCTCCGTGGTTCGGGGCGGGGACCTAGGGTCTCATCTCCACCAATGCCAGCCATTTTCTGCTGCTCGTGCTTGTTTGCCTAACTATGTCTTTAAAAATGCGCATGCACAGTTTTCCCCCACCTCCTTGCAGAAAGTACTAGAACAGGAAAGTTCACACATGCGCGAATCCAATGAATCCAGTAATTCCTCTATGATGCTGGCATATGACAAAAAGAAAGTGACTTTAAGGCCGTAACTGGCAATGAAGACCACTGAAAGCTAAATTTGCTAAATACTGGGTGACAGGGTGGGAAAACTATAGGCTGCCTGCATTGCATATTCCAAAATTGATCGGGTTTGCATTTCTGAAATCACAAGAAGCAGAATTTCCTCTCACAGATTGGAGGAGGGTAAAAATTGTGTGCGCCAACTAGGGATAGACCTGTAAGTGGTTGATCCCATCTGCATCCGGAATATGGATCTGCCACCAGTCGGGAGTAACTCCTTGTGTATCCCTTAAGCTTTTTAACTACTCTGCTGACTTTTGCGTACAGATTTTGATTGTTCCCAGGGTCCTATACCATCCAGAAGAAGAGATGTACCATCATTGGGAAGAAGGAGACAACAGATTTCAGAAAATAGAGGTACTAACAGCTGTCACAATAGCAACACTGCTTGGCCTGAGAGCAGCAGGTGCAGCCACGGGAGTAACTTCACTGGTGATGCAACAGCGAGGCCTGTCTCAATTACAAATCGCCATCAACGAAGACTTGCAAAAAATTGAGGAATCCATGAGCCTTTTCAAACAATCTATCTCTTCACTCTCAGAGGTTGTTCTACAGAACAGACGGGGATCAGATCTCCTGTTCATGCAAGAAGGAGGTCTTTGTGCCGCCTTGAAGAAGGAGTGCTGCTTTTATGTGGACCACAGCGTAGTGGTCAGAGATTTGTTGGCTAAGCTGAAAGAGAGACTGGCTCAAAGAAAAGAGACAGGGAGGCCCAATAAGGATGGTTTGAATCATGGTTTAACTACTCACCATGGTTTACCACTCTAATATCTACCCTGATAGGGCCGATCATAATGATCGTGGTAGCGCTGGTATTCGGACCCCGCATTCTGAACAAAATTGTGTTGTTCATCAAAAGCCAGCTAGAGAAGGTAAACAGTATGTTTGCAGAGCACCGCCAGCTACTTTAAGAATACATTTACTCAGTATCACACCCAGGTAGTTTAGATTATCCATAGTCACACCCCATAGTTCTTAAGTTCTTAAGTTACTAAGTTACCCCCAATTATCACTTATTCAGTGTGCCTTATACCTTAAGAGTGCCTTATAGCCTTAGTATTTTAAGCCTTCCATATTTTAGCCTACTTTTAGATTCTCTAAGAGCTGGAGCAAAGATAAAACTTGTTATAAAATTAGATTATGCTAAGTGATGGGAAAACCTGTATTCAGGCCTTTCAGACATTAAAGATACTTATTATTTCTGACACATTGTGGAGACATCAATGTTCTACATCAGTGATGTATTACTGCACCCAAAAGATTGTAATGCAACATGCCAAAATTGAATTAAATATTTTTTCGTTTCATGTAAGTTATAATTTCTTTAAATAAACACAAAGAGGAAAAATGTATAAGAACACTGCATTAAAATTAAAAAAAAACAAAACAGGCATTTGAAAGCCAAATCAGGTTGGCATGATTTCATATGTATAAAGGCATTTTTTTCTTTGAGAATGTGATTCGACAACTTTTTTTGTAAGTGAACAAAGAACATAAAGCTGAGCAATTGCTCATAAGCAGTATAACAACTATAATTTTTCCACTAGTGTTAGTTTAATGTACTGTAATGCTAAAGACAGACTTCGAAATGGTAGAAGAAAAACTCTTGGCACGTTCAATTCAACAGTCCCATGCAAATGTGAATGCTATAAAACATAGTTTTGCTCTGTGCTGATGATGCATAAGATAGAGAGTCCTACATTCCTGTCTTACTGACCATATTTCACATTTTCAGTTGCATTCAATTGTTTTTTAATTATTTTTTTTAGTTAAACTGGATTTTTCAAATCAAATTATAATCCTTACATATTGCGGTTAACAGTAGCAGTAAACATTTCTCTTACTTTACTGCTTTTTACATTTCCTCGTTTTGAAAAAATATTTTGACAAATTATATTAAAATAAGTTGGAATGTTTTTCTTTTTATTTCTAGGCATGGTAGCAAAACTGATGTAGCAAAATCTTTCAGATCTTTATCATGGATTGAACATTGGGCTGGTAACTTTTAAAACATATGCTCTCTTTTATCTTCTTAATATTTAGTTTGTATTTTAGTTTAAATAAGAATTAAGTGATTTCTAAGCTTTTAGCCAGTAGCATTGCTCAGTAGTAATAACAAAGGAAATATTTACCCCCATCTCTAAGGAAAACATGTCAGCGTCTCTGAAAATTATGCAAAGACAAAGGCTACACTACTCTAGTTCACAAAGGGACTAGGAAGTATTTATACGATAAAAGTGGATTAAATGACCTAGCTTTCTTGTCCATGAAATAGCTTATACATGTTTTTCACCCATCACTAATGTGAAGTCCAAAAGCACTCTACCAAACAGCAAGTTATAATAGTAATGGAGAATCTTCCATTGAAAATACAGATATGGTGGAGAATTAATCTCATTAAATGGTAAAATGTCTTTCCAGCCTCTCACACTCCATGTTAAACAGTACAGAGGCAGAGAATAGGACAAGCAGCTAATGGGCTAAAATAAAGATAGGGACACTGCTTACCAGCTATCATCGTGGGTCTAACCATCTTGGGAAAAATTATTTCATTTATTGATAATTAAAATAGATTTGGGTAGTGAAAAACAAGAAGATAAACACTAAAACAATACCTTTCCTCTCCTGTTTTCCGCTGTCAACTACACTCCTTCACTCCCGACTCTTCACCCCTCTGAGTGGTGCAGGGAGAATGTGAGTGGTGCAGGGAGAATGTGAGTGGTTATTCTCACTATATAATGATTTCTCTCTGCTGCTCCTTCCTCCTCATACTTTTCCCATGCTCCAGTATGGTCCTCCTCATGCGCTGAAGCTCTTTGGAGAAAAAAAAAATCTGCCCCAGTATGGGGTCCTTCTTTACCTGCAGGAATATCAGCTACAGTGCTACGGAGCACCTTTTCTTTTGCTTCCTTCTTCTCCTCTGACCTGAGTTTTCCCTCTGCTGTTTCTGACTTTTTTTCGTTCCACTCTCCCAGCTCGATCTTGTGGTTTTTTGGTCCTTTCTCACACACACTTTCCCAGAGGGACCCCACCCATGGTTATGGACAGAGTGCTTTCACAGAATCACAAGGTTAGAAAAGATCTTTTAAGATCATCAAGTCCAGCTGTTCCTGTCCTATGCTAAACCATATCCCTAAGCACCTGATCTACCCTTTTTTTAAACACATACAGGGATGGTGTCTCAACCATCTCCCTTTCATGAGGCCTATCAAACATTCCAGCAAATACATACTTTCATCTTCCCAAGACTTTATGCCTTAGGATGTTCAGTGATACAGTGGAGAATTCAGTTCCCCAGTCCTAATGACCTTTAATCTATAGTGGGACTTTAATCTATAGTGGGACTCCTAAATCTGTAAATTTCTGTAAATTTAGCCCTGAAGCTTCCCAGCCAGCTTTCAGGTTTCATTGTGGGGTTTTTGTTTGTTTTCAGTTTGGAAAGTTCTCTCAGCCAGTAACAGGCAGGCCAAGTCAGGATTTTTTTTTGGGAGATAGAAAATCTTCCTATTTGTTGTAATCATGAGCAGAATAGAGTCCAGAAACATAACCAAAGTTTATCTATATAAGGATTTTAAAAATAGGACACAAGATTATTTGCAATAAGAATATGACTCAGTTTAATGAAACGATTTGCTTATATTTTGAATATCTGTATACTAAAGCAAAACAAACTGGGACCATACATTGACACAAAACAAAATGGGAAATAAGCAGGAGAAAATTTGTCATCAAAATTGCTACTCTATGTGCCCAACAAGCCTATCCAGATAAAAACATGACAAGATTACTAATTTGAATAGGCAGAACTTTTTAGAATCACAGAAACATAGAATGTACTAGGCTGGAAAGGAGCTTTAAAGGTCATCTAGTCCAAACCCCCTGCAGTAAGCAGGACCAACTAACTAGGCCAGATTGCTTACAGCTTCATCAAGCCTGATCTTGGATGTCTCCAAGAGGTTTAGACCTCAGCGGAAAGCTGGGGCCACAAAGGTCAGAAAAAGAAGCCCCCTACCACTTTAAGAGGTGGAGGATGGGCAAACGGAGCTAACCGAGGAGCTGCAGAGCCAGAGGAAAAAAAACCCAAAGGCTTGCGGGTTGGGATAAGGATAGTTTACTAAACAACAGGGAATGGTATGAAAACAACTAGCTATAGTGCTATTATATACAGTGCAAACCTCTCACCCCACTATGTCATTTGAGCCGTGCCCGGACCGATTCAGATTCAGATTCAGAGCCCCGAACACAGCACTCCCCGAGCCCAGCACCCCCGAGCACCCCCCTCACCACCGCCTGCCACGCCGATCCAAAAAAGAGAGAGAAGCCGGAACTCCCACACGTCTGCTCAGACCGGGACTTCCCATGCCCAGGGCAGTTTCTGATGGGTTCGGAGTCTCCCCCAGAACTGGCACTGCGCCTGCCCAGACCGGGACTTCCCGTGCCCGGAGCAGTTTCTGATAGGGCCGGAGTCGCCCCCGGAACTGGCACTGTGCCTGCCCAGACCGGAACCTCCCGTGCCTGGGTCCGGAGTCGCCCCTGCAAAAGGGGGGGGCAGACTGCCTGATCATGATGCAATTGGTATGGAATACTCTCAGGGCTAACATAGCCTGCTGCTGGGCTGAACCCAGGACAGATGGGGTCTCCAATACCTCTTTGGTAACCTGTTTTAGTGTCTCACCACCCTCATAGTAAAGAACTATGAAGGACTGAAGGAGGATAAAAGAGTTTCATTTAAAAATGCATATTTACTTTGTGGTTCAAAATGCATAGGAGACTCAAAACTGTCTGGTTGCTTCATTGCTGTGATCTGTGATAGAAAACAAATCAAGAAGATTGTGAGAAATAGAAAGAATCATTGAAAGCATAGAATCTGGAGGATAAAGAAGCTTTTACTGCCCAGATATCAAGAAGAAGGGGAATACATGTCAGTCCATCCAGTTCTTTTAGTGATAACCATTTTAATTTTAAAAGTGAAGAAAGAAACTCTAAAAAAAGTTCCTCAAGACTGAAGTCTATCTAGTAGGAAATGAATATATAATGCAATCTGAGTGAGAATAAATACCAAGTAACATAAAACACAACTTTTGGGTAGAGAAGCAGCATAACAAAAGATAAAAACTTAGACTTCCCAGAAGGACTACTTAATAACTCAGAATCAGTAGAAAATTACCTCTGGGAAATAAATGTAACTTCTGTTGTTCTTCATTACAATTCACAAAAATAAGATCACTTCCCCTAGATTCTGCATTTCTACATCAATTTGAGCCCTAATTCCCCTGCCCAAGAAATATCTGTTAGTCAGAGTGCTTAGTGATCTACATCTTGGATGGTCACAGAATCTCAGAATAGTAGGGGTTAGAAGTAACTTCTGGAGATCATCTAGTGCAACCCCCCTGCTAAAACTGGATCACCAAGAGCAAGCTCCACAGGATCATTTCCAGACAGGTTTTGAACATCTCCTGAGAAGGACACACTGTAACCTCTTTAGGCAGCCTGTTCCAGTGCTCTGTCACACTTACAGTGAAGAGGATTTTCCTCATAGAATCATAGAATATACTGAGCTGGAAGGGACCCATAAGGATCACCAAGTCCACCTCCCTCATATTCGTATGAATATTATATACTTATATTTAGGTGGAACTTAACTATGTTCCAGTTTGTGTCCATTGCTCCTTGTCTTGCCACAGGGCACCACTGAAAAGATCCTGCTCCCATTGTCTACACACTTGCCCTTCAAATATTTGCAAGCACTGATGAGATTCCATCTCAGTTATCTCTTCTCTATGTTAAACAGCCCCAGTTCTCTCAGCTTTTCCTTGTAGGAGAGATGCTCCAGTCCGCTCATCATCCTTGTAGCCCTTGTTTACTGGACTCTCTCCAGTAAGTCCCTGCCCTTCTTGAACTGGAGAGCCCAGAATGGGACACAGAACTCCAGACATGGCCTCACCAGGGCAGAGCGGAAGGGGAAGATAACTTCCCTTGACCTGCTGGCCATGGTCTGCTTCATGCACCTCAGGATACCATTGGCCTTCTTGGCCATGAGGGCATATGGCTGGCTCATGAAGAACTTGTCTACCAGGATTCCCAGGTCCTCTGCAGCGCTGCTTCCCAGTAGGTCAACACCTAACCTTTACTGGTGCTTGGAGTTACTTCTCCATCTGTGCAGGACCCTACACTTGCCTGTACTGAATTTCAATAAGTTCATCCTTGCAAACAACTATTCAAACCATCTAATGTATTAGATAAAACATTAAATAGAAGCATTAAGAGAAATACATGAACATGGAGGGTCTGAGGACAGCTGGTCCCAGTTTGGAGTTGGAAAAGCATGATAGGATTTCCTGTGATGCCTTCAAGCTCTACTTAACATATTAAAAAAATTAGACTCTTGAATAAAAAGAAATATATGGAAGCTATCCTGGAGTAAATGTTCTGCATTAAAAAACAAAACAAAACAAAACCCCCAAACCTCAACAAAAACCTTTATATTGTCCTCCTCAAGTTAAGACTATTATGTATTATGGTCAGTATCTGACTTCACATACATAAAGATGCTAAGCAAACATTTTATCAATATATGCAATATCTATTTCTTATAGTTATTTTACATTAAATAAATAGAAACACATTTAGTTTCTTGCATTTATCTTTTAATGCTTTATCATCTGTAGAGTTTTTTTCTGATAATTTATTTTATCTAAATCCTCTGGAGGCAAAACCTCAGCTATTCCTAATGTTTAAAGGCAATTACGCAAACATGTGGCCCAATGACTGCTAAGGAGATTACATGAGAACTACTTAAAATGCATGATAGAGTAATCTGTCACTACACAATAAAAGGATCTAAGCACATGCTTAAAGCCATTCAAACAGCAGAAATAATGACTGAAGATGTGTATAAAAATTAGTCTTTCCAATTTTAGAATTAGCCTCCAAAGCTAATTCACACAGGTTTTGGAAGTGGTCTTCTCTGGATACAGTTTACTAGTAAGCGTTGATAAGTTGCTGTCAGCAGTTTCAGATAAGAAATTATGTTAATGTATACATTTTCTTATGCTCCCTTCTATAACCCCCTCTAAAGTAAGAACACATACACAGTCAGGCAATTAGTTCTTTCAGAACTTTTTGGGCTTTTTAAACTCTTCATAAGGTCTGCTTGTTAAGTAGTAGTCCGCAAGTGAAACAGCAGATGATTAGTTAGTGAAGAAAAACAACTGAAAAAAAAGAGGTATGGACAGTAGTTGGATAAAGCTCAAAAGCTTTGAGATAGGCAGACCCAACTGAGAAAAAAAGGAGGGAATGAGCTCTACAGAAGATATAAGAAGGTGAAGTTTTATGGTTCCATATTGAAAACTACATCAGTAAAACCTACATTCCAATTCCATGACTTGTTTTGATGACAAATCTTATAATGAGAACAGCAAACGGTAAGCACAAATCAATTTTCATGGTTAGGAAGAAACAAACTTCATTTATTCCCTAGCTTTCATGCTGATTTATTGGATGGCATACAGTCACTCAGGAATTTCAACTTAACTCCCTGACCCAGTTTCTGTGGAGCTAAGCACAAGTATTTGCAGGATCCAGGGACAAAAACCACAAGCAGAATTATTGAGGACAAAAAAACTCAACCCAACACAAAAAAGGATATGTACGGGAATTATTTTCATAAATGAGGAGTACATACCCGGCTTTTGTAGAGGGCTTTTTTCTGGAAAAGGCTTTTCTTCCAGATTGTAGTTTCCTAATTCTAATACGATTTTTAAAACTGACAGTTCAATATGATTAATATGGATCCAGTTCATTATCTTAAAATCATGTGGTTATTTTAAAATT
Source organism: Laterallus jamaicensis coturniculus (assembly GCA_022605575.1). Classification (NCBI taxonomy): domain Eukaryota; kingdom Metazoa; phylum Chordata; class Aves; order Gruiformes; family Rallidae; genus Laterallus; species Laterallus jamaicensis. Next base: position 10,880,106 of record JAKCOX010000009.1, on the reverse strand, counting down.
CATATTAATGTATTTGCAAACCAAAGTAGTAATGAAGTACAAGATACAGAATTAGGCTTGTTGGTTGGGGTTTTTTTGCCTATGCAGAGGTGATGGATAACCTTTTTATTTTGACTTTTTTTGTACCCCGTGTCTCTTTGAATAAATGCTGAAGACCATAATAAATTCACATCATATTTGCAGAACCTCTTTCTGAGCCTGAAGGTCATTTGGATATGAAGCTACCAACATTTTTCAGAAAGGCACTCTCTGTCTCTGTTGTCTGGCTGCCAATTAAACTGAAATATATCAATTAGTTTATGTAGAATATGGATCCATGCTAATCTGGTACAGAATCAGCCATCAACTTTCTGATGTATGGCTTTATGAAAGGCGTCAGTTCACATTGCAGAAATATTTTTCATACTCAGTTTACACAGTGCTTTTCTTTGGCATGCCACTACATTAACCTTTTAGTTTTATCAGTGAATGTTAAAATTGTTGCATCCATAAATAACAAATAAAATAATTTGTCCTTCTCTGTCAAGAAAATAATGTAAGATCACCTTGAATTCATGAAATGAACAGCTTCTTATAACTCAGCCATAACTCTGGATTATACAGAAATGTACTTGTTTGTGAAATCCTAACATAGTATCTGACACTTCAGTATGGAAGCCCTTACCTTGCCCTAACTTGTAGGAACTAATCCTTTTGCTTGAAACGCCACAGAAATACAACTCATATCTTAGAAGTGTTATAAAAGAATAAGTAATTTTAAAAAAAACAACTTTATTGCAATATACTAAAATCCCACACAAACCTGGGCATAGTGAGGTAGAAAGTATGTTCCTCATCAGCACCAGTTACCCTTCAAAAGCAAAATCAAAAAAAGACTTTTAGAGTCAAAACATCTCCAGTGCTCACAAACCGATCATTCTTGAGTCAAGAACTTTGAAACTAGCCCTGTATTAACTCTTTTTTACTGACATTTCCTAATTACATGGTACTCCAGAGGTGAAACAAAATAGATTTTCCCATTTTCAACTGCGTATAGATCAAAAGCAGGGCATGCATGTGTGGTGTGATGTGAAAATATGAGAGAGGACTTTATCTAAAAGAGCTGCAGTCATGATCTTGGTAATCTCAATACTATATACACAGTCATGGCATGAGGCTTGGAAGGTGAGGGATACAACTTGGAAAGATACTGCATTCAGTCTTTCTGTGCTTAGATTTAAAGTTCCTATAGGCATCTGTACCTGATCTGCAATGCTGTTGAAAGTCAACTTTTTACACATTTTATCTTGTCTTCATTCCCTTTATAAGGAAATATTTTCTGTGTATCTGGAAGGTATGGTAAAATCGAAGATATGGTAGAATCGTTGGAAGAGGTTTTGATTCATTTCAATTCAGTCTCAGAGCTGGAATCTAAAACAAATAAACAAATAAGAAAGCAAATAAAATCCCAGTCAGCTCTTAACTATTTACATCCATACATGGTTTTAAGCACCTACCTATCCTGAATCTCTCAGTGACTGAATAAGCTTGTGATAGACAAGCCTTAAAACAGCTGATCACTAAACAATTGTATTGGTTTTACAAATAATGAGAAAATAGCTCATAATGTGGGAAATGTCTAAGCACAATAATAAAAATCAATTCTACTTATTAAACTGACCCATGATTTTCCAGTTACTTCAACCTTTTATTCAGCTATTAATTGCAAGGTCCAAAGAGATAGCTTGATTATGTATGACTCAAAATAAACAGCTACATGTGCTAAACCAAAATCTTCAGTTCAAAAATATAGCGAAGAACTCTGTCAATTTTTATTTTTATCTTTATTCTCTCTTAAGCTGATATTGCCATTTTCTAATATATATTAGAGTATATTTCCCATAAAACCAAATAACATATTTATATATATACATAAAATCACAAAATTAAAATTTTCTATGAGGAGTCAAAAAATATGTATGACATACTCCAACACCTTCTTCTCTACCAGTTCACTCCTGAAGAATACTGGTTTAATGTTTTATATAATGGACATCTCCAAAAAACAGCTAAACTTACAATAAGGAGTATTTTCTCTTGGGTTTCCACAATTTTTTCTAGAATATTTTTTTCCCTGCTTATTTTCACTTAGCTCAAAGGATTTTTTTTCTGCTGAACATGTTTCCTGTAGAGGTATCTTTCTTCTGGAAAAGAAAGAGGTATAAGTGGAATTTAGGTTTTGGTTGTGTTTCTTTTCTTCTCATCTTCCTCATATTTGGAAAATGAAAACATAAAAAAAAGAAAAGAAAAAAAAAGAAAAGAAAGGATTTTTAATTACTCTATCAATAACAGCTTGTCCTCTTCACTGCTGCCATAGTAAGTAAATAAAGCAACAAAAAATTAATAAATCTCAAACAGCTTCACTCAAAATTGTCTTTAATTGAGCTTTTAAATCAATTGTTCCAACTGATGCAGCCTTCTTGAGTGGCTCAGTGAGTGAAAAGAGACTAAAAAAATTAGGAAAATTGATCACTTAGATGAGTGGTTATGTTCATCGCCATTTATAGTTCTCTCTCTGTGGGAACAATCACTGTACCAGGGAGGAACAGTAACATGGAAGGGTTTGGCAATTATTGTATTTAATGCATGTGTTTTGTTATCACATTGAAAGTAGTATTCAACATTACATAAACCTGATGACTATCCACAGGATTTTGCACTGCACTGGCAACCTGAAATGCATGTTTCCATGCACTGCATAGATATTTATTTCAAGAATGTATCAGTCTTTATGCTGGTAGAGAAAGTTCAAGCAAGGATCTGTTACTGCACAATAAATTGTATTCTGTGAAATCACTTGCAGAATATGGTTAACCAAAGTCCAAGCAGTAGTCTGAAGATTGCAGTTAATTCTAGTAGGCCCAGAGGTCAGCAAAGAGTTGTATTAAAAAAAAAAAATAAAAAAAAAATTAAAAAAATGCATATATCCCCTTTTTAAGGAAGGAAAATATGTATCATAGAATAGCTGGCATTGAAACAGACCTTTAAAGGTCACCTAGTCCAACCTCCCTGCAATAAGCAGATAAGCAGGGACATCTTCAACTAGACCAGGTTGCTCAGAGCCCCTATCCAACCTTAGCTTGGAATGGAGCACCTACCACATCCCTAGGCAACCTGTTCCAGTTTCATCACCCTCATGGTAAAATATTTCTCCCTTCTACCCACTTTAAATCTATGCTCATTTAGCATAAAACTATTAGCACTGGCCTATTGCAACAGGCCCTGCTAAAATGTTTGTAGATACTGTAAGTCTGCAATATGGTCTCCCTGGAGCCTTCTCCAGGCTGAACACAATTCCTCTCAGAATGTCTTCATAGTTGACAGGTTCCATCTTTCTGACCGTCTTTATAGACTTCCTCTGGATTCAGTACAAAAGGTCCGTGTTTTTCCTGTGTTGAGGCACGCAGAACTGGATGCACTACTCCAGGTGGGGTCTCACCAGAGTAGAATAGAGGGGCAGAATCACCTCCTTTGACCTGTTGGTCACAATTCTTTTGATGCCACTCAGGATACTGTTGGCTTTCTGGGCACAGAGGTCACATTGTCAGCTCATGTTGAGCTTTTTATACACCAGTACTCTCAAATCCTTCTCCTCAGGGCTGTTCTCAATCCCTTTTTTCCCCAAAACATTAATTTACCGGGGGTTTCCCTGACTCAGGTGCAAGACCTTGTATTTGACCTTCTTGAACCTCATAAGATTCACACAGGCCTGCTTCTTGAGCTTGTATTTTTTCTAGGATTCTTTGAAAATAAATTAAAAACTCATGCATTTAAATACATCTCATTTTGTAGAGATATTCTTGGCAGGAATAAATAAAGGTTATATGGATCTATCTTTGCATAGAGGTTAATTTGATTACTATCCAAATTCAAGGAGACCTTTATAGTGAAACAGTTTCCAGACAAATATTTAATTCATACCTATAGTATTTGTGAAGAACATCTACGACTTATCAGGAATGGTGTCAGGATCCACAACCTAGACAAGACTTTAGTTTGGCAGAGGCTAAACCCCCTTCCATTCCAACCGAACCTCAGATCACTCTGGGTGGCTGGGGGCGGCTGGGCTTAACTCCTGAGTGATGTCCACTTATCACTTATCGTGATAAGTTCTTAATTAAATTCTCGAAGAACAGAATTGAGACTCGAAACAGAGTCAAGGTGGAGGTTGTTTCATTTGGAAAGAAATGTGCAGGTAAAGGGGGGAAGAAAGAGAAAACGGGGGTGAAAAAGATAGATAGAAAGAGAAAGAGAATGGAAAAAAGGAAGAGGGGTGAGGGGAGACTATATCTACCACCACTAGGCTACGGCATTCCGTCCGATGGTAGAGTATTCTCTGGGTCCAATGGGATGGGAGAGCATTCCCTTTTTTGTCCCTCCATGATGAAGATGAAGCATGAAGAAAAAGAAAAATTTCTCTCTTCTTGTATCCCTCTCTGTAGGGATACTGCTCCTTTGTCTCCCTCCAAGCTTCCCACCTGACCTGTTGGAGCGCTTCAGGGTGGATGATGGAGTGTCCAATGTGTGAATGGCTCCCAATGTGTGCTCCTGATAGTGGAACAATAGCTCCTGATGTGTGAATTGTACCAGTACCTTACAAATGGCTGTCTACAAAAGAGCTTAAATGCATCACATAAGGGCACTGAAGGAGCAGGTTCATCCCAAATACCTTGTATGAGTTGCCATCACTAGCTTAATACACCAATTCTCCTAGGCAGTTGCCAACTTGAGGGATTCTATGCAGTTATCTATTATACGACAAATTTCCAACTCTCACTTTAGCAGAGGAATGGAGTTTCTTTCATTCTCAGTTTCTTTAGTTCCTTTGATCACTCCACAATAATATTATACATTGCCACTGTTTCTAGAAATAATAATAAATGTTATAAAGTATGTATTGTTTTTCTCTGTGATTTTTTGTCACTGAACTTTCTTTATTTGTCAAATGAAAAAAAAACCCTTCCATTATAATTCAATTAGGGGAAAAATTAACTAAGAGTATAATAAATGGCCTGATAAGCAACAGAAAAATAATTTAATTACTTAAATATATGTACACTAGTAACTAGTTATTAAATTGCACTAGTTTTAGAAAAACGTATTTGTCGATACTTCTTTTAAGAATATAACTTTCATCCACAGAACATTTTTTGTTTCATTTCTAATTGAGAAAAAAAGGATATGTACCTAGATTTGTTCCTCATATCAGTAAATTTACATAAAATATTAGAGCAATAGGTCTGGATGTTTCGAAATAGGGGACACTATTTCAGCACCACACAATAGGCACTTCATAGTAAATTTCCATAGAGCATTTCACTTGATAGCTATTGCAAACTGACAATTATCTTGCTGCATGGCTTTATCTTCTGAAGTCAACTTGCTTTGGTTGCTATTATGAATAGCATGTATCTTGAAGATGGGTCTCAGGAAGGGTCTCATCATAATATATGCAAAACGGCTGTTTCCTAGCACTATGGAGAGGTCAGCAATGAATATATGCATTAACTTCTGAAATATATTTTAAAGGTATTGTACGAGCAGGAAGCCTCTCTTACATGAATCTTTTTACTGCAGCTTGAATCAAGCAAACTAAAGAGTTTCTGCAGCAACCTCACAAAAAAGAATATTTGAGAGTGTATTTATAGAGCTCAACAATATACATTATTTAGGATTTTAAGAGAACATAACTATGCTTCACTTTTGACACTGACTAATGATTCTGATTTTTTAAAAATTACATTATATCCCATATAATACTTTAGTTTGCTTTGACCTCAACTGTCTTGCCTCATGGGACAGTTAATAAATATTCTATGGCAGTCTGTAACAAAATAGATGTGAAAGTATCTGCATAATTTCTGAGACACTGGGCTTCCTAGGATAATTTAAAAATTTATTAAAGAAAGCTTCTGCATTTATAGGTGGTTTAAAATTCATTTTTTTTCTTATGAAAGATGATTTCTTTTGTTTATTGAAAACTCAATATGTTCTATAATAAAGGTTCTGTTCAATACTGAAAAATAATTCTATGGCAGTGATAGGTCCCTAAGGTCAGTTCTGTTGGATAGATGTAGATCAATGTTTCTCATGAAAAGGAATAAGTTCTAGAATTCTGTTTGGTTTTAGTAGTTAAAAAAGTATCCACGATGAGTGTCTCAGTTTGCAATCTTCCTCCTTCACAAGAATCATTGCTTTAAATGCATAAAAGATGTAAACACATCCCCCAGCTTCCCAATCTCACAGATAATGTATTATCTGCAAAAACTGCAGGCAAAATTTTTGGCTGCATTTCTAAAGGACATTGAGTCACTTCCATTGCTTCTGAGTAGAATTGAGCCCCTTCCCCCATTCAGGTACAAGAAAAGACAGTTTCACAGCATAATTTTAAGACACCTTCAGACAGTATTTTTGCAACTACCAGAATCAATAGAAGTTTGTTTGCTTCTGCTACCTGTGACACCAATGGGTTTAATTGCTGCTTCACAATCCTCAGAGACACAGGGCAGGGATGGGAGAATGAACTAAGGGCAGAAAGGGTATTCATGTGGACTTCTGAAAATTGCTGTTGGAGCAAAAGAAAGTGTTATTAAAACCTAATGAACACTTTCATTTCCAGAACTTGCTACCACTTTGTAGTGTAGAACCCTCATATCTTTTATGAGACTTAGAGGTTTTTCCATCTTACATAAATTTCTCATGAGGATATTCTTCTATTTTAAAAGAGATATATTAAAAAAAACCCAACCCAACAGAAAACATGACAAAACAGCAATGGCTCAAAAAGACTATGTATGTTAAGATCCAATAAACTTGGTCCAGGGTCTCTGCATCTAATTTTCTGTGCATTTCCTTTTCTTAAAATAAACCCAGTAAAAAGTATACGAGTGATGCTTAATAGATTTTGTTTCCAAGATAAAGACTACAAGAGGCCCTGTTTTAATTAGATACGAGGGTAATATTTTTTTAAACAAGAAGAAAAAACTACATAGCAATTATTAAACATCAGAAAGCAAACTGTTGGTCTGCAACTGCATAGCCCATTATGACAACAAACAACATCAGCAAATATTTTCACATTCTCATACACACAAAAGCAAAGTCATTAACTTAAAGTTAATGTTGCTTGAATGCAATTCCTATCAATGGCCTTAGAAAAAAGCAAGGAAAATCAAAGTGTTAAGCTAGTCTAACTCTAAGTGCTCTGCTATTCTAGGCAACTGAAAGCTCAAAAAAATAGTACAAAGGGAAATAGTCGCTTGTTATTCCCCTTACCTGTGTCTCCTTACATTCACCAGATGGAGCTTGGTAATATCTGAAGGTTGCTGAGCAAGTTACAGGTGGCTTTCGTAGGCACTCAAAGATCAATATTTTACTTTTAAGTCGGTAAACTGGAGACTAAGTAAGATAAGAATAAGAAAATTAATATTTAACTTACTACTTATAAAAAAGATTGGTGAGAATAAATGCTTAAAGCAATTACATACGACATTGAAATGGACAGTATAAAAATGAGGTCTGTTTTCACCTCTCAATTTTCAATTTTCTCAATGATTTTTTATGACCTCTTATAAAATTGGTATTTCCTCCAAATATCTTTTTTAAAGGAAATTATGGCTAAATACTCCCAGAATATATGCACGAACATCATCCAACTAAGAAAACAATGACCGCGTGGTAAGTTCAAGGGCCACATGCCTGGGGTGAGAACTACAAGGGCTGTGACACACTGTTCTGGGCCAGCAAAAAGAATTGTCATCAAAGAGTTCAGCATAGACTGATAGTACCACAACCTGGTAAGCAGAGATCACTGCGGTTAGGGAACACAAGCTGTTTCAACACATGTGGTGACTCATAGATTGTATCAACCAACCCTCTACTGCAAAGCCGCTCTCAATTTCCACCTGCTTCCAGAATCTAGAGCTCCCAGCCCAACAGTGTAAGTCTTGCACTAGCATAGGAACAAACATTTTCATGCCAAATGTGCAAAAACATTTGTGAGAAGAAGAAAAATGTGGGGAAAAAAAAACTTTTACAAAACATTTCATGTGTTACAAAGAATTATTGGTTATCAACTATTAGTGGAGTCTTTATTTAAAAATAACAACACTGAAATCTAAAGAGATAGATTTCAGAACATGCTAGGTATCTGAACTGAACACTAAAAGGTTGCAAGTTTCATGGCAATAAACATGTATTTTAAATTAATACAGGATGCACATGTTTTGTTATTTCCAATATGCTACTCTATTAATCTAGATATTTGTGTCAAGGAATAAAGCTAGCCAAATAAAATCTCATCTTGAAGAAATATAAAGAGGCTTCTGAAGGATTTTACACTAGCATATTTTCTCCACAATATCAACTCTTTGTTCTGGCAGGTCTTTTTAGAGATGTTAGATAGCAGACTATTTTCTATCAGCTACAGTACCCAAGTTCCGGCAATATATATATATAAAAAAGGGAAAAATTTCTACAAGAAAATATTTTTTGTCAAAGGTAGAGTCTTATCCTTCTCACAAATGACTAAAAAGAAAAAAAAAGTTTTGCACATCTTATATAATTCTCATGTAATAATAATAAGTTAATTTATGTAATTTTAAATTACTTTCTTCCTATATATTCTTTGCTATTTTTCTTATTTTTCAACGACACTTCTTCAATTAGTTCAACCCAATTTAGTTTTAGATTACACCTCCTTCTGTGACTAATGGACTCCATTACCAAGGACCACCTTTTGTTTTGTATAGGCCTCATGTTAACAATAGTTTAGACATTAAACCTAACATTATCTTTTAGGACTTCAATATGATCTAGATAATACTTTTTACTCTACATAGATATTTTTTAAAGGCATTTAAAATTGTCTTTTCCATATTCTGCTTAAGAAAATTAAAGGGTATTTTTTAGAGAATATTATAGTAATCTCAGAAAATACTAAAGATATGGTCTCAGAATAAAATCTGTTCAGCATAAATGTGTTTTTAACACCATATTTTCTAATTCCATGAACACAAGTGTAAACAGAAAGAATTTTTCATTTTCAGCTCTTGCTCTAATGTGAGAAGGTAAGAAAAAATCAGATCCCATTATGTTTAAATTAATATTTTGGTATGCTTTTTAACAAATATTTTTCTGTAAATATTTATATAATATAAATTACACATTTTGGCATCCTCTTGGTTACAAAAGTGTTTGCTAGTAGTTCTTTCATGTTAAATCTTTTGTCATACTGGTATGCATAGGTACGACTGATGTGATCAAGTTTGGAGGCTAAAATTATGCTCTTTCCAGCAGAAAAAGAGGTTTTTTCAGATTGAAGGCTGCCAAATAACTGAACTGGCATTTGTAGCCCAGTTAACTCTCGTATCACCTTGTGAGCAAGAATAATACCATCTAAGGAGATTATTTTAATGCATATTGATGGCCAATGATGTATACATACAACAATTGGGGACGCTAAATGTTTCCCTCTCTTCAGCCAGGAGGATCAATCCATCCAGTGCTTTCATGCATAAGATTATAGGATAAAGTTTTCTTTATGCTTCATCTCACAACTACTCTGGATTAACCTCTTAGCCACTGTGTCCTTTTCCACAGTAGGTTGGCAAGCCAGTGTTATCCACTGACATTCCAGCTAAGCACACCCGATAACAATAAAGTGTGCCTACTATATTAATCAAAAATAGCAGCTTTCCCAGGAGCACTAATTTGAGTTACAGAAGTAAGAATGATTCTGAAAGGCAAAGAAAATACTGGATTATTTTAGATTTCCACAAGATGTTCATAAATTTAGAAAAACACAAGCTGTTTGCAGAGAACATTCTAATTTAATTTAATTCAATTCCACTATAGTGGAATGTCACAAGTGACAACTACAGAAGAAAAAGGCATTAATATAATCAGCCATGTATTAAAAAAGACCACATTATAAAGCTCAGCTGATGTGATTTTGCTGACAAATCCTGGTGATGCACGTGTATATGTCCGTGTACTATTATGAATTATTGTCTTCTAACTGAAATCCAAGATATGCTACTCCAAAAAAAATTGAAAATGAAAAGAAAGTTACTAAAGACAGGGTAACCTGAAAGGAAGGAAGAATGGAGGGTTCAGAATATGTGGAACAGATTTTCAGCTTCATAGACCAATGTCATTTTTTTGTAGTAGACAGGAAATTAGTACCTTTGGTAGCTCTTTACAGATGCAAGTATGATTGATGTTATCAATATTTGAAAAGAAAGAAAGAAATATAAAAGCAAAATAGAATATGACAAAGTGCTCTGTCACCCTCAAAGTAAAGGAGATTTTTGCTATATTGAGATGAAACTTCCTGTGTTCCAGAAGAACAACTAAGTATGACAGCAAAGAACAAAGGTAGTCAATAAGAGTTCAGGAGGAAAATTATATCTGTTTGGCTTTCTGGAACTGTGAAAGAGACACTGAAGACAAAAAGGGAGATTGTACATGAGGATTATGAAAGATTGGTAAATTTAAAATAAATTTTGGTTAGAGTGGAGTTTAAATCCACATAATCTCTTATTCAGGGAGGACTTGCAGAATGAAAGGAGTCAGTAAATAATTGATGTAAAGATTAAAAAGAGAGCTAGAGAATGACAGAATAATAAAATTCCAGAGAGCACAGGATATGAGAATGGAAAAAACAGTGATTTTATCGAATATAAAGAAAAATAGAATTAATTATTGTCTTAGAAACCTGCATGGAAAGAAGTCTTTTGAGACACTGATAAGTTTTGATGACATAAATGGAAAGACAAGTTTGTCTTGATCATTAACCAGTGAGTACTTTATAATTAGACAGCAATATTAGTAATATCAGAAGATACTTTTCCTCAAACCTTTTGGCTGGATAAATAGTAGCTGTAAATATATTTAAAAACTAGGTATAATGTGGCTAAGTGATGTTTTAATTGCTCTAAAAAACATGAGACACTATTACCCAAAATAATTGACAACCTATCAATGAACTAAGGAGAAGAAAGAAAAAAAAATTAAGCAAATTTAAGTAAGAGAGTAAGGGCCAGGCTAGAGAATTGGGTAAAGAGAAACCAAATGAAATTCAACAAAAGCAAGTGTAGGGCCTGCACTGATGGAGGAATAACCCCAAGCACTAGTACAGATTTGGGGTTGACCTGGTGGGAAGCAGTACTGCAGAGAAGGACCTGGGAGTCCTGGTGGACAACAAGGTCTCCATGAGCTAGCAGTGTGCCCTCATGGCCAAGAAGGCCAGTGGTATCCTGGCGGGCATTAAGCAGAGCATGGACAGCAAGTTGAGGAAAGTCATCCACCCCTTCTACGCTGCCCTGGTGAGGCCACATACGGAGTGCTGTGTCCAGATCTGGGATCCCCAGTTCAAGAAGGGCAGGGACTTAATGGAAAGAGTCCAGTAAACAAGGGCTACAAGGATGATGAGCAGACTGAAGCATCTCTCCTACATGTTTAACACGGAGAAGACTGAGAAGGGATCTCATTAGTGCTTAAAAATATACAAAGGGTGTTTGTCTAGACAATGAGGGCAGGTTCTTTTCTGTGGTGCCCAGTGAAAGACAAGGGGCAACAAGCACAAACTGGAACACAGAAAATTCCACCTGAATATGAGGCAAACTTCCTCACTGTGAGTATGACAAAGCACTGGCACAGGGTTCTCAGAGAGGTTATGGAATCTCCTTCTCTGGAGATATTCAAAACTCTTCTGAACACTATCCCGTGCAACTTGCCATAGTTTTTGGCATAGGAGTTGGACTAATTGATCTCCAGATGTTCCTTTCAACATCTACCACTCTCTGATACCATTATTCTGTGATTCTTTGAAGGGAAAAGTGTACTTTCCTCAACCTTTCTATTGTGCAGTTAGCTTATCTGAAGGTAGGGGTCTAAAATTCATCTAATGGAACAAAAAAAGAAGTGCCAACTTTTCTGTGTTGACTAGACAAGATGGCAAAAATCTGTCCTAGGTCTGCTATTTTATGTAGACTTTTAAAACTAAGTTAGAGTAATTTTCCTTTACTGATTTGTTGAACTTTTTTTTTCTCCCCAAAAGCAAAGGAACAAAAAATAAGGAATCAAAATTTCAAACCCATATAAGGGATAAATTATCTATTATATATTGTCGATCTAGATTTATCACAAGGACACCAGGACAACCAGCTTTTCTTTCCTGTTTTTCCCCCATATGAAATTAGGTAAACCATTTCATGCATCCCAATGCAAAATGTCTCTTAGATTCAACTTGCTCAACATATAAACATAACTATTTTAGCAAAACAGATTTTTATCACAACTTAGGCAAGGAACTTAAATAAGAATTTTCAGTAGAACATTCAGAGGGTAAAATACCACTATGGTGTATAGTCCTTATTTTCAGCACCAGTTACAGACTGTGATCAAGACACATGATTTCAATAAGAAGTCAGGTGGAGAAGCCAGAGCTGTGTTCTGAGTTTGGAGGAAGAGATTGGAACCCTCAGAGATGAAAGGCAATAGTGTGTAACATTTTCTTATGTCCTTGTGTTTTTAAAAACTTGCTTGATACTGGCTCTGGAAGTGGACAGTATTTTTAATCAATTGCAGTATAATAGGTGAGTTGGTCATACAACGAAGTACATAGTTCAGAAGATATAGAATGACAACACACAAAAAAACCAAACCCAACAAAACCCAAAAAATTAAGAACTGAGAATAATAGTATAGGGTATAAAGCATCCAGAACACATACTGAGTTATCAAATAGGGCTGAAAAAACAGAGAACAATAAAGCAATAAAGAGAATACTAGAATAGCAAATATATATGTATTGGGGGTGTTGTTTATTTTATTCTGTGGGGTTTTGTTGTTGTTGTGTTTGGGTTTGGGTTTTTTTTGGGGGGAAAGGGGTTGACAGAAAGAAAGCAAATCCTAGAAAGCAATTGTTTATTTTCAAAATTCCAGAACATTTCCCAATATGCCCCTCTACTCTGCTCTTGTGAGACCCCAGTACAGAAAAGATGGAGAGCTGTTGGAGTGAGTCTAGAGGAAGGCTACGAAGATGATGAAGGGGCTGGAGCACCTCTCCTATGAAGACAGGCTAAGAGACTTGAGCTTGTTCAGCCTGGAGAAGAGAAGGCAGTGTACCAATACTTAAAGGAGTCCTACAGGAAAGTGGGAGAGGGACTGTTCACCAGGGAGTGTAGTGATAGGACAAGGGGCAATGGCATTTAGCTGAAAGAGGGTACGTTTAGGTTAGACTTTAGGAAGAAATTCTTTGCTATGAGGATGGCGAGGCACTGGAACAGGTTGCCCAGAGAGGTTGTGGAAACCCCATCACCGAGTTAGATGGGGCTTTGGGCAAACTGATCTAGTGGAGGGTGTCCTTGCACATGGCAGGGAGATTGGAACTAGATACTCTTTAAGGTCCTTTCCAAGCCAAAGCATTCTATGATTCTGTGATTCTATGACTCTATGATTACCATGATACTGGTATCTTCATAGATTTATTATTCATTGATAGTATTCTTTCTTTTATATGGGCTTGTTTGCTACTTTTGAATTTATCACAGGACATCACAGAAAAAAAATGGAAATGGAAGTCAGGTATGAAGAGATTTCCCAATAAATATTAAGGGTAGCATATAGCAAAATGTCATTTACATATGAATGTGTTACCAAAAGCGTGGACAACTTAGGTGGTCTTGTAAGATTTAAATTTACAGAATATAATTCCTGCAGCATTCTTTTTCTTGTGTTGTGGGTGGGGGTTTTTTTATATACTGAAAAAGCTTCAGTTTTTCTGCTGTAGTATAATCAAACATGAAAGGAACAAACTGATTGAAATTTCCATATCTTTTTACATAATTATTTCTGTAATATTGCCTTTGAATCTTTCATATATTCAAAATTCTAATAAATTCAACAATGGTAAGATTTATCCTTTGAAATTTAACCACTGAATTTATGAGAGTCTTCAGAAAGGAGAACTTTTAAAATAAGGGAACAAATCCTTAGCAATTCTGAAAAATACCATACTTCATATTTCATATATGGAAAAATGTTCTCTCTCTCATGTCTGTCTCTGCCTTATGTAAGTAGATTGCTCTGAAACACCAGTTCCATTAAAGCACTCTTCCAAGGCCATAGACATAAAGCCATGACAGTGAATATATGTCCTCTTTCATATTCATGCTAGATTACTTTCACATCCTCATTCCACTTCCAGAATTGATAGTCTCATCTCTTTGACATGGTATGGTATTACCAGCAGTATGGAGACGTGGGTATGGAATATGGACAAGAACTTTGACTTTATTTTCTTCTTCTAGAGTCTTTATTGTTTAAATTTATTTTTAAACTGCACAGAATAGGTCTACATTAAAATATATAGTGAATATCAGTCCTGTGTAGCCTCAATATGAAGAAGAGAAATGGCTTGTACCAATAACAGTGAAGAGAAGTGAAGAACATCATGGGTTTCTCATATTCATGTCATATTTTAAGAAGACAGACACTCTAGCTTATTCAAAGAAAGTAAAGTCCTGCAGAACACAGCCTTATCATTGTTCTGGTTTACACCCAAAAGAAACTCCCAAATAATATTCTTAAATACCTGTCTCAGGGCATCAATTTTTTACCTGTGGGAAAAAAGGAGGAATTGTTTTAAGGGTGCTTTCTATATATTTGCAGTCACTTTGAGGTCACTTTTAGGTCTAAAAAGACTCATGCTCAGGAAGGCAATTCTGACTGATGCAATTGTAGTTCCAGAATATTTTGATTCTCCAGTAGAAATAATGTAGAAATATTTTCCTGACCATATCTGCTGTACTTACACCTGAGAGAGGAGTAAATTGAGAGAGAGAGAGAGACCAGGGTTCTTTCTTCATCTCAATGAGAAAGGCCTGAAAAAAGGATTCAAAAGGAATGTTTACATGAGAACTTTTCGTAAAATCATAAAAAGTTTGGGGTTGGAAGAGACCTTTAAAGGCCATCTAGTCCAATCCCCTAATTTTTGTTGCAATTCTGTGCACAAGTGGAAGCTGCCTGCAGACTCTTTGGATACAGTGAGTTGGCTGAATTTATCCTGTGGCCAAGGAGCCTGTGCAAGACAACCACACTGTACATGCAGCATGGCACAGCCTGAAGCTCATGTTGTAAATGCAGCATACTGAAGCACATCACATATCCACACACATTCAGGTCAACTGTTGTACTGACTCCTTGATGTACACTGGTTTCCTGATGAGGATCACTATATTTCACTTCCCTATACAGTTTATGTTTCCTTAAGGTATTATAAACTACAGATTCCATTAATAACATATGGGCTCTTCAAGCCCTGAGTACAAAACAGAAAAGAACAGGCTCGATCTGTTCAAGTTCACTAACTCCTCAAATGCAACATGTGCTGCAAAACTCCCAATGCTCCAATAGTACTACACTGTACAATAAGTGTATATAATTATTATTCTAAGGTACATGGATGTATATAATACACACCCAGAAATTCTTCAAATATACAACAGGAAACACAGCAAAGAAAAAGGTATAATTATTAACCCCACCCCACCCCTCCAAAACCTGTACGTCTGTTAAGGTCTAATATTTAATTTTAAGTTTCTGATCAAACTCTCCCAGATTCAGTAGGAGATACATTTATTTTTAACTGTCTGAGTTGTGAGCATATTGTGAAGTATCTCCAGTAGGATAACTTTGTATGCATTCCTACATTTCTAACTAGTATGGTTTGAGAGTGTTTTTGTTGAAAATTTTATACTCCCACAGATTTCTCATATGGGTACTACAAGAATAAATCACTAACAACAAAAATTATACAAGCAGCCTAAAGTCTGACTGTGTAGAGGAAGGGCGAGAAAAGGTGAGGTTCAATCTGTTCTTAACAGGTTTTTATCCATGAATATCCTGTATATGGATGATTTTACGCTAGCAACTAAAGCAATACCTATAGGTCAAAATTTCCCTGGTAGAAGGAGAGGTCTTGTGAATCATTTACACAGGGTATCTGGAATGAAGGAACATAGTAAAAGCAAGTTCTTTGTATCTCAGCGTGGAGCTTCACCTGAGATCTGCACTGTAATTTAACGTAAAAGCTTGGTTATACTCATGTTCAAGTAAGTGTCTGAGGCATGGAGAAACAGTACTATTCTGATTTTATTTATTTATAAGACTTGTAACAGTTGCTCTTAGTTTATTTTTCCCTTCATAGATGCAGTCGGTGTGTATGCTTAATTTTTTGATGATGCAAATGCAAGTAGCTAAAGTGAAACTGACACAGCAAAAATCATTGAAAGTGGAAAGAAAAAGAGAATAATAGAAGATGACAATATGCTTAAGTAAAAATGCAGGGAAAATTAAAATTTTTTCAGTAAAGTCATTAAAGGGTAACAGTCATTGACAGGTAACAAGGCTCTTACACAGCGTGGTTTGTCTAACAATGGAGTTGTTTTAAAACTTCTTCTTCCAGAAAATACTTTTTTAAAATATTCAGTACAGGAAATATCTGAATATAAGAAATATTTCAGCAAGAAAAGTGGGGGTTTTTTTCCATAAAGGTCTTCTATAGCATCTCATTCAAGTTGCAGTCCACCTTTCTCATTGCCTCATTCTCTTGTATCCACTTTTGTCAAGAAATAAGGTGAGCAGTATAGTATGATCAATACTGACAAGAAGTTGAGGTTTTAAGCAGTGCAATGAGGGAGGATGACAGTTGGCTCTATAGGGTGGGGGGGGGTTGTTTGCTTGCTTGCTCTGAGGAAACAGAAGAACTTTAATTAATGTTAAAGTCAGGAACATCTAAAAAGCAATATCAGAAAGTGAGGGTAAAATGAAGTGGAAGAAGAGGAGGCAGTACTAGAACCCTTAATTCTTCAAAAGAAAAATATTGTCCTTCTTCAGAGGAAACAAGAACATTCAAGCCTTTCCTCATTTCAAATATTAGTTATTAATATTCAATAGAAATTCTGCTTCTGAAGATGCTTAACATTTGAGTTTGCATTTATCTGCTTGCAATCTGGGCGATTTTTTTGTTTTGACATATTTACGTATTTTTCATGACAAGTAAATAATATTTATATTTCTTTAGCACTGAAACAATTATTTGATATAGGATGACACATACAAAAAGAACATTTATCAAAACAGGAATGAAGGTTAGTAGGTTTGTTTCTGTGTCAGCACAAATTATTTATTCTGTTTAGAATAAATATTTTTGTCCCAGTCATCTGGGATATCATGGCCAGCCACACATCAATAGTCTGGAATAGCAGTTCTAAGGAGGAAAAAAAAATATTTTTCTCTATTTCCCTCTCTCTCTCTTTGTCTCTCTCATTAATATTTTCCAAGTAGGAATAAAACCAGCCAACCAGCCAAACAAACAAAAAACCAAACCAAACCAAAAATACTCAAAAAAACCTCCCAACCAAAACCAGGAAAAAACCCCAAACCAAAACTAAAAAAACCCCCCAAATAACCCTCCACCATTTTGGACATTATTAATTTATATTTTTAAAATTTAAATATATGCAGATATTACTTTGTCCTTTAGAAAAATCATTTCATAATGTTAGTTTACATTTTAGGTCAGGTCTTGCTTCTCTTACAAGTCAGACTAAATATCATTCCTCATCTAGAGATGACAGAAGATCAATCACAGAAATACTTTAACAGTTATATTTCATAAAGTGTGAATCAGCAGATAGCACATGCAATTTCTGACTAGCTTTGGCAAAATGCTGTGGATTTATATAGTAACTTTTATTTAATTAGGTTTTGAAGTTTTCATATCAACCAATGTGAAGATGTAGCTGTTTTTTTTTACCAGGTTAACAAATTCTGATTTAGGTATATTAGCAGTAATGACAAATCAGTCACAAAACCTTAATACAGAAAGCCCTCATGACATTACATTAAGACATAAGGAACAGTTAGAAGAGTCTTACATCCTGTAATGATTTGATTTGTCAAATCTGTGCAATGACTGCTATTTAGTAAGATGATAGTATTAAAATATTTTTCTAAACTTTCTTTGAGGGGAAAACAACCTTCTCAACAAAACAACTCTTTCTTTCATTTTCACAAATCCAAGAAGAAAAACTTACACTTTATTGCACAGAGGGACAAAAGAAGCTGGTATCTACTGTGCTTTCAGGTTTTCACTCCATTAATTTGCTGTTCAAGAGTTTGATAGCATTTAGAAATCTATTTCTTTCCTTTTTTTAATTGAAATGCAAAGTACTAACTTATGCACTCTTAATAGGATTACAGGGTTCATCATTCCCTCCTGCCTAGATGGGTAATTGTACAGATGTATGTTAATTAGATGTGTGTCAGTGTTTCTGTCTTCCACGGGTTCTGCTTTGTTTACTTGGATGGGTATTCTGTGTTTTGAGGCTTGAGGGGGGAACTGGTTCACAAGAAGTATTTGGTTTTTACTGTAAACCTTAGAAGCAACAAAAATGCTCATGCGACTTCAACTTCCAATCATTTTCCTCAAATCAGTAATTCCATGTAAGTAAACAAGGTACGCTTTTATAGATTTAAATGGAGATATGGATTACTATATATCTCTTGTGGGCTTGTCATTGTACCTGTGATGGCTATCAGTTACTCTGTCAAAGTCAATGACTTTCCCATTTTCAGGGCTTTCTTCTTAGATATACTGACCTTAATAACTCAAGTTTGATCAAAGGCAATTAATGAGATGAAGATAAGAATAGACATAATCTCACAATATACCCTTTCTTTAAAAGTAACCATAAACAATTATTAAGGAAAAATCAAGGAGAGACTGAGCATATGACATATTTTCCCATAGCATCTCCAGACTGCATAGTTTCACCTTAAAGGAGTCTTGCTTCAGTTGGTGTTGAAATTTAAATTTCAGTGACAAATCTGGATCAGGTTTCAGAATCAAACCCAAACCCAAATATCTATTTACACACCGTTCTTCAGTTTTTGTCTAAACTTGCTGTTTTGGATGCTTTATTATATATATAGTTATTATATGACCATGTAAAATGGGAACTGATGAAAGTGTTAAGCAACACGGCCACATTTCTGAAAACAATCTGGTAACTCTCTATTAATAAAAATAAGCATATCCTTACTTATCTTTATGTTTGGACATAGTTCACAGGTGGAGTGCTTAGAGTTCATCTCTTGGGGGAGTCAATTATTTACTCATGAAAACAACACAATTTGTACCTAAAATTTTAAGGCTGATCTCTGCTAATTTATGTATGTGTTGTATAATGTATGCTGTAATGTATAATTGTTGGACCTTGTGAGAAAAAAAAGAAATTAAGCATAGGAAATAATTCTGTATCTGCTTTAGAAATCTACTTCAGAAATCACCTCTC
Source organism: Laterallus jamaicensis coturniculus (assembly GCA_022605575.1). Lineage (NCBI taxonomy): Eukaryota > Metazoa > Chordata > Aves > Gruiformes > Rallidae > Laterallus > Laterallus jamaicensis. The sequence continues at coordinate 10,860,703 of JAKCOX010000009.1, read as the reverse complement.
AAAATACTGGAAAGAGAGGATCAAATACTCCTTGAAAACTGCTCACATGCATCACATTTGTGCTTTTTTCTATGTTTTCCTCATATTCCTTACCTGCTTTCTACTTCTGTTTTTCCCTGAGATTTTTATTGTTCTATTTCTACTCTATTCAGCTCACTCCCATCCATAACCAGTGCTCGACATTTTGTTCATTTTGCTACTCCCAAATGGGCTGAGTTATGTGTTTTACTTCACCCGTAGTGAGCAATCTTCTTTGAAGACAAAGATCATAAAATTAGGCATAAATTTAGATCTCTGCAAACCTTGTGGGAGTACAAAACAATTGCAGAAGGTATAGTCTATCCTTGGCAGGAGATTAACACCTCTTCAACCAAATTCTGGACATTCAGGAAGGGTTCTTTCATGAATGGTGTATCTACAATTGGGAATATTTTTGTCCTAATGAGGAATTATTTTTGTAAGGAGCTATCCTTACAAGTAACTAAAGAGAAAATAATACCAGGGAACATACAAAGAAGATGATTTAAAAAAACATTCATTCCCCCATGCACAACATCAATTCAGAACAAAATAATTCTTTGCCTAGTATAGCATAGTTAATTCAGGAATGGCCAATGATACATGTCTCCATGAAGAGATATAGAGAAGTCTCAGTTATTTCAACCCTACTCCAAATTCACGTCAGTTACTACTGTTAGAAATAGTGTCTACTGGTCATGCCATTTTATGTCCTTTCCAACTGAAATAGTCTATTCTACTTTTCATAGTCACATTGGGGTGGTATCATGTCTGAATTTTTTATATTCATCCCATCTGTGGCCAATTCAACATGTAGAGAAAAGAAATGTTCTACAAAGTTAATAGAAAAGGTCCTCCAATGGAGTATATATATATGGCATTTATATTAATGGTGTCAAAATCAAAGGAAAACAAATAAACTGCAAGTAAAACACAAAGCAGCATTAAGGTGTTCAATTCTAATATCTAAAATCAAATGCTACCTATAGTTTTATTTATTTGACAAGAAGTTCAGTTTTTAGAAACAGGCCAATTTCACTATATAACCCTGAAATGCTATACAGCTGAAAAGAAAAATTCATAAACAGGGGGACTCTATTTGCCAAAACCCTAAAATATTTATTAATAAGCATAACAAGAAGGACCACTAAGGACATAGCTATACACTTTTCATAACAGCACAATCGGTATTTCTAATTGAAAATATAAAAACTCTTGTTTTTTATTAGCATATGCTAAAAAAAAAGCCCAACCAAAATATAGGGAGAAGACAAGGGTGCTGATGTTTTGGGGTTTTTTTTTACAAGGGTGAACTTTATCAAAATGGTTTTCTAACTAGAGGAAAGCAGTTGCTTTCAGTTATACTTTTTCACAGCACTATTGAGGAGAAGGAAATTTCATGAAAACTCTCTTCGTTGGCTGAAAGATTTTGTGGTATAGAAAGACATAAGGCATGCAGTTTTGCCACTGCAAACCAGAAGACTGAAGAGCTGATGATGACAGCAGTGACAGTGCAGAGCTCAGTCCAGGAAATAAGTTTGACCTGACTGCTTTTGCAGTTGTATTACTACACAGTTATCTCTACATGAGAGAGTTTAAAGATTGTACACTTGTATGTACTGCAGCCATAGTGCATGGAAAGCAATCTTTTCCCTTAAATGAGATAATTACTAGGGAAAGACCAGTTTGCTGTGGTCTTCTTTTCATAGAATCATATAATAGAATGGCATGGATTGGAAGGGACCCCAAGTATCATAGAGCCCCAGCCTCCCTGCCACAGACAGGGCCACCAACTTCAGGCCTGGATCTACACAAGGTTGCCCAGGGCCCCATCCAATCTGGCCTTGAACACTTCCAGGGATGGGTCATCTACTACTTCTCTGCATATGCTGCCTGGAGATTAAAATACTGTATACACATATTCATAGAGTTTAGTTATTCGGTAATGGTTTATTTAGAAAGAAATGGATATTAAAGTAAATGTATTCAAATGGTTAAATAATAGTTAAAGAATGGACTTTCCCTTTCAGTCTCCACGTTAATGTCTGAATTGACTTTTGAAGAAATGGATCTTAGTCCATGTCCTGAACAAGAAAAGATGACCTTTGGAAAAGACAGTCGGGGTATACTGCGGCATTTCATGATAAATGGCATGATGTATGGGCCAGGGACATTAAGCCCTGCTAGTGCCCTCAGGGCTCTGACAGCATGATGTATCAGTGAATTTCCCATGTGCTTACTTCACTGTGCCAGCTTAGTGCTAAAAGAAAGTTGGATGGTTTAAAAATAGTATTTTCAATTACTCACCTGCTCTTTTCAGATACAGTCCTAATCCTGTTTACTTTGTGTAGTTTACTAAATATATCTCTAAGCTGGTTTTCTAGTCCAAACGTTACATTCCTTATATATACAGTTACAGACTTGCAAGTCTCAACAGGATCAAAGCCCATGGCTAATTCATTAAATAGAGATGCCTTTCAAGCAGACTTTTTATTTTAGTTTATTCCCTGTATTTTCTTTGACAAAAAACATTTTTACCTTGAATTTTACAAACACATGTGTTTAATGAGGGTATCAAAATATGTTTATCATTTATATTATTTTGTTGTACTAAAAGTCCAAGTTGGATTACTGCCTCTCTATCACACTCTAGTTTTCTGAATTACTAGGGTCTTTTCGGCCTTTCCCTCTCATACCTGGCTTTGGTGTTTCTAGCTATATTGACATTGGTTTTATTTAATTTAAATGGAGGGAAATAACCTTCCCTTCCAAAGGGAGCTCTCAGGATCTATTTTAAAAGTTAGTGCATAAAGAAAGTAAAATTGGAAAAAGACAGGATTTCTCTTCGGTATCACATTATAAAATTCACCATTGCCTGAATTTGCAAGTGACCATTTTTGAGTATGTTGTCACACAAATGCTTATTCTATTATACTTACAAAATAATGTAGTTTAATTCACATACACATTTTCTGCAAATATGTTTCCATTCATACCAGAAATTATATGAATTAATGCTAAAGTTCAGTACTTGCATCTTCAGTGATGTGATTCACATGAAAGATCATTTTATTTTCCTCTATTTCCTTGAACTGTCAATCACATCTAAGTTAAACTTCTACATGTATAAATTAGATTATGCTCCAACTTTTTCAATTTTTTTGCTTGTGCTTTAAATCATAAAAAAAAAAAAAGTAATCTGACAGCACAGTTCTTGGAGATAAATGGTAAAGGAACATCATCTAATTCTGTTTGACAGAAAAATTCCTGAAATAAGAGAGATAGTCACAAGAACTGCATTGCCACCTCACCAAAAAACAGCACAGAGACAAGTTGAAAATGAACTTTCTTTTTTGCACTAATGGATTTATTTACAACATTTTCTACAGTTAGAGTATTCACACTTTTCTTGTGGATTTCAATACAAACATAGAACACAGAGCCTTGTAATAAAAAGAACATAAGAATAGGTCTAAAACTATAAGACCCTAATACAAGGAAAAGGAAGACGAGAAAGGAAGGAAAGGTAGATCTGACAGAAGTATGTAACATTATGCCCCCAAAAGAAAGAAAGAAGGTAGACAAATGAAAAATAAACCTATGTAGGAGATTTACTTGAATGAGTTGTCAACCAAAAAAAAAGTAGGACAGAAACAATGTGTTAAAAAAGCAAGCTAGATGCTAAAGCTGAAACCAAGGAAACAGGTTTCTAATTTGCTTTAACACATCTGAAGAAATAACACATGAATATAAGGAAAATCCTTATTCCGATCCAAATCATAACAGATAGTTTGAATTTGTTTCATCCAGTTCCATGTTTTCAATTGACCTGTTTTTTACAGAAGCTAAATACATTTATATTTTCCAGTATAACAATAGATCACTTTCTAAGTAGTCATATAAAAGGTTTTCATTTAATTATATGTTTAAAATATTTTGTGTTAATAAATTATCAGATTACTAATGTTTACTGTAACAATTCATTGTTATCAATTTTTAATGTTTTGATTTTTATTTTTGCTAAGGATTTTCTTGGATCTTTTTTAGAGGTGAGAAGGAGCTACCAGGAGTAGGCAAATGAAATTCACTATACTCTTCTGAACACCAGCCATTTGCCTTCTCATTCTTTCATGGCATTCATTTTTAAAAACAAAACCCAACACAAAAGCAACAACAAAAGCAACAACAGATATGTTAGTATATTTCCCATGCTTCCCACACACACTCCCTAGTGTTAATTGCCTACATTAGTTGCAATTCCATTTGTTTTGAAAAGGGTCATTGACAATTCAGTTAACATTATGTAATATTTTTTCTGTATATTTCCTCCTTCTTCTCTGAACAGAAAATAGCAACTTCAGTCTTTGACCATGAGCAGCCTACTGAAATGAAGAGCAAACCTGTTTTTATTGAGCAGCCTATGATGTTACTAAGTGCTTTTTCCAGAGCAGTTACTGGAAATTTGCAATTTCATATGTTGTATGAATTGTTGAAATTGTTTTGCAGCATGGACTACCTTGTACTTGATTACGACTGAATTTCAGCTGCCTTCATGTTGACAAGTAATAAGTAATGCAAGTAAATATGACTCAGGGTACACAAAGAAAAGATTTATGGTGTAAGAATACGCTATGAGTAAAGACACTTTTCTGGTAATAGTACTCTAAAGACTACTATACAAGTTTTTGCATCAACTGAACTATAAATGCATTGCAGCAAAACTGTAAAACTTTAAAATTATTATGGGCTTCATAAATGAAAATTCATTGGAACTGAAAGACAAGTAAAGTATACAACACTCTGTAAGAATAAACTGTCTGACTAAAACCATAAAACTCTTCTGTTTTCGTCGAATCAATGGTATTTTCTTATAAAGTTTAGCTTATCTAAGTGATTGCAATACACATAGATATGCACAAACACTTCGAAACATAAAATGTAAGAGCTTCATATGTACTCCTCTGTAGATGTATCTAGATGTACCTTGTTAGAAAAGGTAGAATTAGGATAAATAAAATCTGAGACATCTGGTCAAAACCTCTTTACCCTTTCATAAAGAAGAGCAATTATTTTAGACAAAATTGCATATCATCTGAATTTCTAACCCAAAAGATTATACTAGTAAAGTATGATCTGTTTGCTACATTGTTTTAGAAGTTTATAAAACTGAAGTACTTTTTTTCTTTTTTCAATATGAAGAGAAAGAGCAATTTTGATTTTTACAGTTAAGACAAATATTCTTAATAGCAGAATACTTTAATAGCAATTAATAGCAATTTCTTTTGAACATCTGAGGTTCCATGAAAATGCACTAATAGACCCAAACCAAGTTTATTGATAAGGTTCTAAAAGTTAAGGGTTGCTTTCATATTTATGTCTGTGTTGCAAAGAGATGTTAAACACCTCTCAAATGGAAGGAACTACTAACCATCAATAGAATTTTACAGAATGCATATTTTGTAGTCCAAAAGTAACAGTACAGTGTCATGTAATTTAAGACAATACTAAATAATATATATTGGTGATGTGTTCTCTCTTTTTGTTTATTCCTTTCAGTTGATATAATTAATGGGTATCTTGGTCATTTACACGACTTTGAAAGATATTAGATAACTTTTTCTATTAAGAACAGTAACACAATGGAAAATATTAGAACTATTATTAGAAATAAAATTGGGTCATAATAACCCTAAGCAATGCTACAGGCTTGTGGAAGAATGGCTGGAAAGTTTCCTGGCAAAGAAGGATCTGAGGGGTGTTAATGGATGGCCAGCTGAACACGAGCCAACAGTGTGCCCAGGTGACCAAAAAGGCCAACAGCATCCTGGTCTGTGTTAAGAATAGTGTGGTGAGTAAGACTAGGGAAGTAATTGTCCCCTTTACCCAGCACTGGTGAGGTCCCACCTTTAGTACTGCTCAGGGGAGACCTTATAGTGGCCCTCCAGTACCTGAAGGAGGCCTACAAAGAAGCTGGGAAGGGACTTCTTAGAAGACTGTGTAGTGATAGGATGAGGGAGGGTGACTTTAAATTGGAAGTGGGTAGATTTCGATTGGATATGAGGAAGAAATTCTTCACTACAAGACTGGTGAGACACTGGAACTGATTGCCCAGGGTGACGGTGGCTGTCACCTCCTTGGATGTGTTCAAGGACAGGTTGGATGGGGCATTCAGTAGCCTGGTCTTGTGAGAAGTGTCCCAGCCCCTTCAGAGGGGTTGGAACTTGATGAACTTTAAGGTCTTTTCTAACCCAAACCATTCTATGATTCTATGATTAAAGTGTGCTGCATTGTACACAACACGTCTCCAAGCAACAAGTTGAGGGTCCTCGATAGCAACCTTAGTGTACCATCCCACAGGTTGTTGTAGGCAAGCTTGATATTATCACACTCTTCCTTCAAGCCTAGTTTAAAGGTCTGTCAATGAATCCTGCAAGCTCCTGGGGAAAGATACTTTTTCCCTTTTCAGAAAGGTGAATTCCATCTGACTCCAGCAAGCCTGGAGTCAAAATCAAAAACTGCAGCAGTGATACCAGCCACAGATCCATGTATTAATAGATGGGGCCCATCTGTTCTTCCCAAAGTTGCTGCCCACAATAGGGAGGAGAGAGGAAAAAAACCCCGTCCATCAGAATGTCTAAGTTATATTATAGTATTATGACATAGACATTCTGAATTATTCTTATTCCTTCATTTGATGAAAAATATTTGCTTGCTTTCTTGAGGTCTGTTATGGAAGCTTTTGTCCATTAATTCTGACCAACCAGTGCTAGATCTAAAAATCAGACCCACAAATGATATTAACAAATGGACTTCAAGGAATGTAAATCATTAATTATTGGTTTTTTTCACTACCAAAGCATCTCTGAGAATGATATCCTAATTATTTTTCAAACCTTATACTGTTCATTTTCCCATTCAACTCTATTTGCAGTTAGATACGACTTTTGAAGCTTTAGGCAGAGCTAACGTGTGAAATAATGAATCCCAGAGTTAATTCTCTAGTTAAGCAAGCAACTCATAGGTGAAAATTATAGAAGTTTAGTTGTACTCTACCACAGGTGTTATTTGGCTTTAAAATGTACTGAAGCTTTCTGGTTAAAAAAAAATATCAAGCTGCCACTGAAGGAATCTGTCATCAAATAAAACTGCATGTAGAAAGACAGATGAATACAGATATCCCTACATGATCAGCATGTTAATGTGACTAAAATTTTTTTTTTTAAAAAGTGAAATGTTGATACAAGACAAGCAAAAAAAAATTTTTATGTATTTCTAATATATAGATATACTAGGGGGCTTCAGTGACCCACTCAGGCTGAAAATTTTGGGGTGTGATCTTACGCTACATGGGATAATTTCAGCTTTAAAACAAAAGAATATGTGTAGATTTTTTTTTAAAATTAAGTTTCTGGAATGCAAAAGTTGACTGCACCATTTTTGAATCAATGTCTCAGTATTTAATTTAATTTTTCCCTCAAGCAGTTTTAATGAAGTAGTGTCGGGGTTTTATGAGTGGATAGAGAAGTAACAATTGTCATTAATTAACTACTTAACACTGAGGAATTTGTCCTCTTTTTTTTGTCTGAATGAATAAGTAAAGAACTCCATTTTTCACACATTGTACAATTTTTCTTTAGACTGCACAAGTACCCTGCAGACTTAGTGCAAGGAATGCAGTGCAGCAATTCTGAATGCATCAGAAAGAGACGTGGATTGATCTCTTATATTAACAAGGAAGAAATAAGAAGTTATAGGAAGGTGGTGAGGAGGGAAAGATAAACCAAAAGATGGGACAGTGCTGCTAAGTTTGAACGTAGGGAACATTTCTTCTCCATATTCTATCTGGTGATTCTTCTAAGTCCATAAAAATTACCAGGTTCTCATCAGCTGAGCATCTGGGAGAGTTACATTCTATTGGAGGAAGAAAAAATATTCCTGAATCACAGAATCTGTGTAATATAGGTATGGTGCACACAAGTGTGATTAACAAACAGGCAAAAGGTTTTCATTAATGGCAGGATCACAGTGAACTGGATCATTGTGCAGGGAAATTGAGGAAATAACTTCTGTGTTAAAATTATCCTGCTTTGCTGTGTTTATACTCAAGTATATTTTAGTGGTATTGAAGAGAATCTGAGTACCACATGGAATGACATTCTTGGTTCTATAGCTCAAAGAAAAATGTAATGCAATGACATTTCTCTAATCACAATTAATTCAGAAAATCTTACTTTTTCCTGCCTAAAAAAAGTATCTTATAAAAAAAAAGTTACCAGGAGTTTTAGAAATTCTTGAAGGAATGTAGGTTTTTGATGATTCACATTTTTATAATGCATATGCTTTGCAAAATAAGAGTGCCTAGAAAATTATATACTCAATAATAACTGTCAAATGACCCTCGTTCTTATTTTAAGACTAAGGGGATGTACTAATGTTAAATATGTTTTTGGTACTGAGCAAATCATTCTTCTCTTCTGACATAGTAATACTACTAGAGTAATATGCCCCTGATGCCTAAGCTGCATCTAACTGAACAGTGCTTATTACTGTCAAGAAAAGCAGAAGTCAAATATATGTAATTTGTTTCAGCTCTGTCATCTAACGCAGTATGGAATACAAAGTTAGTGTCTAATGTGGAAAATGTAAATCAGACTATAAATAAATTTTTAAAAAGCAAGCATAATAAAAGTAATTTATGTATTGAACAAGTACAGAACTTGCATTAATATCACAGTGCTGTTAAACAAATAAAAGGGAATCTAATTACATGGAAATATGCCATTTGCAGATAACTTTCTGCAGCTTTTTTATGTGAAGTTTGTAAAGGGGCATACAAAGCTGGCATAGCCATTTTTTATGTCAAAACCTTGATATAATCTGTTTGTATATTGGTACAGTCATCAAAGTCCTAGCACCAATAAAATATAAATCACATTTTCATTGATCTTCTTTGAGGTAAGATTTCACCTGTGAAAATTCATTCTATCTGAACACAGTTATATAAACTATTCCTGGAGAGGAAACCTGGCTTATATAGTTAATAGTTTATCACCTGTGGCTATGGGTTTTTCACAGATTCACAGAATGGTTGAGGTTGGAATGGGCTTCTGAAGGCCTTCTCGTCGGAAATCCTTGCTGAAGCAGGACCACCAACAGACAGTTGCCCAGGACCATGTCTAGATGGTTTCTGAATACCTCTAAGAAAGGAGACTCTGTAACCTCCCTGTCCAATCTGTACCAGTGCTTAGTCACCCTCAAAGTGAAAAATTGTTTTCTGATGTTCAGAAAGAAGCTCCCATGCTTCAGTCTGTGCCCATTGCCTCTTGTCAGTGAGAACCAGTGAATAGAGCCTGGCTGTGTTCTCTTTGCACCTTCCCTTCAGGAATCAATACATTGATAGGATCCCCCAAGCTCTTTCTTCTCCATGCTGAACAGTCTCAGTTCTCTCAGCTTTTCCTCACGGAAGATGAGCTTCAGTCCCTTAATCATCTCTGTGTTCTTTGGTTGTACTGTTGCCAGTATGTCCATGTCTCTCTTACACTGAGAAGCCCAGAACTGGAAAAACACTCCAGATGTGGGGTCAGTATTAAGTAGTGGGGGAAGGATCCCTCCAACTGCTGGAAACACTCCTGCATCCCAGGATACCATTTGTTGCCTTTGTTGCAAGGGCATGTTGTTGGCTAATGGTCAACCTATTGCCAACCAGGACTCACAAGTCCTATTGTGCCAAGCAGTTTTCTGTCTGGGTTACCTGCAGCATATATTGGTGCATCAACCTCTTCAGTTCTGGCTGTGGAAATAGTAGTTAACCTGGTTATAACCTGTAGATCTGAAACTATCAAGATCAAAAAAGACAAAGTCAATGCCTTCTTCCAACTCCTGAGAACTTAAGAACAAGACTGGGAACACGCAGAGATGTAGAAGACCTCTGGAGGAAGAGAAGCCCCATTTGCAGCACGGGGACATGAGCTCCTCAATGCTTATTCTGAGGTAAAGTACCCATCTGGGTTTTAAGTATTCTGTACTCTTTGCTTTAGAAACCTGAAAAGTGTGGGGCAGCCAAACATGTTCTCAGACCAGGTGGCATGCCAGATTTCAGCCACAAACTACCCAGATTACAAACTGGCTTTAGTAAATCTGGTGGTTTAAACCTCAGCTGAGAGCTGGGTCCCACAGAGTTACTTGTCCCTTTAAGAGAGGGAGCGGGGAGCAAGCAGAGAAGCCGCAGGGGAAGGAAAAAAAAAAACAAAACCCTACAGGTTGGGATAAGGATAGTTTACTAAAACAGCAAAAAAAGATACAAAGAACAACGAACAACAGTGATAACACTACTTTAGTACACCAGGTACACGAAACTGGTGATATACAATGCAATCTCTCACCACATCCCACGACTAGGCCGTGCCCAACCCGCTGAGCCGACTCGAGCCACCACTGAGAAGCCGCGTTTTTCCCCAGGCCGTGCACCGCCGAGAGGCCGCACCTCCCTGAAGCCGCGCCGCCGAGCAACAAGCCTGAACCATTCCCTGCCGGACTGCACCTGCCTCAAGCCCCAGCCACGCCCTGCCAGACTTGCGTATTTGGCACGCTTTTTCTCCTTTATACCGAACTTGACTATGACATAATTGGTATGAAATATTCTCATTGGCTAACATGGCCCATTGCTGAGCTGAAACCAGGACAGTAAACCAGCACAAGCAAGTACAAGCATACCCAGTCTTAGATTCTAGATACTCTGGAGTCCCTGCCAAGCAATGAAAACTCATCTGCGCTTTGGAAAACCGATGTGTTTCTATGAATGGTTTCCAATTTTATTTCCTCACAGTATTCTTGACCAGCTCCAGTTATTCTTGTAAAATTTCCTCAGCTGCTGTTGACATTTAAATAAGTTTGATATTCAGTTTTAATTACTATCTTCTGAATATTCACATACTATACATTTAAGAACTTTAATAGATATTCCTTTATGACATTACCCATCACAATTATTGCATCTCACTTTGTAATTATATCGTATAAATGTGATTGCATGTTTTTATACTAATTACACAATTAAAGATAATTTCATGAATTATGGAAACACACAAAGAGTGACTAAGCTTTACTGAAAGAAAGGAAATAAGTAAATCTGTAAAATGCAAATGGCCTTAAGAAAGCATTGAGAAAGTGAAAGGATTTTGTTCAAAGTTTCTCAAATCAATTATTTCCTTCCAAAATACCACAGTATAAGGTACACATTAGTCAGCTGCTGGGGAGAAGGGCTCTGAAGCAGGAGGCTCTGTCAAGGGACCCCTTTCTGCAAGCAATAACCCCTGGGCATAGATCCACGAGGGCAACTAACAAAAAGCACCAAAGATCAAAAGGAGAGAGGCAGTGGGTGCACCCATCAGCGGTCATTAGCACACATCAAGAGCCACTGCTCATCCCCTGCACTGCTTGGAGCGGTGACTCATCAGCAGCGGAGCTAAGTGCAACAGCAATTATCCCTCTCCATACAAGAGTGGCCTCTGGGAGCTCAGCGACCGGGAGTGCCACGAACAGGATGGGCAAACAGGGCGTGGTGCATCAGAAGGGCGTGGCACGGCAGTTAGCACTGCACTTCCCACAGGCAGAGCAAGCAAGCCCAGCAAGCCTCCCCTCCTAGCTAGCTGAGAGGGTAACTTCAGCGGACCTGCTCACAGAGTACGAAGGGCGAGCTGAGGGTTCCCTGTCTGCTGTGTGCACAGACAGTGAACCATGGTCTCCACCAGGTGGAGAGGTTCCCCCTACAAAGCTGGGGCAACCCCAATGGAGGGCCTGCCTACGGATGCTGCGGTTCAGGTCTCAGGCTGCAGGGAATGACAGAGTCTGCAGTTGCCAGAGAAAAGAGGCAAGCACCTAACCTGTGTGAGGTGTGAGCAGGTTGATGATCTGCTTTGTTTGGTAGTAGAACTAAAGGAAGACAATGAAAGACTGAGAGTGATCAGGGATTGCGAGTGAGAGATTGACTGGTGGAGTAGCTCCCTGGTGTCCCAAAAGGAAGAGAGTTGGGAAGACACCTCGCACCGGAAGACGGTCCCCTCTCTCTGCCCTAGACAGGAAAATGGGAGTGACCCAAACCCCAAGGAGAGCTGGAAGACAGTCCCAACTCGCCATTGTAGGCACTCTCCCTGCCTACCTACCCCACTCCCCCAGGTTTCCCTAAGCAACAGTTTTGGGGCCCTGGAAGTTGAGGAGGAGGTATGTGAGGAGATGAATGCAGCCCCTCTGCCTCAGAGGAAGTGGAAGCCCAGAGTGAGGCGACGACGCAAACGCTTCGAGACTGCCTCTGTTAGGCAAGAGAGAAAGGTAGTTGTAGTAGGGGATTCCCTTCTCAGAGGGACAGAAGGCTCTATATGTAGACCAGACCCTACACGCAGGGAGGTGTGTTGCCTCCCTGGAGCCCGGGTCAGGGACATTACCAGAAGGCTACCAGGGCTGGTAAGATCCACTGACTATTATCCGATACTGATAGTTCAAGCAGGCAGGGATGCAATCAAAAAGTGTAGCCTGCAAGCTGTCAAAAGGGAATTCTGGGACCTGGGGGTCTGTCAAGGGGGGGGAACCCAAATAATATTCTCATCTTTCCACACTTGTGGGAGGAGGAGCTCAGAGCAGGACAGGAGAACCCACGAGTTGAATGTGTGGCTGAAAGGCTGGTGCCGACACAAGAACTTTGGGTTTTTTGACCAGGGGATGGTGTACTCTGCTCCTGGCATGATGACTGCTGAGGGGGCTCACCTGTCCCATAAAGGAAAGTGGATCCTTGCCCAGGAGATGGCAGGGCTCATCGATTGAGTGTTAAACTAGACAGGAAAGGGGAAGGGGATATTAAGAAGGCTGCTGGGGTTAGGCAAGTACTTTGGAAGTCACAACGGGAGTTGATGGTGGAAGAAGGTATATACCAAAAGCACAGTGGTGGACTTGGGGACGTTTTTCCATGTGAGAGTAGGGAAAATTCTGTGGATTACCCTGAGCACTCCTCAGTGGAGCCACTTTTGCCAGTCCCCTGTCAGAAATCTCGCTGTGGGCTGTTGAGGATACCTGCATCTGCTGCCCCACTAAAATGCCTTTATACAAATACACGTAGCATGGGAAACGAACAGGAAGAATTAGAGATCTTTGTGCAGTCGCAGGGCCACGATCTCATTGCAATCACCTAGATGTGGTGGGACAGCCTGGACGATTGGCATGTTGTCATGAATGGCTATGTGCTTTGTAGGACAGACAGGCAAGGGAGGCGAGGTGGAGGAGTTGCTCTTTATGTGAGAGAGCACCTAGAATGTATTGAGCTCCACCTGGGGAAGGATGAACTCTCCGTCGAGTTCTTCTGGGTTAAAATCAAGGGGCAAACTGGTATGTGTGACATTGTTGTGGGAGTGTGCTATAGGCCCCTGATCAAGAGGAGCAGGTTGATAGTGCATTCTATAAGCAGTTAGAAGCAGCCTCAAGATCCCAGGTGCTGATCCTTATGGGGGACTTCAACTACCCAGATATTTGCTGGGCAAGCAACACGGCCAGTCGTATGCAGTCCAGACAATTTCTGCAGTGTGTGGAAGACAATTTCCTGCTACAGATGGTGCAGGAACCTACAAGGGGAAGGCTGGTGCTGGACCTTGTTTTCACTAACAAGGACGGGCTCATTAGGGAAGTGAAGGTCGGGGGCAGCTTAGGACAAAGCGACCATGAAATGGTTGAGTTCAAGATCCTGGGTGGAAGAAACAAGCCAAAAAGTAGGATAGCTACCCTGAATTTTGGAAGAGCTAACTTTGATCTCCTCTGTGAGAGCTGGCTAATATTTAAACAGCACTTCTTCCAAGCACAGGAACGATGCATCCCTTTGAGTAAGAAATTGGGAAAGAGAGGCAGAAGACCTGCATGGATGAACATGGAGCTCATGAGTAAACTCAAAGAGAAGCAGAAGATCTATAAATTGTGGAAAAAGGGTTTGAGCACCTGGGGAGAATACAGGAATGGGGTCAGGGCCTGTAGGGATGCAACTAGGAAGGCTAAAGCCCTCTTGGAAATGAAACTGGCAAGGGACATAAAGGGCAATAAAAAGGTGTTTTTTTAGTTACGTGAATAGTAAGAGGATGACCAGGGATAATGTAGGTCACTTGCTGAATAAGGCGGGTGTCCTGGTAACGGGATGCTGAGAAGGTGGAGATACTGAATGCTGCCTTTGCTTCGGTCTTCACTTCAAAGGCCCCGGGGCCCATAAACACAGGATGAAAGTAGGAGTGTTTGGGAAACGAAGAATTTCACTCTGGTTGAGGTATAGGAGATCCAGGAGAGGCTCAAAGGGATTAATGCACACAAATCCATGGGCCTAGATGGATTACATCCACGTGTGCTGAGAGAGCTGGCGGAGGTGATTGCGGAGCTGCTCTCTATCATCTCCAACAGGTCTTGGTGGACAGGTGAAGTACCTGAAGACTGGAGGATAGCCAATGTCACTCCAGTCTTAAAAAGGGCAAGAAAGAGGAACCTAGTAACTATAGGCCAGTCAGCCTCACCTCTGTCCCCGGAAAGGTAATGGAACAACTTGTTCTAGATACCATCTCCAAGCAACTGGAAGAGAAGAAGGTCATGAGGCGTAGTCAGCATGGATTCACCAAGGGGAAATCGTGCTCGACCAACCTCATAGCCTTCTATGATGTCATCGCCGGCTGGGTGGATGGAGGGAGAGCAGTGGATAACATCTACCTTGACTTCAGCAAGGCTTTCGATATTGTCTCCCATGACACCCTGATAGCAAAGCTGAGAGAGTATGGGATAGACGAGTGGAGAGTGAGGTGAGTTGAGAATTGGCTGTCGGACCGAGCCCAGAGAGTTGTGATTCAAGGAGCAGAATCTGACTGGAGGCCTGTTACTAGCGGTGTTCCCCAGGGCTCAGTGTTGTGTCCAGTCCTGTTTAATATCTTCATTGACGACCTTGATGAGGGAATAGCATCGACCCTCAGCAAGTGCACCGATGATACAAAGTTGGGAGGAGTAGCTGACATGCAAGAATACTGCGCTGCCATCCAGTGAGACCTGGACAGGCTGGAGAGCTGGGCAGTTAGAAACCTAATGAAATTCAACAAGTGCAAATGTAAAGTCTTGCACCTGGGAAGGAACAACCGTTTCTATCAGTACAGGCTGGGGGTTGACCTGCTGGAGAAGAGCTCAGTGGAGAAGGACCTGGGGGTCCTGGTGGATGACAGGTTGGCTATCAGTCAGCAGTGTGCCCTGGTGGCTAAGAGAGCCAATGGGATCCTGGGGTGCATCAAAAGGAGCGTTGCATGCAGGTCATAGGAGGTGATCCTCCCCCTCTACTCTGCTCTGGTCAAGCCTCACCTGGAGTATTGTGTCCAGTTCTGGGCTCCCTGATGCTTACTCCAGGACAGGGATCTCCTGGAGAGAGTCCAAAGAAGGGCTATGAAGATGATTAAGGGCCTGGAGCATCTCCCCTATGAGGAGAGGCTGAATAAGCTGGGACTGTTCAGTCTAGAGAAAAGAAGACTAAGGGGGGACCTAATTGGTGTTTATAAGTACCTCAAGTGTGGGACACAAGGGAAAATGGGCAGCCTATTTTCAGTGGTTGTGGGGATAGGACAAAGGGCAATGGCCACAAGTTGGAGCACAGGAAGTTCCATGACAATACGCAGAAGTACTTTTTCACAGTAAGGATGACAGAGCACTGGCACAGGTTGCCCAGGGAGGTGGTGGAGTCTCCTTCTCTGAAGATATTCAAGATCCGTCTGAACACCTATCTGAGAGATATGTCCTAGGGAGCCTGCTTTGGCAGGGGGTTGGACCCGATGATCACTCGAGGTCCCTTCCAACCCCTACAATTCTATGATTCTATGATTATATTAGCTGAATTCATGGTTAATTTGGCAAACATGAACTTACTGCACATACTATATCTACTGCAATTTCTTCTGGAAAAAGTCATCTTGCAGTCGTAAACTCTGTTATAAAGATATGTAAATACAAGCACAAGAAGGAATGGCGCGAACCTGGAAGAGGGTAGGTTTCAATTAGATGTTAGGAAGGAATCCTTTACTATGAGGGTGGTGTGGCACTGACACAGTTTGCCCAGAGAGGTTGTGGATAAGGCCAGGTTGGATATGGCTCTGGGCAACCTGGTCTTGTAGAGGGTATTACTGCCCATGGTAGGGAGGTTAGAACTAGATGGTCTCTTCCAACCCAACGCACTCTTTGATTATGTGATTCTATGGTCAGGCACACTTTGTGAAACTGTCAGTGAAACCAATTACATACATGTGTTCTAAGCACATATACAATAATACTAAGTATGAAAACCTACAACTTCAAAATTTTAAGAGAAACTGAAGATAGAGTTGGAAAATATGGAGCTTATCATTATGTATTGCAAATTCTTTATCCACTTGCAACTCCTGTAGTCAATTGAATATTTTCATAACAAACCCGAAGAGTGTGAAAAATGAGACCAGGAGCATCATAGCAGAATACACAGTGAAAGTGACAGTAGCACCTATAGGGACCTATGATATCATGATTTTTTTTAAAATTGAAAAGAATTGTTAGCTGTAATAACAAAAAACCACCACATAATCAAGTCATCAGTCTCCTTTCTGAACTGCTTAAGAAAACAGCACAATGAAAATCAGAGAAGTCCTTATACCAACAAATGAGTTGATTAAAGGTAAAAGACCTTAATGGCAAAAGAATAGTGTATATGCCTACTATCCTCCAGCTGGACGTAAGGATATAAATGGATTTAAGTAAATTAAACCAATTTTTTTCTTATATTTATGCATTTGCCTAATGTTTGTTTATTTTATTTATATTATTGCATTTGTACCACAAACAATCTAACATAAATGCTTAAATCTACTCCTGATAATATGATGCTCTTTCTAACTTTTTGTAGCATTCATTTATAGAAGTTTATATAATAATACAAAAATCTCTCGTAAGTGTAATGTAACAAAAATCCTTAGAATTGCCACATTTTATAAATGGGTAGAGTAAGCATGAACATAGACATATAAGTTAGCAGATTGGTAAAAATTAATGAAACTATTCCACATAGTTCATATTTGATAATCTACTCAGCCTCTGACTGCATGGTTTCATTTAATATTTAAGATTTATGTGTGACACTTGCAATAAGTTTGGTAGGGAGCAAATGTAGAGTTCATACTAGTGAGGCAGATCCTACTGCTATGACTAATGGATTTTTATAGTGATGCAAAGCCAAAAAGAGAACATCATACTCTGTACACATGGGGCTACACAGTGCGCAGAAAACAAAACTTTGAATCCTTTTAAAGATACTAGAGCACTGAGTGATTGTTAATAGTATTCTTACAGAAAAACAACTAACTGAAAACTCATCTTTTAATATTTTAAGAAATTGTCACCACACTTCACAGCTTTCTGCATAGGAGGAGCAAGAACACATCAGGAAAAGCATTACACACATATTATAAAGCATGCAAACACCTGTAGGTAGTAATACAAATGGTGCCATGAAAGGTTTAAGACTGGAAGAAGGAAAAATGTCATCACTTGAAGCAACAGGGAAGCTTACAAGGATGCATTATACTAGATAAGAAAAAAAAACCAACACCTTGCAACAGGAGTGGATGGAAATTCAACAAAAGACATTGTCCAGAGACATTAATTCAGAAACAAAAAGGTTTTTTGGTGCTGCCAGTTCACCTACTAATGCAAGTCAATTGTATTAATGAATCATTTTGAAGGACCTAAATAATTACTTTTACCAAATAGTCATTAAACCTGGCGAGGTACTTCTGTTCTTTCACACTATGC
Organism: Laterallus jamaicensis coturniculus; assembly: GCA_022605575.1. Taxonomy (NCBI): domain Eukaryota; kingdom Metazoa; phylum Chordata; class Aves; order Gruiformes; family Rallidae; genus Laterallus; species Laterallus jamaicensis. The sequence goes on along the minus strand of JAKCOX010000009.1, from coordinate 10,842,859 downwards.
AATATTTCAGTTCTTTAAGATCACAACTTTGTAGCTTAACTTAATTGACACTGTAGTCATCCCACACTGACTTATCAAGAACCCTTGATTCTGTGTGATTCATTAACAACTTCAGTCAAATTAATAGTAAGACTTAAGTAACACAAACATATTGCCTACTTTATATGTCAACTTAGTGGATTATATCAAATACATTTCCTAACAAAATCTGAAAAATAAATTAGCAATTGACAATAACTGCCTTCTAAAAAAATGCTTATGTAAATATTAGAGATTGATTTCTCTCTTCCTTGTATTGTTCTGTCTGAGGACTATAAAGTGTGACCCTACAATAGGACTTCAAGAAGTGATGGCATAAAATTACTGTGTAAGACCATAGCAAGTTTACAGTTACTTGATTGAAAGTGTATTTTTCTTATCTCATATTGAAGTAATTCTGATAAACAGAATTGAGCTGTGAAGAAGAGTCCAAGTCATCTGATATTAAAAAATAAGTATAAGTTTTGAAATGTGCTGAAAAATTAGTAATTTACAAATAGAAGCTAAGGAGATGGAGAACAACAGTATGGGGGTGAACAAACAGAAAGGCATTGTAAAGGGGTTTATGATCATCACAACCAACAGGATTTTTGGGCTCTCAGAAGAGGTTGTGCAGAAGCAGAATAATGTTACTACTCACTATGATACTCACTAGAGTATCACAGAATTCTCTTCAAATGGGAATATCTTACTGCAGAATACAGAAAAATAAAATATTGTTCCATTTAAATTTAGCCTGACATTAATAAATCATCAGGCCTGTTTGTGGGATATATTCTAGTGAATCATTTTTCTCCTTGTAAAGGGCCTCTATTCACTCAATAAGTCTTTCACCATAATGTATTAGCCTAAATTATCTTCTCTGACAGAGCAAATATGGTTTTGAGACAACACTGCTTATTACATTTCTGCCCTAAATTCTCTTGCTTACCTCCCAGATCCCATCCCTGACTCTTCTGCCTACATGATTGCTGATGAATTACGAGTCCTAGGGCTTTACAAATGACTTGAGACAATCACAAACCAAAGTCAGCTCTAGACCAACAGTCAGATGTAGGATATTGACTACATGGGCAGGTAGATAAATAAAGTCCAGTTCAGTGGTCATATCAGGTGTAGGTTGGACTGCCTCAGGGTTACCCTTCTTCAGCTAATGAGCTAACTAAGACTGTTCGCAAATTTTAGAATCATAGAATTGTAGGGGTTGGAAGGGACCTCGAGAGATCACCGGGTCCAACCCCCTGCCAAAGCAGGCTCCCTAGGACATATCTCTCAGGCGTTCAGACGGGTCTTGAATATCTCCAGAGAAGGAGACTCCACCACCTCCCTGGACAGCCTATTCCAGTGCTCTGTCACCCTTACTGTGAAAAAGTTCTTCCGCATGTTGGTGCGGAACTTCCTATGCTCCAACTTGCAGCCATTGCCCCTTGTCCTATCCCAGCCCCACAGACCACTGAAAAGGGGCTGGCTGATTCCCCCTGCATCCCCTGCTTAAGATAATTATAGACTTTAATTAGGTCCCACCTTAGTCTTCTCTTCTCAAGGCTGAAGAGTCCCAAATTACTCAGCCTTTCCTCATAGGGGAGATGCGCCAGGCCCTTAATCATCTTCATAGCCCTTCTCTGGACTCTCTCAAGGAGATCCCTGTCCTTTTTACACCAAGGAGCCCAGAACTGGACACAACACTCCAGGTGGGGCCTGACCAGGGCAGAGTAGAGGGGGAGGATCACCTCCTTTGATCTACTGACTACACTCCTCCGGATGCACCCCAGGATCCCATCTTCAGTATCAGGCAGCAATAGGAAGACAGAAGAGTCTCAGTAGAAGCCACTGTTGTGGTTTTGTGTGGCTGGGTTCTGGTGGAGAAGGGGGGATGCAGGGGTGGCTTCTGCAAGACACAGCTAGAAGTAGCTGTACCCATCACTGTCCAATGCCGAGCCCATCAGCAATGGTCACAGCACCTCTGGGAATCACATTTAGGACAAAAGAAAATCCATGGGTAGCCACTTTTTGTCACCAGAGAAGGGAGTGAGAAACTGTACAGGCACCAAGGCCAGGGAATGGGCGGCGGGCAGGGAGGCGCCCCAGGTGCCAGAGAGAGAGATTCTCCTGTAGCCTGTGGAGAAACCCATGGTGGAGCAGGTGTCCCCCCAACAGCCCATGGAAAAGGCCGAGACCCCACGTGCAGCCTGTGGAGAGGTACCATGCTGGAGCAGGTGAGGACACACAGGAGATGCTGTGACCTGCACTGGAGCAAGCTTCTGTCAGTACTTTCAGCCCATGTAGAGACAGAGACACAGAGATGAGCAAGAGAGAGATCCGCGCCAGAGCAGGTTTGCTGGGGTGGGGAGCAACTTGTGACTCCGTGGAGTACCAGGCTAGTGCAATTTGTGCCTGAGAGACATTCTATGATTTTATGACTGCACCCCATAGAAGTGATCCATGCTGGGACAGCTGGTGAAGAGCTGAAGCCCTGTGGGAAAGGGCTGGTGTTGGGGAACTTCATCGAGGACGGTCTCCAGTGGGTGGGACCCCATGGTGCAGAAGGGGAAGGGCATGAGGAATGCCCTCCGACCCCCTGGACTAAGAAGGAAAACAACCTGTGAGAAACTGACCCAAACCCACATTCCCCCAGTACCTGATGCTCCCCATGTCAGAATGGGCAGGGAAGAAGGGAGAAAATCATGACTAAAGTGAAGTCTGCTAAGAAGGAAGGGGTAGGGGGAGGTGCTTTAAGATCTGGTCACACTTCTCATTACCCAACTCTGGTGTCACTGGGTGTGCAGTGCAGTGTAAGAAATTAGAGTTTTCTTTCCGTTCTGCCTGTGACGCTGATTGTGGAATGATCTCTCCTTGTCCTTATCTCAACTCCTAAGCCTCTCAATATATATTTTCTCCCCTGTCCATCTGAAAAGGGGACTGATAGAGTGTCTTTGGTGGGCATCTGGCCTCCAGCCAGGGTCAAACTACCAAGCCGGAAATACAAATACACAATGTAATTAAATCTTGATATTGCACCAAAACACAAGCACAAAAACACTGGGGCAAGGAACTAGAAATAACATTTCCAGAGTCCAAAACCAGCAAAAACTTGTGTTTAAGACTAGTTATTCAGAGCAGAAATAGTTAAAATCCCAGACCGCTTCTGCTACAGAATAGAGGTCCTCACTAATCTGGAAATTTGGTTACCTATAGCCATAAGTATCAAAACATTACTACCTGAATCAAGAAGCCCAGCACAAAGAATGAATGTTTTTACTCCTAGGCATGCTCATGCCAGATTTCCCATGCGTCAGGTACAGAAATGTTAGCTGTGTAATGGTGCCTTCATGTTATGTTTGCAGTCAGCTAACTGCTGTTATAATGCACAATCTTTTAAGAAAATGCATTTTAAAGTAGTTCATTCATGTGTACAGGAAGAGAAGCTTGGTAAAACGTTTTCATTTTCCTAGTATCAGTGGGGAAGAGAGAGCATTTATCATTGCTCCTTTGCAAGGACAAAGACAAATGAAGCTTAATGTTTTATGAAAGTGAGGACCTTGGCAGGGATGGAGGATTGACTAATGCTGCAACATAATGCTTGTTGGGTGGAGAACTGGATGAAGGACAGAACTCAAAGGGTTTTGGTGAATGGGTTACATCTGGCTGATGACAGGTGACCAGCAATTGTTCCTCAGGATTCAGTTCTAGGGCTGGTCCTGTTCAATTTGTGTATCAGTGACCTGGATACAGAAGTTGAATGCACCATTGGCAGGTCTGCTAATAATATTAAATTGGGAATTGCTGTTGACTCTATTCAGGGCCATGACGCCTTGTAGGGGGATCTAGACAAATTGGATTGTTAGGCTGTGAATAATGCTGGACTCTGCACCTAGGATGGAGTGTAAATTGGGAGGGGCTGGAGAGCAGACCCACAGAGAGGTATTTGGGTATGCTGACTGACACTAAGCTCAATACGGGTCATCGATGTGTCCTGGTGGCCAATAGGGCAAACTGCATCCTGAAAGTCAACAAACACACTAAATGCAGCCTGTCAGTCTAAGAAGCACTCTGCACTGGTGAGGTCACATCTCAAGTACTGTGTTCAGTTTTGGGCCTCTCGCTACAAGAAAATCATTGAGGTGCTGGAGCCTGTCCAAAGAAGGACAAAGAAGCTGGTGAAAGGTTTAGAGAACAAGTCTTACGAGGAGTGGCAAAGGGAACCAGGGTTCTTTAGCCTGGAGAGCAGCAGCTGAGGGGAGACCATATCACTCTCTACAACTACCTGGAAGGAGGCTGTAGCCAGGTGAGTGTCAGTCTCTTCTCTCGAGTGACAAGTGGTAGAACAAGAGGAAATGCCCCCAAGTTGTGCCAGGGGAGGCTTAAATTGGATATTACGAAAAAAATTCTGCACCGAAAGGGTTATCAACCATTGGAAGAGGTTACCCAGGGAAGTGGTTGGATCACCAGCCTTGAAGGTATTTAAAAGAGTTTAGAATTGGTGCTTAGGGACATGGTTTGGTGATGGAGTTGGCAGTGTTAGTTTAACAGTTGGACTCAATGATCTTGAAGGTCTTTTTAAACCAAATAAATTGTATAATTCTATGAATAAGAAATTGAATTAAACTTTGCATAGAAAATTTTAATCAGTAAGACGATTATCATTAAATGGCTATTTCTCCCTTTTAATTAAAAGTATTATTTCTCAGTGTTTTTATTCCAGCTGAATGAGAGATCAGTAATTCTGTAAATGCTTTGACTGTATTTTTTAATTGTTTCTAGAAAAAGAATTAATGATGTATTTACTCTTTAATCCCCCGTATCTCTCTCAAGAAGAATATTTAATGCTTCTATATCTCAGAGGTGAGCACTAACCAAGAATTTAGCATGAAGATAAGTAGAATGTTTCCCTATAATGCCATATTTTCAGATGGTGAACTGCTGAATTATGGGGCATGTTGGTATCATGTAGTGCACATAACAGAATCCTAACAGAAAAAGCACAAATCAGGGAAATAATCTGGCTAAAGCATAGGTATGGGATCACTGGTAGCTAACGGAAAGTCAATCCTTTTGTTCTTTCTATTAAAACAAAGACAACAATCTGTAAAATGAAACTGAGCACACCTGAAGCAGTACAATGTAAATACAAGAACCAGGTCACAACATACCACAGAGAACTGAAAACATGATCCTCACCATCTTAACCTTTTCCTCTTTACAGTAAAAGATTAAAGGAGTGAATGAAAGAGATTTCTCCATCTAATATCCACTGACAGAAACAAGAAAAAACACTACTCAGCTGTAAAGTATGATTTGTAGGTAACACAAAAAGAATTGAAAAATAGATATGGGAAAGGCTTGGGTACAGATATTAACAGTGTTACAGATTACATTGCAGTAAACTAGGGTAGCATTGCTTCGGCTGTGACAATCTAGCGTCACAGGCAAGACAAGGTTTACTGAGAGATATAATAGCGTTTGTTAGAACAGCTGATATAACTGAGAAAAGAAGCAGACAGGCCTGAGAAGTTCTACTCTGCTGTTCCTAGCCATACCAGTCAGAATCTGATGAAAGAACCAGTGTGTCTCCACAACCTTGTCTTGGGAAACTAATAGTCCACCAACTACCAACACATGGAGAATAGTTTCTGGAACTTATCTCCTCCCATGTGATTTTAGAACTCTATCTTAGCTTTAAAATATTACTGGTGGTTATTGAATTACCAAGTCCCTATATAGATCTGAAACGTGGTAGCTAGATTTTTTTAGAAATGGAATTCTAGTGTCTTTTGACACGGTTTCTAGAAGTACAAAGAAAGGTATGTAAACAATGCATATGCCAGTTTTTATCTGGATGTACAGGTAAAAGTTCTCTCTGCTCCTTGCAAAGGTCATTAAGCTCAAATGGAGAACAATATTTTACTGCTGACCTGCTTTAACTGTTTTATCACATGTTTTCAGAAACAGACATATTTAATACCAAAGGTTTTTGCTATCACAGAAGGGCAAGAGGTTCTTAAAGCTGCTCTGAAGCAGAAGTTGTAGAAAATATTAGTGGATAAAACAGGTAAATGAAGCCTCAAGAAAGAATCTCAAGTTTTGCAAATCAGGAGTGAAATTACATTTAAAAACAAAATGCATGCTCTGGAACCATGTAAAAGTGATAATATACTATTTTACAGGTTGAAAAAAATATATAATCTTAATAATAGTAAACTAGGGTCAATAAATAGCATTTTTGTAATATTAACTGAAGGAGAACTAGGTCAATAAATTAAAAATTATCAAGGAAGTATGGAAATGGCTGCCTAGAAACAGACATCATGAAAAATAGCAGGCTGTCAGGAAACAAATCTATGATAGCATTTAGGGACATGGCAATAAAATGATAGCATAGCCAAAGCTCACTTATAATTGCCAAATTGAGTTATCCAATTATTGATGTAACAACAGTCACTGTCAGTTTATTTTTCCCTCAGCTGTCATTCTCTTAAAAGAAGTAAGGATGAGGGAGATTAACCTCTGCCATCTCTTTGACTCTTCATGTGGTAGGAAGACATTACCAAAGAGTAATTGCAATGTTTTTGCACAAATCTTTCAATTAAGGAATCAAATATTTATGGTTGTTCTCCATAGAAAAAAAATATATAGGATAAAAATATTGCTGAGTCATTGTATACAACACCTTTCCGTACTGAGGCAGAAGGCAACGTTATAATTACAAATCAACTTTTGCTATATCTTTCTGTTTTCTGAGATTAAATCATTGGTGAAGTATTTCCAGTTTATATATTGTTTATGGTATCAGTGCTATAAAATATATATTTAACATCAATCACATATATGTTTCTTTAAAATTCAGCTTGAATTTCCAACTTCATGTTAAATGTGCATAAACAAATTGCTCGATCAGAAATCTAGTGTTTATCACCTTCCTCATTTTTAGCACTGTGGTGTGTGTATTTCACATATTGAATGGAAATGGGGGTGATGTGGCAGGGTGTGGTATGTTCCTGTCTAGTCAAAATAGGTATCTACCTCATTCTCAGAAACTTCTGATGTGAATCCATATGTAAAACTTGTAATCTTCGGGTGTTGTTCAATTAATGTTAATTATCTAATTCTGCCTTCTTCAGGTAAATTTACATGATTAAGACATGGAAGTCAGGCTCCAAAGACTACGTACACTCATTATTTGGGCATTATCTCATAAAGCTTTTGAAATTAATTGACGACTTTAAAAATGAAACACTGATTCCAACAACCTATGTTCAGAGTAGTACTGATCAATGACACAGTCAGAGTAGAAAGGATTCAGCAGAAAGGACCCAGTGCTTATAGTATTCATTGCCTTGCTGGATCAATATCTGAACCATCCGTCAAAGTCCAGTACCAGTAGGTAGAAATTGCAAGTCATTATAATCTGAAGGCAGTTTGATGAGTGATAGGGAGCTGATAGAAAATCTCAGTGTCCAGTAGCTGTGTTACAAGTATCTATATAACAAAAGTCATCATCACAATTGGCATTTCTACAACTATTCCAAGACAGACATTAGCTAAGAATGAAATATACCAATGCTGGAGGCTTTTAGCTAGAGCAGATAGTTTTTCCTTTAAAATTCACATGTCACTGTGATTAACACAGTTTCATCCCTGATCAATCTAGTGTAAAGTGATTGATGCTACATCAGCTACTAAAATGTCTAAATCTACTTGTTCTTAATGTTTTACTCTCACAAGATGATCCTTATGTGAACAAAAAGAAAAATCAATCAGATAGCATGGAAAATCACTAGTCATTTTTATCCGTGATGAAACTTCCTAGGGAGACACAAACCCGATAATTTTCAGTCATTTCTGAATATGAAATTTGCTCACACAAGCTATATAATATTCCTCCCTTGTGAAGGATCTTCAAAAGCAAATATGGAACTCACTCTAACAACAAATTTTGATTATGAGATTATAGAATGTGCATCTGTTTTGTCACTTAAAAATATTTATGCTATAGGATTTTAAACATAGCGAATTAATGCCAGTTTTCCACAAAGTTTAAATATTTCAATATAAAAGCATTCATACTTTTTCATACAAATCAAGAGAAAGGAAAACAGTGATGGCAGCCAACATGGCCAACACCATATGAGTATTATTTACCTAGACTGAAGACTGTGTGGATTTCAGCGATTTGGTGTTTAGTGTATTAAAAAGTTATGTATGAAAAAAAATGGATAGATGGATGGATGGTTGGACCCAAAGAGTTATGGTGAATGGAGTTACATTAAGTTGGCACCCAGTCACAAGTGGTGTTCCCCAGGGCTCGATATTGAGGCCAGGTCTCTAATATCTTTATCGATGATCTGGATGAGACATGTGGTAGTTTATCATGTTTTATGATTGGTTTTCTGAAAATACCAATAGCAGCTGCAGAAAGATTGGTTGTCCATTAGCTGCTGGAATAGGTTTCAAGTTTAAAACTCTCTATACTTCCTGTGTTTCTTACAAACCTGAGAAAACCCATTAGAAACTATATATCCAGTTGAAGTATAATTAGCAAAAAAACCAAACAAACAAAAAAACCCAATCTTATGGAGAACAGCTTTGTATTAGTTTTTCCATTCAGAGTTTAAAACCAATTGAGATATTAAAAAAGAATTATAACAGGCTTTGGAAAAAAATACAATTAAAATAGAAGTGCATGAGACCTGCAGGAGTAAAAGAGGATTCTGCTTATTTTAGTAGTTAAGTAAGGAGGGGAAATAAAAGTGGATTAGAGCTCCTTACATTCAGAAAAAAAATCTTCTTTACCAAAATTCAAATAACAATAAGTTATTTGTAGATGTTAATAGTTAAACAGCTGTTTTCCATGTAATACAGTTTGGATGAGGGATTTTACAGATTTACAGATACCAGGAACACACATTCATCTTTTATTTTTTATGGAATTAAGGGTATGTGGTGGTGCAACACAGCGCAGATAATGCCAAAATATACAACTAAGCTGAGAATGCAAAATGAGGTGATACACAGGAAAACATTCTGAATTCCTGAAGACTGACAATATGTGGACATCTAATATATTGCTAGGTCCTAGAGGTGTCAGATTTGGTTATTCAACAGCCTGTATGGCTATTTGTCCTGGGTTTGGCAGGGATAGAGTTAATTTTCTTTCTAGCAGATGATGGAATGCCATGTTTGGGAGTTAGGATGAGAGCAGTGCTGATAGCACACTGATGGTTTAGTTGTTGCCCAGCAGTCAGGGACTCTTCAGTTATTTATGCTGCCCTGCTAAGGAGAAGGTGGGGGGCACCCAGGAAGCTGGGAGAGGACACAGCCAGGACAGGTGACCCAAACTGGACAAAGAAGGTATTCCATGCCAATTATGTCATGCTCAGCATAGCGGGACTGGTGTGGGTAGGAGCGCTCAGCTCCAGGACACCCAGTTTTTGGGCACAGTTCAGCTTCTGAAAAGCTCTGAGCTGTATGGCCTGAGTTGTGTGGTTCAGTGAGAAACTGCGTTATGTATTACCAGTTTTGCATATTTTGCTATAAAAGTCCTAATATTATTATTTCCTTTTCTGCTGACCCACTAAACTGTCTGTATCCCAACCCATGATGTTTGCCTTTGTTGGGGTTTTCTTTTTCCCTTCCCCTCTCCCTCTTACCCCCCCACAAGAGATAGTGGCTGCGTGGTGCTCATCTCCTGGCTCAGGGCAAAACCACGACAGTGCTTTTTGGTACCCAAAAAGAAGGCAAAGATTTTAGAATGTCAACAGAGGAGGAGGTAACGTACTGAAGAAGTCCCTCCATACAACAAATTACTGGAGAATGGAAGCAATATGCCCTGTTCACTTATGGGTCCTGTTGCATCGTGGGAAAGCATCGGAGATGGAAGGCTACCATATGGAGTCCTACAAGATGAGTCGCAGAAGCCACTGAAGAAGAAGGTGAATCAAGACAGTTTGCTGAGGTGAAAGCCATTCAGTTAGTCCTAGACATTGCTGAAAAAGTAGCCAATGCTCTACCTCTATACTGACTCATGGATGGAGGCCAATGCCCTGTGGGGATGGTTGCAGCAATGGAAACAGAGCAACTGGCAGCATAGAGGCAAAAATGTATGGGTTGCTGACTTTATGGCAAGATACTGCTGCTCATCTGGAGAAGGTCATTGTTAAAGTATGTCATATAGACATATATGCCCATGTACCTAAAAGTTGGGCTGTGGAGGAACATCAAAACAACCAGCAGGTGGATAAGGCTGCTAGAATTGAAGTGGCTCAGGTAGATACAGGCTGGCAACATAAGGCTGAATTATTCATAGCTTGATGGGCCCACAACACCTCAGGTCATCAAGGAAGAGATGCAACATACAGGGGCTCGTAATTGAAGGGTGGACTTGACCATGGATGCTATCTCACAGGTTATCCATGAATGTGAAACATGCACTGCAATTAAGCCAAGTGGTTAAAGCTTCTTTTGTATGGAGGACAGTGACTGAAATACACATTTGGGGAGTCATGGCAGAATGATTACATAACACTCCCACAAACCCACAAAGGCAAATGTTATGTGCTTATAATAGTGGAAGCAACCACTGTATGCCGTGCCCCATGCCACTGCCTGGAATACACTTTTGGAGAAATGTTCTTTAATATTTTCCATTTTAAAAGCTAATAAAATTCATGTATGATCTAATTAAACCACCCGGTTCCAGTGTAACTTCTACCCCTAAAAAAGAAAACACAGAGGAATGCTTCCCTTTTGTCATTGTAAATCTCAGCCATCATGAGAATCTCAGTCTAGAAAACTTTAAAAAAATATATAAAAAATCAGATATCCTTCATTAGTCTAAGCTACTTTCCCTTCTGCTTTGGAATTGTTGGGACACCCCATATTGGTTATCTAAGTCTTGGCTAATTTGCCAGTTCAAATTTTTCTTTGTTAAAGTTATTCATAAACTGAAAATACTGGAAAGTACCATTGTAAATGACGGCCTAGTTAATTTTGCAACGTTTGTTGCTATTTTAGTGTGAAACTGTATTTTCTGATTATACTGGTAAGCCTGTCTCCATACTTTGCCAAATATTTTGAAACTTGCTATGGCAAGTGTTGTTTCATAAAAACAAAGCAAAACAAAAATGAAAGAAAACAAAACAAAAATTAAAACAATCATGATGTATACAATTGTGAAGAGTCCGTTTTAGCAGAGATTATAAATTCTATAAGCCATGTTGACACAAAAGATAATCACGAAGCAACTACTAAAGATTTTATTTCTAAAAAATCTCAAGCAATTTTTTTTTTCTCAAGGGACAGAATGTTCTTGGTTATTTTCTTCCATTTCCTCTTTCATTTAAGGTTGCCTCCAGATCTCAAGGACAGAAAAGTTTCACTAGACATAGCAAATCCTAACTGCAAACTCTTTAGTCCTACTGTTTAATCTGGTCATAAGGAGAAAAAATATTTTAAACACAAAAATAAAATGTTCTGAACATTCACGGTAATATTTAATCTAAATGGTAGAACAGTAATAAGCATAAGTGTCTACTAAGCATAACACTTAAAAATGTAAGTTGATTTATACAGAATTAAAGATGCACAAATAACTTTAAAGGCACAGTTTAGAATCAGTAATAAATCTGACAAAGAACAGGTGATAGAAATATGAAACAAAAAAAAATAGAATAAACATCAAGAAGGACTTCTAATGGGGTTGGATAATATTCTTTTGGATAACCTAAAGAGGCAAATATAGCAATGAAATCAAGTAGGAATTAGAAGGACATGATGTATCAAAATAGACAAACTCAGTACCCTAAATAGTAGTCATGCCCAGTCATTTTTCCATCATTATGAACTGGAAAATAAATACATAAAAATGCAAACTCACCTTTACAAAATTTCAGAATTCTGTATTTCTTTTACTTAATGTCTCTACAAAAAATTGATTTTGTTGATTAACTTGCAAATGTCTTTAAAATATTAAAATACCTGCAACTGCAGATACCTACAACTACCTTGTAACAGCTAAAAACATCAATGTGCTATCAACTTTGTTCCCACTCTAAAACACAACAACCTATCAGCTGCTAGAAAGAAAATTAACTCATTCCCAGCTGAAACCAGGATACACATAGTTATTCACCCACCATTCCTCCCCTCTTAGTGTGATGGGGAGGAGAATCTGAAGACAGGGACAGGGGAAATGGATTAAAATTAAAGGAGGGAAGGTTTAGGTTAGATATTAGGGAGAAGTTTTTTACAGAAAGAGTGGTGAGGTGATGGAACAGATTGCCCAGAGAGGTGGTGGATGCCCCAACTCTGGAAGCGTTCAAGATCAGGTTGAATGGAGCAACCTTGTGTAGATCCAGGCCTGAGGTTGGTGGCCCTGCCTGTGGCAAGGGGGTTGGAGCAATATGATCCTTGGGGTCCCTTTGAACCCATGCCATTCTACAGTTCTACGATTCTACGATTCTACGATTCTACGGTTCTATGATTCTATGAAAAAGGTAAAAGTTTAGGGTTGGTATAAGGACAGTTTAAAAGGGCAACAAAGGAAGAGGAAAATAACAACAATACTAACAAAGAATTGTACAAAGCAGATGGTACACAATCCATTGTGATACCTGCCTGGAACCTAATGTCCAGCCATGAGCAGTAATCCTTCCTCCCCAGCCAGCTCCGCCCCCTAATATACTGAGCATGACATCATATAGTACTGAGTAGCCTTTTGACTACTTTGGGTCAGCTACCCTGGCTTTGTACCCTCCCACCTTCTTGTGAAAATAAATTCTACCCCAGCTAAAAATTAGGACATTTCCATATAGTTCAGCGTTATGGTATAAAGGTAATCAGACATGCACAAGGAGAGGGTTGCTCAGTCAATGCTAAGCATGCCATTTTCTAAATTCCAAGTGCTTTGGTTTGTGACTGACATTATAAACATTGAATGAAGGCTTCCTGTACTAACTCTACCACTATTTCATTAAGGGAAATGTAATGTATGCTAACACTTTCCACAGCAACATAAAGACCCATTTCAGCACTGGATCACAAATGTCCATAATTTAGCTACAAGGGAGGCAGTGAAAGATTTTTGCCATAACAAACAGTGCATTAGATCAAGAGATGCTAAATTTTAAGATATATGGGAGGATCATAAGGATGTGGTCCTGTTTGGTCCATGAAATTTTCTTGTCCCAGCACAGAAGAGTTACTGAACAAGATCATGGCTAAAGTGGAAGTCGTGAAGAGAAGTCCAAGCTGAATTTTTCCCTCAGTTCTCCTACATCAAATAGCATAGCATTCTCAAGGAAGCACTCTGTCCCAGTGCTGCATGGAAAAGCAAACTGCTCAGGCAATTTACTTCAATTTTCAGCAGAAGCCCACTGATTCTAAGGGTGAACAAACCAGGTTTTTTACAACTTCAGCATCTTTTTTACCTGAAGAGAAAGAAGAGAGCATTTTTGAGTGCACTGAATCCAGGTTAGCTGATTTTAATTTAATGGAACATAGAAAAAGTAATTTTTTGTCAGAGATGTGCTTCTGAAAAATGTCAGACACTAATACAAAGAAGGTGATTATATTCTTTAAAAACACAATTCAAATAATTATAAATAATATGAAGGTGTAAAACTACATATTACTAGTAAATACTAGTTCTTTCTACATTACTTTTTCACCAAGATTGATTAAGCATAGAATTATTTTAAAGAGATGCAATACTAATTTGTATTAATAAGTCAGGCAAACATATTATATAGCTTTGAAGTTTCTTTGCAAATTATTTACAAATGTCTAACAACTAGAGGTTGGAGTTATGCTAGTATAATAATTTGCTATCTTATTCATGCAGAAGACAATTATTAATGACTTCCATTACGGCAGTTAAAATGCATAAAGTCAATCTTATTGATGAATTTGAATGGACTCATTTTCCATGTTTAAGCTATCACATATTGAAGTGAGGGATTATTTAAAATTTGTTAACAGAAATATGTTTTAAAGTATTAATATTTAAAATTGCAAGAGGATTATAATATTACACAGACAATAGATGTTTTCTAAACACCTGGTTATTGTATTTTTAGCAATGTGTCATTAATCCAAATGTGAGAGCAGTGTTACATAAATATAATATCGCTAAGTTTACTTTTGAATCTCCCAGGGTGACAAAGTATTCATTGCAATCAAATGAATAACCTTTGATCCCAGTGCTTAAAGTCCTTTGCATGGAACGTGCCAAATACATAACAGGGTTTTTTGTGTAACTGCTCTTTCTTCTCAATATGACATTTCAGTGTAAAGCATATATGATTTTTTTAAAGTTTACTTACAGAAAATATTATTTGCAAGAATGACCTATGTAAATCTTATTCATATACTTAAAATGGGTGCTTAGCCCTATTTAGTGTTGAACACCAAATAATCTCAAACATTTGCCGCTCAGATCTCCATTTATTGCCCACTGGAAATTATTTTCCTCACTCTGTCAAAAATCAGAACATGCATATTGGCAAATATGGCACATAATATTTGTCTATCTACATAGTTAATTAACAGCCCAAAATATGTTTTGAAAAAAGGAAGAACTGCTTTGCAGAGAAAATCCTGCAGTAAGGGTTCAAATCTTTTCAGAAAGGCCTTCTGTGACTCTTTCAGCATCTTTGCCTCATTTGCAAATAATCATGTCAGGTTTCATGCTTAAGGGGGAAAATGAAAAATAATTTGGTGACTTGAAAGAGCACACTATTGTATAACTACTTGCTAATAAATAAAAGAATGATAGAGTCAAATATGTTGCATCAATTATGATTTCAAGGATGTGTTTAATTTGGAACTATATTACATGCATTTTACTGCTGTTCATATTCTTCAAGGTTATTTGAAAATGACTAGTTGTCATAGCAACTCAGTTTTCACAAAAACTGGTCTAATTTTCAATTAGTAGTATTGAGAGTGTAGCATGGAATCAGTTTCAGGGAATGACTTGGGTTCAAAACTTCCAAACAGAAAGGTCTATATTCACAGTAAACCTTTGATTTTTACGAAATTCAAATTGTGAATGAAATATAGTATCGCATTGCCTTGACATTTAATTTTGGTATTATTACAGGCTTTTCTGAGTCTTATTTCAAACCTGCTTTTTTCTGCAAGTAAAAGCTCTAAATCCACAATCCAATCCTTAAAAGGAAGGAAGAATATCTGCAAATCAAAGGCTCTATCTGAGCAAAGCATGCACATGTTTAACATGTAAGGCAACTTAAACAAACACCACAACATTTAAAATGTACTTAACCACAGGTAGTTATTACATCAAGTGTTATTAAAACCCTCCATAGAGCTTTTTCTTTGGAGAGCATAAAATTTTGCAATAAAACCCATAAAATGCCACTTCTCACCATATCTTCTCCCTCTATTTTCAATGCCAGAAGGACACCTTTAAAGAAAATATGGTGTGTAGTTCTGCAATTTTATGGACTTTATAAAGTGGCACCTTTTCAACATAAGTACAGGCAGTTGTTTATGATAAATGATGAAATTTTGCTTTTCCATATTTTTTTTTCTAAAACTCTAACTTGGTCTCCATTTTCTTAATCTACGTAATTTTTATCCACAGTTAACCCCTTTCCCTCATTTACATTCACTCATTTGTGCTAGCTGGCAAGATTATAGGGTGAATTCTTCCAAAATGAGTTTTTTGATTTTACATTTGAGAATTTTTCTGCAATTTTCCTGCCCCAAAGAAGATTCAAGAGAGCTGCCTTGCAAATTCAGTTCAGAACAATAGTGAAATAAATTAGATCAATACTGTAATAGGTAATATCATGGTGTGTTAAACTAAAAGAATCCTTAGCAACCATTTCCAAAGGTCACAACAGGATCAAGTACAAAGAAACATAAAATTGTTTCCATGTGACGTATTTTTATGAGAAATACTGAATGAGTGGCTGTGTTGTACAACTGATATCATAACTGGAACAAAATATCCTTATCTTACTGCTGAGTCAAAATTTTAGTTATTAGATACATCCTCCTCAGCTATACCCAACTGAATTTTGGATATACCCGACTAGTATAAAATGGAATTATAACTCATTGCAGCAGTTAGAAATTTATGCAGTCAGGCAACTAATCAATTAGATGTCTAATGTACATATCTCAAAACATTCTCCCAGAGTAGAATGCAACTTATATATTAAAAAAGTGTTTTGTTTTTTCACAAGTGCTTATGTATTTAGTAAGAAAGAAACTTTTTGCTGTTTAGTGAAGATGTGTGTTGACAAATTAAGAGGTCCATAAATGTTAGCCTGGTCACTAAAACACTGGTTACCTCAATCTTCTATGAACAAAAGAATTACCACCATTTCCAAAAAATAAAATCTCACAAATACATTAAATGATCTACTCAAAAAAACAGTCTTATTTTTCCCAAAACATATAAAGCATTTCTAGATATTTTAATTGTTTTTTCCAGGGAAGCAGAGATCTTAGGAAACAGTCATTGTCACTATGCTCACCAGCTGACCCAACCAAACAATTTCAGTAGATGGACAGCACAGAGACTCAAAGGGCAGTCTCTGTCTCTGTGCTTCCACCATATTCATGTGAAATGCAGAGAGGCTTCAAGTTACTGATTCAGAAGTACTGAGAAGACCTTAACTTTCTCTTGATGGTTGATGATGAAACACTGACATGTTTCCTATCTGAATAAAAGCACTGCATTGCTGTGCACTTTTTAAATAATCCTCTGATATAACCCTTTATGAGGAAATAAATTGGCTTCAAATCAGTGGAAGAATTGAAATAAAAGTACCACTACAGTTAACATAGTATGTCTGCTACACTGTCAGTTGTTTTTTGTTGTTTTTTTGGGTTTTTTTGGAAAGAAAACAGGGCTTTGACAAGAACTAGGCAAGCATTGCTCTTAATTTCACATCAGTAACCAAAAATATTGCTGTGTGTTTGGTGCCTGGTAAATTAGTAAAAAATTACCAAAGGTACCAAAATACCAAAACCAAACATAGAGCATTACATATGCTGGGATAAATGAAGAGCCAAATTCATGCAACCTGGTGCACAAAACTGAAATCTACCAGTTTTTATATTTAACTGAAACAAATAAACATCATACTGCATCTGAACCGGAATCTACAGTACTATATTCCAGGTAGGACTCTTCTGCTATATTTGAGTTCATCTGTATCATTTCCAGGTTTGAAATGAGTACACTTTGCCTGAGACTTTAATAAGTATGGTTTTCCTTCTGAGTGTGTAATAGTCATCCATTAATTGACAAAGCGACAATAAACATAGGAATAGCCAAAGATTCTTAGCGACCTCAGAAGCAAGGCGCTCAGATGAGTATATACTTTGTCGTTAACTAGATGTATTCCTGGAGTAATACAGCTACATGGAAAGTTTACTTATTTATAACAGAAAGTAACTATAAAACAATAAGGTGATTTAGAGAAGCAAGACAAAAAATGGGGAAGAGGCCAAGAAATTTTTAAGGTAAGCGCTGAAGGTAGCTCATCAGGAAGAATTTTGGATAGACTAGGCACATCAGATGGGAGGAAGAAAATACATTAAAATATAAAGACAGCAAAAGTTTGTATTTCATTTTTTTTCCAGTCAGGTGTTTTCATAAACAGAGTTCTTTCAAAACTAGACATGATAAATGCCTGAATCCAACAATCACATAATGTGCTATGCAAATTACAACTACAAATTTTTAAAACACTTGTGATAGGCCACAATTCTCAAAACAGGATATCAAGTGTATACCTTCAATTGTATAGACAGAAACATCAGTAAGAAGCTTGAATGTCAGGAGAGTTGAAATATGGACATACCATTAGAATTTAGAAAATGTCTTTTAAAATGCAGACGTATCAAATACTGTGTGAAAGAGCTACCAGTACAAAACATTTGCATAAACTGTTGAACAAATTTGTGTAAAAACACTTCACTAAAAATAATAGATTTATCTGCAACTAGAATGTTGAATGCATGAAGTTTTGGATTTTTTGGTTTTGGGGTTGTTTTTTTTTTTTTGGGGGGAGGGATGTTGTGTGGAGGCATATACAGTGGTATCTTCTGAGAGAAGCTGCAAGAAGTTTCCACCATATCAGACAAAGCCAAAGCCAGCTGGCTCCAAAACAGACCAGCTGCTGGTCAAGTCTGGGAGAAAGGACTGAGAATATGTGAGAGAACCAACTCTGAAGACTCCAAGGTGAGTGAAGAAGAATGGGGAAGAGGTGTTGCAGGTGCCAGAGCAGAGATTCCCCTGCAGCTTCTGGAGGACCCCACACCAAAGCAGGTGGAGGGACCTGAGGAAAGAAGGCTGTGAATTCATGGGAAGCACATGCTGCACCAGGCTCCTAGCAGTAGCTGTAGACCCATGGAGAGAAAATTCCACACCTGAGCCATTTTTGCTGGCAGGAATTGTGGCCCCTTGAGGGACCCACAGTGGATTAATCTGTCCTGAAGGATGGCACCCAGTGGAAGGGATCCATGCTGGAACAGTCTGTGAAAACTGCAGTCCATGGGAAGGCTTCAGATTGGAGAAGGTTGTGGAGGACGGCACCCTATAGGAGGGACCCCACGCTGGAGCTGGGAAAGAATGTGAGGAGTATTCCCCCTGAGGAAGAGAGAGAGGCAGAAGCAATGTGTGACAGCAGCCCCAATTCCCTGCACCCCTCTGCTGCTCAGGAAGAGGAGGCAGAGAAATTAGGAGTAAAGTTAAGCCCAGAAAGAAGAGAGCAGTGGGGGGAATGTGATTCTAATATTGGATCTTATTTCCCATTATCCTGCTCTGCTTTGATTGGTAATAAATTAATTTTCCCAATTTGAGTCTGTTTTTCCCATGATGGTAAGTGGCGAGTGATCTCTCCCTGTCCCAATCTTAACCCATCTGCCTTTTGTTATATTTTTCTCTCTCTTGTCCAGCTATTGTGGCTTGACCCAACAGGCAGCTAAAACAACCACAACAGCCATTCACTCCTTCCTCCCCCCATCAGTGGGATGCGGGAGACAATTGAAAAAACAAAAAAGGTAAAACTCATGGGTTGAGATAAAGACAGTTTAAGAGAACAGAAAAGCAGGATAAGACTATATAATACAAGTGATGCACAGTACCTCTGCTCACCACCCACAGACCTCCAATGCCCAGCTAGTTCCTGAGCCACAGTTTAAATCCCCAGCCAGCTTTCCCCAATTTATATACTAAGCATGTCATTGTATGGTATGGAAAAAGCCTTTGGTCACTTTGGGTCAGCTGTCCTGGCTGTGTCACCTCCCAGCTGCTTGGTCGTCCCCATCTTCCTATACTTTACAGGCCAGTATGTGAAGCTGAAAAGTCCGTGACTGCTTGGCAACAACTAAAAGCATCAGTGTGTTACCAGCATTATTCTTACCCTGAATCCAAAACACAGCACCATACCAGCTACCAGGAAGAAAATTAACTCTAATCCAGCCAAAGCCAGGACACCCAATGAGGAGAGGGGAGTGATAAAGAAGCTTTGGCGGGCACTTGGCATCCAGCCAGGATTAACCCACCAAAATATGCAGTAAAGTACACATAAAAACATTAATAGACGATTTTACAAAATTCTGGGCTATATTTAAAAAATCAGAAATATCATTTGACTATGTACTTGCTGGGAATATTTCACATGGATTTCATTGGACAAAAAAAATTAATATTTTCCAATAATATAGTTTGTTTCTATTCCGTTTAGGAAAGGATAATTTTTGAAAATGAACCAATGTATGTTCTTATTATATAGTACATATAGTATAGGAATAATGTAAAGTGGGGCTTGTTTTAATGTAAAATCAGTGTGTTTTCTTAAGGTCTCCATAGGTTTTTTTCCTTTAAGTCATTTTGACAAGGAGTTGGATGGTTCAGATTGCTGTGGATCTGAGCACTTACTTAGCTTTTCTTTCATCACCAGTGATGATAGATTTCCATGACGTATTCTCCAAGTGACATCTAGACAAAAAAAGATATGAGTATCTTTAAATTCAATCAACAAAGTATAAGGAGTGCAATCTTATTAACTGAGACCAGCTTAGATCATTAAAAAAGCAACATTTGCATTCATGAATTCAGCATGCTCATGCATGTAACTGTTTAATCCTTAAGTTACTTAGGCAGAATGGGTAGAATGTAGTTGTGCAGCTCTATATTCTTTTATATCACACTAGGGTATCATGTATACTCACTTTTCTCAGTTATCCTAACATTTTCTCATAATTCCTTAAAAATGCTCCCACTTTTATTTTTTTCAAAAATGCATTAATATACCCTAATATATTTTTCATTTACTGGAATGGCTACACAGAAACATTGGAAAGAAAAAAAGAAGGGTTTTAAACATACATAAGAAAAGCAAAGAAGCAGCTATTAGATAATCTCTTGTATTTGTGGAAGAAAAAGACAGATCCCTTGGTAATTCCAATCCAAATGTGAGAACTCATTAAATCTTCAATGAGCAATTGTTATGGTAGGAACTTTGCATCAATAATTAAATCAATTTGTGATTTAAGAGGAAAAAATAAACTGAATTTTAATGTATTGTGTATATAGTTAACAATGGCTAACAGAGACAGATGTTAGTAGATAACATAACAGATGCTAAATGATTCTCTTTTTTTGTAAGACATTTATAAAAGACAAACAAAATTAAATGTCAAAATGATAGAGCTACTCTCAGTTCAGAGATACAAGTCTCCCTAAACTCATTAAACTGGAAACAACAGCCAGAACAGGTGTTCATATAAGTGGGATTTAAGTTTATATTATTGAAAAAAATAGCACTTTTTAACATACACAGATGTTCCAGTATGTCTGCTGCTTTCCTCTTAAAACTCAAGTGTTCCACATTCCGTAGATATTTTATGCTAGACTTTACTTCAGTCTCCAAGTAGCTGATGTTCCAGCTTCTTACCCATCGTTTATTTAGATACTAAGATCAAAACCATAAATGTGCCATGAGTAGTAACACCTACCTCACCTCAACGTTAAATAAGAGAATTATAGATAATTTTGAAGAGAAAAAAACTAAAGTAATGCATCTACAGTTACTTCTGATCTACATAATTGTACTGTAATCATTCTGATTGCACAGACAGAACACAAATATATTTAGTGCAGAAAAATTAGAAACAAAGCAATTTAACAGGGAGGAATAGACCAAATAATTAATGTTATGACTAACTTGTTTTATAATGCTGCCTTTTATTCTAATATGAGAGACTAAAATATATGGCATCATCATAGATTTAAACATGTCTTTGGTTTCTATTCTGTTCCATAGATTTCATTCTCTAATTTTAGTCTCAAATATCCCATAAAATCAAAAAACTCTAGGTTAGGGAGTTTATCAAGTTATCATATGCCCCTATACAAAGACATATGTAACTTGGTAATTGATAAAATTTTGTTTATAGCAAAGGAAATTCTTACTACTATGTGTGTTATGTATGTCAGCAGCTCAGCTGGATCTAACAACCAAAGATGTTTTTTAAAAATTAAATAAATAATTTTAATTTTAATTACTTATGTCAGGATAGGATCATAACACAAAATGAGTTTACTAATGCATAAAAAAAAAAAAGGTGTAACAAGCAAAAGATGAAGAAAAGATAAAAAAATGCACAAAATATTTTATATTACTGTAGCTATGACAATTCAGTTTTTATTAGACTAACAGTATACAGATTAAATTTGCCTTGCAGTTTAAAAGATTTGCTGTAATTAAAAATAAATAAAATAAGGAAAAAAACTTTAAAACATATATTGGCTGCTTGAAACTTGTACATTTTGATTAGACATTACAGTGAACCTCCTGCAATTTCTGGTTCACAAAACTTAACTTTTTTTCTTACCTTAAGGATAGTTTTGATCAGAAACATTTTTCAGGTGCCAAACTCATCTATATAAACAGATTTTTAATTTTTAATTTTTAAAAATTAAGTCATATTTACCCTATCCAAATAAATCATGAGATGAACACTTGTGAATAAGCTTCTGTGTTTTATCTTTAAATGTTGTAATATTTACTGGTCCTCGGATTGGCTAGCTGTATCACACAGTGATTTAAAGTTCATCTGTAATAGAGGAAACTTGATCTCAAGCTATGGCTTTGATGAGTCTCTCTCAGACATGCATAAAGAGCATACAATTATTCACTAAACAGTTTTATACCCTTCCTTGCATAAAAAAAGATTCCCTCAATCTACTATATAGTTAAAAAAAAAACCCAAGCCCTATGTCTTATCTGTTATAAAGTCTAAGCAGTCATTTGAACAATAATGCCTCCATTTACAATGATTACCTTTAAGGTGAAAGTTATAAGTTAAAGTACAGAAATCTGTAAATCTGTTATTAATTCTTGTATGGTATTGGGAGAAAACGGATGGTCTTAAGTTCAAATTTCCAAAAGCTCTCAATGTCTCAGCCTGCTTTTAGCTTCATGAGACTTGAACTTTGAAAAATAGGAGAGCACTTATGACTTTGAAAAATGTATGGTCACTAAAGAGAGCTCTCATTTGAATACAGGCAAAGAATAATATATTTTCAGCAGTCGTTTTCCCCCTCACAACTCATTGCTCACTCATTGCCTGGAAGATTATCTTTAAGTTTTGAACAACTCAAGGCTCCAACCCATGCTGTAAGGATTTTGAGCAGATGTACAGGGATATTAATTGCTATAAGATCAGACAAAAAAAGCTATCAAACAACTAACAAACATTTAAATACATATCATAAAGCCACTGACAATGCAATAGGTTAAAATAAAAAGCAATTAATATGAGCTAAAACAGACCTCCACAATTAATTTTATATTTAAAATTAGTTGAATACATATTGTAAAGTGCATGTGAAATGTGTTGAACTGACTGCATAACCACTTAATAAAAAATTTCTGGAAAGGAGAAAGTAGTGGATGACTATTTCTTTAAAATTTTGGGTTTTGTAGAAAGGGTAAAAGTATTTCAGTTTCCTGGTTGTTGGGTTTTTTTTTCTTCTCTACACATTCTTTGTAACTGGTTTTAATGATTAATGCTCCAAACTAATACAAATTATTTATTATAATTAATTATAATGTACATAAAAATATTTACAAGTATGTGGCTTAAAAATGCTGCTTCTTGTGATTTTGAAATTAGTTCTTTTTGTCAAAGATTTTTTTTTCAAAACCAAAAATTGCTAACAAAACGGTAACATGCAAGGGCAGGCATTCAATAACACTATTTTTTTATGGACAGAAAGAAAATATCACAACCTTTTTTTACAGGCTTGGCAGGAAGATACACATTCAAAAGTACACCTAACTATTTTAAAGCTTTTCAGTTAAACTTGCTCGAATGAGATGAACCCTTCCCCTCCACACTTTTTTCCTTTGTTCATGTGTGTATATGTGTGTCAATAGAATCCAAAATGTCATCTGTGAAGTTATATATATTCCAAGACAAAGGATATGCCATTTCTCTCAGACATAAGACTGTGGCATAAGACTTTTTCCTATTACTTCTCAAATAATACACTTCTATTTTTGTGGTGTGTCTTTCTTTGATCTTTCCTTTTAATAATAAGCTCCTTTAGGAAAGAGAATGTGACTCCTGCTGCAGTTTGGACAGGGATTGCAGCTCAGTGAGGTCTGGCTAATAGTCTGGCATTTTTATGATGATAAATTACAATTTTAAAACTCTGGTATTCCAAAGTTATTTATAGTGTAATCAGTAATTTTAATGACTTTCACTCAGGAGACAGTCTATGTTCTGGCATGAGTGCAACGGATATATAAAGCTCATTCACATCCATCTGCAATGTGCAAGGAAGCCACATGAAAAGGTAGGTCAAAAAAATAACCAACTAGACAGTGGATCATTCCATCTATGATTCTTCTGAGAAACCAGCAATTTTTGGTATGGTTTTATTTTTCATTCTTCTAGTCATGAAATAATGGGCCACAGCTTTAATCTTCTGAAGTCCTTAAGTTCTGGTAACACAACTGAAGTACTACATGAGTAAAAGTAGCCTAAAAGACACCTATTGTTTCTGCAGTGTTTTACCCTGGATTACTTCAGTGATACAGTTATCACGTGACCTTGCATACATGAGTGGCCATAAATACTTGTGCCTGCCTGTGACAGTATGCTTCCCCCACTGCCCCCACCTTTTTCTGACATTTTCCCATAAATCTGGATTAATTGATAACCACTGGTGATGATTGTGATGTCTGCATCCATCTTACAGTGTTTTCAGGAAGACAGATAACAGCAGAATAGCCAAGGGCTATCAATGCTTATGTGCCCACCTGGACAGAGCACTGGTCAGTGTCCACTGGCACCTATGGGTGGTATGTTAAGAGTATGAGCCAATCATCTTATTCCATAAATAGTAAGCAGTCCAAGAGCCCTTTGAGGTCTCCTGAAATAACAGCCGGCTACACTTCAGGGATGCCTCTCACCGTTATTCCTCAAGGTCAAGAGAATCCTTGGCACAACGGATTTGCAACAGATCCTCATTAAGTGAGCTGGGAATAAGTGCACTAAACATTGTCATCTTAGCTAAGAAGTATAAAGGAGTGATTGTACATATATAATCCTTTAGACATGAACCGCTGACCAAGTCTGGGACTAAGACTGGATCCAGCTGCAACTAGGCTCCTCGCTGAGAAGGAGTTTAGAAAGCAAGGGGGTCCTTTCTGAACCTCGTGACTCAACAGGAAGGTCTCCCTGACATATTCATCTGATCATGTTCTCTATGCACTAAATAATCAAGATTACCTTAGCATCAAACCTTAATTACTGTCATGTTTATTATAAATCACTGTCACACAGTTTTATATCAATTAACATATTGTTGCCTCTCTCTTAAGAGTTGAAGTACATCCCTCTTATCTATCCCATCTGTGACACAGCCCCTGTGGACATGGTGAGAACATCAGTTACTGAATCACTATGGATGAGGAATATATAGTGTGCATGACATACCTTGAAGTTAGTAAGGCTTCATGTCCTGTAGCTGTCTGCTCTGGACAATGAATACAGACTATCAGTCACACTGGAATCTGTGGATCCTTGGGCTCAGTGGTTGTAACCAAAACCTTAATGTTCAGTTGGCAGATGTCAATGAGCAGAACACTCCAGATGGGCACTGAGGTTCATCTTGTTCAGTATCTTTCTCATTGACTTGGATGATGGTAATGTACACTAAATTATGCAGAATGACTGAGAAAAAACCAGCAGAGTTTCAGCTCACAGGGACTTGGCAAATTTAGAAACTGAACTAATGCTCTGAAACAGCAGTGAGAAGTACAAAAGGCTACACTTGGGACAGAATAAACCACTGTCTGGGAACTGACTAGCTGTGTAGAAGTCCTAATAAAAAGGACCTGGATATTACAGTGAATGCCAGGCTGAATATGAATTAGCAGTGTTCTCCTTTTGTAAGCCGAGTAGGCTGAATCCCGGGCTTCGTTACACCACCAGCAGATCTAGGAAAAGTATTGGCGCATTCTACTAAGTACTGGTGAATCTGCACCTGGAATACTGCTTTGGATCAATGCCACTTCAAAAAGAATATTGAGAAGCTAACAGGGGTCCTTCAGAGGACTATTGGTATTGCCAGAGAGATTTAGCACATGTCCTACTGAAAAAGTTGGGCTTGGGTTAAGGGGAAATTTAGTAGAAGACTACTGAGATTAGTATTAAAAGGAAGATGGAGACAAACTCTTCTCAGGAGGAACAAATCATACAACAAGGGGAAATAGCCACAAATTCTAGCTGGAGACGTGCAGGCTGGAAATTGGGAAAAGCATGTTTAATGGAGGAGATAGCTTACTCTTGTGTCCTGGTTTCAGCTGGCCAACATGGTCGGTAGAGCATGAGACTCTTAATCTCAGGATTGTGGGTTCGAGCCCCACGATGGGTGCAAAAAATACGTGGAGGTTTAACCTCAGCTGAGAGCTGGGTCCCACAAAGTTACCTGTCTCTTTAAGAGAAGGGAGGGGGAATGGAGAAGCCTCGGAGTAATGAAAAAAAACCCAAAACCAAAACTCCGCGGGTTGGGATAAGGATAGTTTACTAAAACAACAGGAAAAGATACAAAGAACAACAGTGATAACACTATTTTAGAACATAGGGCACACGAAATCAGTGTCACACAATGCAACCTCTCACTGCAACCCGCGACTAGGCCGTGCCTGACCCACTGAGCCCACTCAGGGCCCGGCCGCTGCCGCTGCGTTTGCCTCAGGCCGGAGCTGCGCCTCACCCCCCAAGCCTGAGCCGCGCCCTGTCGGACCGCACCTGCCTCAAGCCGTGGTTTTGGTGCACTTTTTTCTTCTTTATACAGAACATGACTATGACGTAACTGGTATGGAATATTCTCATTGGCCAACATGGCCAGCTGAAACCAGGACATCTTGGAAGAGTGTACCATGTTCAGTATTTATGATAGTTAAGGGGAAAGCTATGGATGTTTTCTACCTAGACTTTAGGAAAGCCTTTCACACCATTTCCTACAGAATTCTCCTGGAGAAACTGGCTACTCGTGGCTTGGATGGGAGTACACTTCTCTGAGTAATAATATGGTGGCCATCTGGACCCAAAGAGTTGTGGTGAATGGAGTTACACCCAGTTTGTGTCTGGTCACAAATGGTGTTCCCCAGGGTTCAGTGTTGGAGCAAGTTCTCTTTAATACCTTTATGAAACATCTGGACCAGGGGATCAAGTGCACAGATCCGGGCAGGCTGGATTGATGGGCCAAGACAAACTCTATGAGGCTAAAAAAGGCTAAGTTGGGTCCTGCATTTTGGTCACAATACCACCATGCAAGGCTATGACAACCTTGGGCAAGAGTGGATGGAAAGTAGGCCCATAGAAAGGACCTGGGGTTACAAGTGACAGCCAGCTGAGTATGAGCCACTAGTGTACCCAGGTGGCCAAGAAGGACAACAGCATGGTGATTTGTATCAGAAAAAGTGTGGCCAGTGGGACTGGGGAAGTGATTGTCCCCCTGTACTCAGCACCAGTGAAGCCAAACCTCAAGTACTGTGTTCAGTTTTGGGTCCTTGTTACAAGAAAAGCATTGAGGTGCCGGAGGACAACAAAGATGGTGAAGGGTCTAGAGAACAAGTCTTATGAGGAGCGACTGAGAGAACCAGTGTTCTTTAGCCTGGAGAGCAGGAGGCTGAGAGGAGACCTTACCACTCTCTACAACTACCTGGAAGGAGGTTGTAGCCAGGTGGGTGTCAGTCTCTTCTCCCAAGTGACAAGTGGTAGGACAGGAGGAAATGGCCACAATTTGTTCCAGGGAAGGCTTAGATTGGGTATTAAGCAAAGTTTCTGCACCAGAAGTGGTTATCAACCATTAGAACAGGCTGCCCAGGGAAGTGGTTGGGTCATTAACCTTGGAGGTATTTAAAAGACACGCAGATCTGGTGCTTAGGGACATGGTTTAGCGATAAAGTTGGAAATGCTAGATTAGTGGTTGGAGTTGATGGTCTTGAAGGTCTTTTCCAAACAGAACAATTCTATGATTCTATGACAGACCTGCTTCAGGAAGGAGGTGAGATCATCTCCATAAATTCCTTCAAACCAGTATTTCTGATTTAACAGGTCTATTGCCTTGCACTACTTTTGCTCATTGTTACACCTTCAATAGAATGACTTCTAATTTGTTCATTATGTGAATGTATGCCTTGTCTCAAGGTAACTTATAGGAAACAGCCAATGCTTGAATTAATGCTCAACATTCCTATGGGAACAAAATGAAATATAAAATATCTGCATTGTCAGTGTAGTTCCTTGAATTATACAAACACAGTATCTTATAAAGCAAAATAATTAAGTAATCAGGGAAAGTAAGAAAGGAAAAGCATTGCTCACAGTGACCGTTTCCAATACAAAAAAATCAATCATTATTTGGATATAGGCTTTAACAAAGACTTCACCTACATAGCTAACCTAAGATACTGAAAATATGTGATAGTGTTATTTTATATGTTCCGGAATGTATGTGAGAAGATAATTTTAGTAACACAATTATGATAAAGCAAATGAAAGTATGCTACATATTAGTCAGGTTTCAAGATAAACAACTGTACACTTTAAAAGTGTGTACTGACAATTACTTAATTATTGCTGTTGCTTGCGTAATATATTCTAAATAAGATCCTGAACCATTTGTTAAAAGCATTAATGAACTAATACAAATTTAAATCTGAATTTATTACTTACTTAAAGTTGAGCTAAGAGTAGAGCAATTATATCAATCACTTGCTTACCTCAGCAAGTGCTCACCAGTACATACGTAGAGTGTGATATTAAACAAAAATCATTGCTTTCTTATATAGTTTAACATTTATATAGATGTATATGCTCTGGAAATCTGAAAACGTAGTCACATGGTGTAATTTCCTCATTCATTCTTAGTTTAAGAGTGCTCTCAAAGAAGCAAAATGAGACGTTGAAAGTGGCTGCCAAGCTCAAGTTTCCCTGTAAATTCTGTATATATTTTCTGAGATCTTAAAACATTCCTTTTAGCTAATGAATCTAGCTAAGGATGAGTTACCAACATTACTTTGAGTGGATAATATTTCAACAAAGTTCAGGCAAATCACTAATAAACAAGATAATCAAGATACACATGGAAAGCCCCAGATATAATTGCACTCACAGTATAGCTGGCACATACTGACACTCACACTTTCTACTAAACTGTTGTTCCTGTTCTGAAGTGCCAACAACGACAAGAGTATATGCATTTTGTGAAGGAAGGTGCTCATGAAACCACTACTGAACACGGTTTACAGTTTCCATCCCGCTTAGAGTGTTCACCTTAAGTATACACATTGGCCTGCACACAGGGATGGGAAGCAGAGCTGCTTTGAATAAATAGCAAACTCCCTGAGGACACTGCTGCCCTCCTGTCCTGTCTGAGCCCAGGACTGCAGATGAAGAGTGCAGAACCCTTATTCACCATTTCCCCCTCCCCATGGGAGCTGGGATGAACGATGAAGTTTGGTGGGGTCACAGGCTAAGAGTACTGTGGCTTCCTTATCAACCAAAAAAAAGTTACTTTTTTTTCTTAGTATCACACAGCACGCCTACTTGCAAGAACTTGTTGGTCTGTACCTTACCCAGAAGTATATGAGATATTCTGAGGGGCTCTGTCCTTTGAAAAAATACATTGAATTTCAAGTGGAAGATTGCAGGTGTGGTGCCTCTAGAGCATCTTTCTTACAAGTCCTTTAACCCTAAAAAGGGTAAAATTTTCAGCTCACTTTTAGAACAACTTTAGGCCTCTCACTGTGAAAGATGTTACAGCTCCCACATTAAGGCACCCAGCAGTCCTCATGATTTAAGGATACCATGGAGAAAAGAATGCCTTGGCCCAAGGCTCTTTTATTGTTCCTAAATCTTTTCCCAGGTTAGATCAATGAACACTTAAGGAAAAACAGGAAAACTCTTTCTGAAAACATGAGCTATGTACACATAATCAAAGGCTTCTAAATCACCATGATATTGTAAGCTACCACCATTCAGCCCAAGTTGCAAGACTTGGATCTATACATCTTTCAAAAGAATCATGAAAACATGTAAGTGAAGTTACAATTTAAAGCAAGTTATTGAACTGGAATGAGAAAATCGTAGATGGTTTAAAGTATCTTTTCATTCTTTATAATATCACATTGAGACTTAAGGTATTTATTCATGATTTAAAAAAGAAAATCGAGATTTGACATTGAAACAGTCAGACACATTTGTATACTCTTTAAGACAGAAATCCTACCAGTCAAAAACTTATGCAAATTATTGTGTCATCAAACGCTTATGAGATGGAACTATATGAAGACCAAATTTTGGATTCAG
Source organism: Laterallus jamaicensis coturniculus (assembly GCA_022605575.1). Taxonomy (NCBI): domain Eukaryota; kingdom Metazoa; phylum Chordata; class Aves; order Gruiformes; family Rallidae; genus Laterallus; species Laterallus jamaicensis. Next base: position 10,812,946 of record JAKCOX010000009.1, on the reverse strand, counting down.
CGAATAATTCAGAAAAAAGATATAAAATGTTCAGTTGGTGAAACAAAATATTTTTACAGGAAAGACAATATTTTTCTTGGTCTAGTTTTTCATATATTTAATTTTCATTTTTGTATTTAAATTTCAAAGACTAAATGCTAGTCTAAAATGAAAAGCCTAAATATAAATTTATGAAATTGTAATACCCAAAAAGAAATATTTTCTTTGGATTTTTTTTGTTAGACAATACCATCTGGATTTAATGGAATTAATATATTTAAAATTAATATTTGTACATTAATATGTAATCAAGACTATCTTTTAGAGCATAAATTATTTAATACTTACTTATACTACAGAAATGTAATTTAAACCGCAAATTTTATGTGAATTCACTACTTCTAAAAGTTACTTCCTTGAAATAACAGAAACAAGTATATGCACATAAACTTTTTTATACTTTGAGTTTTAGTTTTGGTGGAAGACCAAGGGGGCAGCGGGGGGTGTTGCTGTCAAGAGGAAAAAAAAACATCCTAAGAATATAATACCCTTAATCTCTCAGTCAGGCAAACTCTTTGTAGAAATGCTCAGATGTGTTCAACTGCTATGCCCTCAAATCATGCTATTTTTGTGAAGTCCTCTCAAAAATAAAAAAAACCTTCTTTATTATTTTAGCACTTAAAATAGATTCAGAGATAAAAAGCTGTACAGCATCAAGGCAATAGAAAGCAACAAAGGACTGATCAATTCTTGAAGCCTGGCATTTGCAACAAAACGCAGACAATGCTTTATTCAAAACCAGAAAGGTAACAGTGATGCATAAAAAGCTGGTTTAGCATCTAGAAAATTCAGACTGTATTCTCTGTGATCCTACTTAGAAAAAAAAATCTGGTAATCCAGCAGGCTGCTATATGGGAAAGATACATTATTCCTCTAATTGTTATAGAAAAAACCCTACACTATTTCATATTTTCTCTGTCTTTGTACCTCTGAATTCACTCCTGATGTATGGTAGAAACATGTCCTAGTTGCAATACAAGTGCATGTTGCTATAGGAAATAAAGTTCTAATCCACAAAGGCAGCTCTCAAATTTCCAGAATTGAGGGTATCTTTTACATTAGCAACTCTAATCAATGGCATAACAACACAATGAACACAGTGGAAATGTTTCCAAATGAGCCAAAAATTTCAGAAGAGCAAGAGCTCTCGTAAAATCTTGCAGAAAAGGAGAAGTTTGTCAGAAATCCAGGAGTCCGAAGGAGATGATGTAATAAAGAGATTATTTGGTTTGAGTATAATCATATACATTTTTTAATTTAAAACAAAAAATAAAAATTAGTGTGTTCTACTAATTTTGATTCTCTCAGAAAATACTGGAGATTGACTGAATAAATCTTGTGGTTGTTGTCCTTACCTATGTGAATTTCTGGTAAAAAAGTAGTCAATGTGTTTAGTTCTAATAAATTTTGAAGACAGTATGAAGACTTTTAAAATTGCATGAGTAAGTAGACTCAGAGTCCAGTGAAAAGTAAGTACTGCTTGAACCTTTGAATACCTTCCTCGCATATTCTTTGCAGATGTCATTGAAAACATTGTAAGTTATTATGATTATAATTTCTTTTTTTCCAGATCCTCAGAAATTTATAAATAATAAATAAATGAGCGTGAGTAGACTGTCATGGGCTATCTGTAATAGTTTACTAGTAGGATATAAGAATCATGTATTGTGTTTCTTCACATTTGACAATGAAAAAATAAAATTTACTCAATGTGTGTCTATACTAATAGATCTAAACTCTCATCTAAGAGTTAATGACTTCTCTGCAAACAACATATATTTTATGTTTAAAATAAAGGTCTATCAGATTCTATTTGAAATTTGAAATAGGTTCTTGGGTCGTGTGATGCTCATCTATTTCTTTTTTCACCATTTAATATTTTGTTACATAATCACAATTACGTTTAATACACCTGTTCATCAAATTGCTTTTTCTTTTTGTTGGTTGGTTGGTTGGTTTTTTTTTTCTGGTCAACAACATTTACAAAATCCCTTTTCCAATCAATATACTTATTATTTCATTTAGATTAATTTAAAACAAAACTTACTCTGTCTTTTTGATTTTCCTATCATAGTGTCTTTGAAATGCATAGCTTAAGGCACAGGGAGTCTATATCACAAAGATTTAAGCCTATATTTTTTCACTCTGCCAACAGCTTAACAAATTTTTATATTTGCCATTTCTTCCTCCTGCCCAATATCACTTGATGGGACTTTCAGTTAAAAGTCTGCATATCTTTGTCAACCACTGCATGCTTAGATTGTAGAGGGCATTTTAGAATAGACATATTTAGAACTTTAAATGCATATCCAAATATACTAGAAAATTTTATGAAATTACCTAAAGAAATATTTTTCTCTAAAATTAACTAGGAATTTTAAAATAAAATTATAAAAATAAAGAAGTACTTATGCGCTAACAGTTAATGTCATGGTTAAAGCATCTGTAAGTTTATTTCAATATAGCATCTACTATGTTTGGATACAGAGTTAAGACATAGAAATGTTAATTTTTAATATTGCTGCAGCGCATTTAAGATTGCTATTGTCTTTGTTCCGTCAGATGCTAAAAATGCTCTATAAGGCAGATAAAACTGTTCTATAGAGATACAATATTAAAAGTAATATAACATTTTTGTCTGCAAAATTTATAAGATTAGCTTTTTATTCCTGCTCAAGGATTGTCTTGTTTTATATTACCAACCTCCCACTTCCCATTTTCAAAGAGAAAAATACTACACTTTATTCTAGCTACTAATTACCTCAAACTTGCAGGAAGTTTGTAAATCTCTTTATTTCAAAGCAATACTAATCCTACTGAAGGAATCTGAAATGCCAATGGAACAATAAGAACAAATTAAAGATGCTTTTTCAATAATTTAATTTTTCTTCACAGTTTCATCAACTCCTTTATATTACATCAAACACGATTCATATTAGCTAGCAATCACAATGCAGATTTACTTCTTTGTGAAGTTATTGAGATAAATCATTCCATTAAATAGCTGATTTGGGCATATTTGTAGAAAGACTAGTCAGTTGTCATAAAAAACCCCAACTTTCCATTGATAGATCAATGCATTCTTGATATATACCCTGAATATGGTATACTTGTTATCTAGAAGGACACTTTTGTGGAGAACCTGACTGAAATCAGTTACCCAGACCAGGCAGGATAAGGCATAATTCATATGTGTGGTAGAACCCATGCAAAAGAAGATGGCATGCATGTTCAGCACAGAGCATCTGCTAAAACAAAGGACAGCAGAGCCTCACCAGCATGAGAGAAGTCTGGTGCTGGAGAGGGTAGGGGCCTGTGGGCCCATAAGCTTGCAAGTTGCCTGCAGCCAAGCAGAGCCCACAAATGTTTTGCCTGTCCTTGGTTTCCAGTGTTCACATAAGGCTTGTTCCATTAGGAAGAAAAAGGATGTCGCTTTTGGTGGTGTCTCATCTTGCAACTTAATGATTTTTTCCATGAATCCTAGGAGACAGACTCCCTCTGCTTCTGCAAATTAGCAAGTGAGGCAGGGGGTCACAGTAAGGCAACATGACAAGAAAGACAATTTCTCCCTAGGATGCTATCAAAATTAATTTACTGAAGTTTAGAAGGCAGATGGTTAGAGACTTTGGTATAGAGAAGGAAAATAACTCCATTTGAATGGTGATCCTCCTGTTACCCTTCCTGTGTGTGAGCAAGGACATATGTTGCTTTAAACCCTGCTGTTTTGGATCCATACTGTGGCTGCCTCCAAGCAGAGGTAGTGAGGAAGAAAAAGAAAGTTTCGATCTATGGCAGCATTTTGGTATCTCCTCTCTTACTGGGGAGGCATGGGGAACATCATTGAGCTTTAATGCAAATTATCTCAAGGGGAAGGTCAAAGTTCTGCACCTGGGAAGGAACAACTTCATGCACCAATATATGGTGCGGATCACCCAGCTAGAAACCAGCTTGGTAGAAAAAGACCTGGGGCTCCTGGTGGACACATAGTTTAACATGAGCCAGCAGTCTGCCCTTGCTGCAGAGAAGGCTAACAGTATCCTGAGCTGCATTAAGAGTGTTAGCAGGAGGAGGGAGATGATCGTTCCCCTTGGCTCAGCACCGCTGAGCACACACCTGGAGCACTGTGTCCAGTCCTGGGCTCCTCAGTGCAAGAGAACCCTGGCCGCTACTTGCAGAGGCTGCCCTGACAGCCCCTGGGCACAGACACTCAATCAACCAATTTTTTTTTTTCAAGTAATGGATTATTCTTCTACTGTTTAAAATTTTAAAGTATGTGCTTATTACCTTTTTTCCTCATCTATTTTCATTAACAAAAGTATGCACACCGTTTTTTTTCTAGGTGAAAAATAAAGTAAAAATTATTTTTCAGAGTTGTCTCTATTATAAATAATGCTAACTGAAGAGGAGAAGCTGCTCAAGTTAGTAATCACACCACAGACTGCCTTTCTTAAACCTTCTCCACCCTCCTTGTAACCCCTGCAATCCCTTCACAGCTTTCTTCAGGTCGCTCAGCCTTTAGATTTGTGAAACTACAGTCACACCACTAGTTGCAAGGTTCTCAAGCTCAGCTCTGTAGCTATATTCATAGCAGCCAAGTACAAATTACTACATATTTAGTGATCAATTAATTCTGCTTTTAGACAAGTAAAAGACAGATAATCTGCCTAGCAACCAAAGCTGCAGGATCTCATAGAGCTAGCTGAAAATTCCATGTTTCCTAAATCTTTAAGTCTGTGCTTTCTGGGAAAAGTAAAATTCTGGTTATTTGTGCTCTTTAGCTTATCTGTGCTCAAGCTTCAAGCTGACCAGTGATGAAATGATATATATGATTTTTTTTCTTTCTAACACCCTTCTACAAGCATAGAGAAGCAAAAGTTCATAAAATTTTTATTTTTATGGCATCTGTAAGAATACTGACGCCTCATAGAAAACACAGAGATTCGGTTTTCATAGTTTTTTTTCAATATTTTGTGTATGAAATACTGAAAGAAGACGTTTTTCTTACATAGCAAAGTGTATTTTCAACTTCCAAATGTATGTAGAAGTATATTTACAATAAATCTCAGTCTCAGAAGAGTTCAGCTATAAATTTAAATGCATATATGTATATAAAAATCTGTTCACTCCTTTTGTGCAAAACAACTCCACATTGAGGCACTAACTATAATGGTGATCAAATTACTGAGGATTTTTTGCAGAGAAGCACAGGCAATGGCAAGAACATGAGTTAAGATACAGAGATTTTCTCTTTTCTTTGAACTTAAGGGAATGCAAATCCTTCTTCACTTAGGAGAGAAAAGACAAATACCAAGCCCCTTCACTATTACAGGGAACAGCAAAGCCAGTAGAAAGAAGAAAGAAATAGAGATCACATTATGAGGCAGTCCTGAATTGTTTCAGCAGCCTACCTGATGGACTGGGTGCTAAGCCCACTGTGTTGACAATGTAGGCTGAATGACCTCTGTGGCACCAAATGAAAAAACTGTATTGTTCACCTATTCTGCTGTTCACCCACTGATGCCTTTTCATAAGGTGATTATTTTGGAATTAAGGTCAAACTTTTTCTGTTGGTGATAGTCAAATTGCCTTTCTTCTTACAAAGGCAGCAAGCTATGGGACAATTAACAGTGTCCATGGAGAAAGAATCATAGAATCTTCAAGGTTAGAAAAGATCTTCAGGATCATAAAGTCAGCCTTATACCACTGTAACATCTAAACCATTTCCTGAAGCACCACCAGAAGGTTAGCTAGCAATTGAGAAGAGCTAATTTATTGGCCAATCAAAGTTTACATTTTGATAGCATACATGCCTCAGTGGTGTGGACTAGTCAGTACAGAATTATGTTCAACAGCTTTGTGTACCAGTAGTATATTTCAGCTGTATATCTACTACATAAAGATTAAGATCTGTAATTAATGCTGATATTAAAGGAACAAAAGTTACGTATGCAGTCAGATAGAGGCAATAATAAAAACAAACAAAATCCCACAAAACTTCCGTGAGTATTATTCAGTCCTGTGAAAGAGTACATAAGAAAAAATGGATCCTCATTTCACATTCTGAGAACTATGGAAAAAAATACTAATGTTTTTCTAATTTCCTGTTCTATATGGATTGGAATCTTAAATGAATTATGTTTATGGATGTATTTTTCTTTGAATGCACATCAATATTAATAGGTTAGATATACAGAACCCACACTGAGAGGATAATTTGACCCTTATATGTGCAAATCCTATTACAATATTTGTCTAAAGGCTGGATTAATACTGAATTGTTTCTTTTGCCAGCTCATCATAATTTTACCAGTGCATATACTTGAACTATGAGAATGCTAATGGCTCACACAGCAGGCACGACATGCTATAATGGAGTCCAATTACTTTTGACTACTCAAATATGTGGCAAATTGCAAAGACAGTTCCCATCTGACTAGTTTTTCAAGAGATACTAAGTCTTCATCTACTTAAAAGGGAAGTTTTTTAAAATGCTAAGTAGTAAACCACATTGCCTCATTTAATTTGTATCTAATAGAACTATAATAATTTTTCCTTATTTTTTCACATCTACTCTTCCTTATATTGTTTATTTTGATAGTGATTTCCATGCTTTCACCTTTGCTCCATATTCAATGTCATAAAACATTTAAAGAGATATTTCTCTATCAAGATACTTTTCCAGAAAGAATCAGCATTTTTTTTTAGCACTGACCTACATGTGGTTCTTTCTTAAATGGAGATATTACAAGTTTACTTTCATGTATTGACATGTTTCAAAAAGTTATCTGCCCATCATATTTACTAGAGCAAGTAACTTCTCTGATACCTCTTTTGTGACATTATGATGTTGTTCAAGAGTTTGCAGAGACCTTTGAAGATTCATCCAGCCTGTGGATTTAAATAAGTGAATGTAATCCAAGCTTGCAGCTACCAGGCTAATGATGACCTATGTCTAGGTGTAAAAAATGACAGAAGCTTTTGTGATAAAGGTAAGGATAGAGAGGATAAGAAAAATTTCACTCTAGAAACATTCTGCCATCTTGAAGAGTTTTGTGCTTTATATGAAATATCAAGCGCAAGATTAGCCCAACATACTTAGAGTTTCAAAATAATACTTTTAGTAAAAAAATCCATAATCAATACATAGTGTTATGTTTCTGAAATTCCTACTTACTGTAGACAGATCTATTAGTGAAAATAGACCTGATCTACATACACTACCTGAGAACAGCTAAATATGTAGCTCTTTATTTTCTTACTTATACTACTAATAAGTTCTAGTATCAATCTTTAAAACAGAAGTTATTCAATATACCAGAGCTATCTTTTTGGAGATTAGATCTTGCATGGTGCTGAATGCTTCTGCATTCTCATTTCTAATGAGCTCTACTTCCTTTGGGAGTCATTAACTTTATTTACTATCATCTTCCACATACCAGTCAGTGACACTTATTTCCTTAATACTTCTGATGCTCTCTTCACCTGATTAAGAATTATTAGTATAGCTCATTTTCTTGACTCTATAAGCCTCCTATAGCTTTGGCTAGTGATTTAGGACTATACTAATCACAACTTCTCAGATGAATCCGAATCACATTTTTGTAACCCAGTACTTAAAAGTTCAAAGTCCCTTTGTAACAGCTCGACTCCTCTCATGCAGTCTGCACAAAGAGCTTTGTTTCTTCACCTCCTCACACTGAAGTCCTCATTAACTGACCTGTCTTCCAATATAATTACAGTGGCACCAATCGAAGTATAAAATATTGCTCGCTGAACAAAATGCTAACGATATTCTTTTGTACAAGATACATTGAATATCCCTGTACTTAATTTTGAAAAACAGATATCATCTGGTGTAGCACAAGGCCTGAAAGAGTCAGATAGAAGTTCCAGCACTTTGCAGCTGTCTAACACAGACATGCTGGTTTGTTGGACACAAACCCTGGGAGAGTCAAAATAACAAAGAAGAGCTGGTTGATAAGGGATGAAAGAATGCTGGGACATGAGACATCTTGACTCCAGAGACACCAGAGGCAGGATAACAGGACCTGGCCAGCCTTGAAAGGGAGAACAAGACAAGCTTTAAGAAACAAAACCAGAATATGTGTAAAGGTTGTGTGATTAGGCCTAAGCTGCTTTTTCTAACAATGTGTTTTTGAACCAATCAGTAAATTGTAAATGTAAGAATGGCTTCTGCGCTCCAATGAAACTAAGGCACACGTGGGCTTTGCAAAGTATATAAACTTGTGATTTGCTGCAATAAAACGACAATTAGCTTGCATCAAGCTGTGTCTTGTCTCTTAATTGCAGCAATCTGGCACTGTCAATAACGTAAAAATCTTGGAATGCAGGGTGGAAGTAGTCCTGATGCTGGCCATGACAATATGGTATGAACAACTGATCAAAATCCTTGGGCTAGATTTTATATTAGCCTTATTCTGATAGCAGTTATCTTCACTATGTTGCACTGTACATCATGATACATTTTGAACCAATTCTAGTTTTGCTGTATTTGCAAAAAGAACAATTGTATAGCACAGAGATTCCCATATTGATATTTAGGTACTATATGCCATAGATGTTTCTAACCCCTTTAAGTGTCAAGCTTAGACAAGCATCTTGCTGTGACTACATAAGACACAGCCACCTGATTCGCTCAAATCTGATGTGGTTACTAGAACCTTTGCGGTGCTATTTGCACCAAATGGTGACTGACCCAAAAAGTCTCAGATGACTTGTCCTAATTCAGTCTGAAAGTGCAGATAAACTTAGCTGTCCCCTAAGTGTTCACCAATTAACAATTCATTACTAAGTCAGATGGATCTGTACTGGCTGTTAACTCCCATTCCCTGGAAAGGCTCTTTCATATTAAATATGCCACAGCAATACATCTATGAGTTTCATATCTTTATCAGAGTGCGATTGGCATGTAGACAAATGATTCTAAAATATAATCTGAAGGAATATATTTCTTCCCTCACTTTTTATCTCATGACATTCAAGATAAGAAATTCTGAACATTATCCTGGAGTATTTTGGACTTGTATATAAAAAAGTTACACAAAAATAGCATCTAGATTGTGAAGTTAAGAATTTCAAAATTACAAAACATCAAGATTAGGATCAGTTTTGCTGTTTGTTTTCAGTTTCCAATTGTTGACATTTTGATGTAATCTTTGAGTATGTGCGTGCTACTTTTTATTGGATTGTTTTCCCTCTAAGTGAAATACATTCTCAATTCAGTGTAAGCAGAGGGCCACTCTATGCTCTGACAGAGCTGAAATCCTCCTCAACTTCCTTCATTCCTGCTACCTTCCATTACACCCCAGCCTCCTCTGTGTCCTCATCTTCCTTCTACAATCCTGTCTGCCTCATAAATACCTTTTATTTTCCTGTCAGAATTGCTCTGCCTTTTTCTTTACAGAGAACCCACATTTTGTGAATAAGTTACAATTGTGAATCCTTTGGGGATGGGACATATGCATAATACATAAAACATGTGGATGGATCCATAGACCCATGGTTTGTTTACTCATTAAAATCTCTGAAGCAAAAATAAGGTTTTTTTTGGTAATTATGACTTGGTGGATTGTTTGGGGCTTTTTATGGTTTGAGGAGTAAACCAAAATATGTATTAACAAGGTGTTAAATTAAAATAGCTATCTTTCACTTAAAGCACAGAGGTTAACCAATGATTTTGGGAGTGAGCAAACCACAGAGAGTTACACTGCTAAATGTTATACAGTAAAAATCTGCAAAAGGGACAATGACTTGTGAAACCTAGAAGTGAAAGGTACATGAATCCTGTGCATTCAATTAAAAGTTTCAGGTGATACCCACATGTTTTCATTAATAACTTGAGAAAAGTATAAGGTATATGTAGGTATATGAGAAAGGTAAAGAGGTTTTTTTGTTTGGTAGCAGTGTTTTTTTAGAGGACAGTTATTTGGTTAGATGTACATTGCTCTGTAGGAATGCAAAGAAGCTGTTCAATGGGAAGCATCAAAGTAGATGTATCACAGAGTGGCGTGTATTGCCTCTCCATATTTCCAGTGTTCCTATTAGCATTCTGTGACCAATATCTCACAAAAGAACCATTAAAACTGCGAGAGAATTGGAATTATCACGGTTTATAAAGGGAATATCTGGATAAGTATTTTAACTGAGAGGTAGAAGAAATTATAGCATCTGGAAATATTAAAAGGACTTTAATACTGATATGTAAACCACTTATTCAATAAAATAATCTAAATAAAAAAGGAAATTTATAAAATAAACAATTACATATAAAAAGAATGGAAAACAAACAAAAAGCAACCCCCCCCCCAAAGAACCCCAAACAAACAAACAAGAAAATAAAAAATGCTACTAAGACTGGTAACCATGCTGTGGAGTGCCCCTTTTTCC